>JAEAOA010002008.1:0-457500 GCA_016746295.1 Potamilus streckersoni
AGGCAAATCTAGCATGTCTGTGCAAAAAGATCAACTACTAGAGATTGCAAATGATATCGGCCTTAAAACTACGTTAGAGACAACAACTCTGCCGGTGGTCTGGATTAAAGTCATGGTGGAATACCCCCGAGATTGCCACCACAGCTCTTAAGTCCCTATTACCATTTCCGACATCCTATTTCCGCAGTGACAGCAACCTAAATAAAACAATTTAATAAACTGGACATAAGCAACACACATTGTCTCCTATTACCCCCAGATGGAACAGTCTTGTTGCAAAGAAACAAGTTCAGAGTTCTCATTGATTTAGCATTCTAGTGAGTTAAAATGTTAAATCACTTTATATTCATTTTTGGTGTAACTGTATTTTATTTTGAAGGCATGTTTAAATACAATTAAATTAAAATTATTGAATCAAAATAATCTAAAATATAAGCAATCAACGTCCACCACCACCACACTCGGCGGGCCGCGGTAAAATTATCAAACGTTGACCGGTCCGCGGTGATAAAAAGGTTGGGGACCACTGCTTTAAACCACTTGGCCACTCTGGTCCCCTGTGTTGTCACAGAGAGAGAGAGAGAGAGAGAGAGAGAGAGAGAGAGAGAGAGAGAGAGAGAGAGAGAGAGAGAGAGAGAGAGAGAGAGAGAGAGCAATTTTTATATTTATTTTTAAAAATCCATATGACCTTTTTTTCCACATCAGCCTCATTGAGACTGCGATAGGTCACTATTTGGAGGAGTTTATAATGATAAGTGTAAATTAAATGTTAAACAATGCTTGTAGTTTTAACATTATGGGTCTCTAGTTGTTTGTTATGCCTACTGAAGAACATCTTTAGAAGTGATTGAAACCCTAAACATACATTATTACGCCTTAGAATTTAACATTATTTATTTCTCTGTGAATAACGAGTTCTAAATTGCGAGAATTACACTAAGTATTCAATACGCGATTAATCTAACAATCACCCGTATATATATACCGACCACGCAAGGTAGGATGTAAAAGATGGGGTAATACAAATAGAGATAAAAATATTTTCCCTATCGCCCTATCACTCTCTGATTCCATGCTCTTTGATGAAGAGAGAGAGAGAGAGAGAGAGAGAGAGAGAGAGAGAGAGAGAGAGAGAGAGAGAGAGAGAGAGAGAGAGAGAGAGACATTGTGTTTGGCATAGTTTTACTCGACATTCAGTCTTTTTTTCCTATGGAAATAGCAATGTCTTAAAATAAAAAATCAAGAAAATATTATGCGTTTACGTTTCGATTGAATAGGCACTAAGTCTATGCTGATATATTCTCGTAACACCATAGGTAACTTCCAAATTTTAAGCGTGGTCTTCTAAATTACTCATACTGGATGGTAATCTGGTTTTGCTAATGTAGGATGTGCTTATTTTGTTAAATTGTGTTTTATTGATCTTCATTTTTCTAACTTTTGAGTTTTCTTTTCTCTGACATTGTGGTCAATTTTCTTTCATAAAATTGAGTCTCACTCGAACATTATCTTGATTAAATTGTATACTCGGAATGTCATCAATTCTTTCTGATTTCAACATGATATACCTTGGTGTCGGTACCGAAAACGTACATAATCTACGTTCAGGATGTAATCGATACAAGCTAGGAAATCTATCTTTTGATTAAATGTAAATTTTATATTCAGTGTATGTTTGCTTTCTTATGATCGAAACAGGAAAAAAAAAGAAAACACATTTAATCTGAGTAGCATGAGTGGCTTGATGGGATTGTTTGTGGTATTATATGTAAATTTAATATGGGCCAGTTGCACAATTAAAGCCCAATTATCTAATACACAACACCCAGTTAGTTACCTTTAACACCCATCAATATCATCAATAAGCCGTTTGAGTTGCTAACATCCAGTTATCTACAATCCAGTATCCAATGAATCCCAGTCTTACCTATACTATAGTAACAACACGCCGAACATAGTGGCTAACATCCAGTTATCTACAATCCAGTTATTCAGTGATTTCCTACGCCATGCCTATACCTATAGGTGTGCTACTACAGTAAAATGATATACAATGCATTTTGTATTTGCTAAGACTGGGTCTTAATGCAGCATCCTAGTCGACATGACGCTATAATTGCACTATATAAAAATGCAGATAAGCTCGGTATCGGATTTGGAATACATTTTATATATTTGGTTTTTAAAAACACCAGTAAGTAAAGTCCCTCGAAGTTGTATAAAATATAGACTTGACAACAACGTCTGCAACTGAATTAAAAGTTTTAGACTAGTCTCTAAAAATGACCAATCACGTGACCCTATGGACAGACGTTTAACATACGATAGTGGCCTAATCCATGATGCAATATCCACGGATATCAGGAGTCCGATTATCACTATTACTGGATAATATCTCCTATTTGACAAATGATTTATTTATCCATTCAGTTTTATAGGCTCTCGTACCCCCTCCACCTCTTTGTGTTTGGCTGGCCAAATGTATGAGTATTTTTGAATAAACTTACTTTGTGTCATATAGTAAAGATACTAGATAATTATTTTGGGCAAGCTATACATCGGACTATACCGAAGAAGAGAAATTTTAAGTCAGCCCAAAAATTTATAGTGACTGTTTTTGGAGAAACAAAATCACTGTTACATAGGTAAGAACTTTTATGAGAATCTTTAATTTTCATTTCTCACTCAATATACAAAACATCTGTCAATGCTACCATTTCTAACCCGGCAGATTTATCACCCATGATAAACCTACGATGTAACAATATTCACTTAAGCTGGAAACCACCAAACCAAACACAGCCTGTTATATTGTTACTTGCATTCTTTTTTACCTTCTTTAACACAGGAATCCTCGTATGCCCTCACGCGCCTCACGCAGCATTTTTTTTTTTTTTCACTACTGCGGTAACTCAGTCATTATCATTACCGAACTTTGGGCCTGTAGCGCATGGGTACCAAACCAGTCCGGTACGCTGCCAATGCGTGTCTCTGGTCAAAACACAACACTCAAGTTTCTTTGACACGAAATAATCTTATCTTTTAACCTGCTGATGTTATTAACCTTCAGTTAATTAATCAGTCATTCCACTGTACATTTAATTGTTTATCTATTGTGCATCCCTTCTGCATGTAACAAGTCCGTCCTTCTCTCTATATCGCACACACACACACACACACACACACACACACACACACACACGCACACACGGTAGATTTTAGACGAAAAAAGGCCCTCTAGTAACATTCAATAATGAAAGTGGAGGAGTGAGAGTTTACCTTGCAAACTTTATTGTCCGGTTGTTTTGGGGTTTCATTGATAACATTTGTCAAACGAAACATTTATTGTGCTGAAATTAAATCCTTTGTATATGAGCTTTTATGTGAACATGAGAATTTCGTGTCCTAATTATATGCTTAATAAAGGAGTGCAGACGTGTAAACCGAAACTTTGACTCCATACGGCAATTATATAGTCGTTGATAATGTGTTTACTTTTTCTTCCTTTCTTTACTTTTTGTATGTAGGGGATCTCTGAGTAATACATTACTAGTTTGTACAAGGGGATTTTTAGATGATAGTTTCGATCAGTTTTAGTGCTATTGTTTACGACATGTTTATCTTTCAACAAAGAAATGAATCTGACACAAATGTTATGTATCGTTAAAGTTTTATATCTATGGACTTTGAATTTGACCTAAAAACTAGTCGTGTGGATGATTTTTTTTTCCAGTTCAAATTCAGTAATCCATTTTTTATACACTAAAAGAAAGCATATGAAAACATACAAAACGTTATATTTTGTACAGCGGAATAAGAATAATAAAAATAGTTTCGTTTTAAATTAGCAATCAGAAAATGTCTTTTCTTTGTAGTTAGAGATCATACAAAGTTTAAAATAATTCAATTGTTGTTCAATATTCCTTTTTAGAAGCTAAACATTTTTCAAAACCTGATTATATTTTGTATTTGCTACAAAATTATTGTGTCGAAACCTTGGATTTAGAAATACTGGCTACATTATTTTTTGTTTTAATGGAACACGTGTCCCTCCACGGTGTTTAACGCAAAACGTAACAAAGGTGTTATCTAAATGCCGAAATTTTAGTTTATAACGTTTTTATCCCATCCTCACCCACCCCATCCTAACCCCTGTGGTGTAGATAATGTAGAAGAGGTCTGATTATCCTTCCCTCCCGTATGTCGATAGGAATGAAAGTATGGGGAAATTTGTTTGCTATGGGAAGCGTTCCATGAATATATTTCCACCTAAAATGGTTTTCAATATGTCAAATCAGCGCGATTTACATAGAAAAACTTTACTCTGTATTTCAAGGATCATAACGCTCATTTCCTGTATTTTCGTTTGAAGTGGGTGCGTGTTTTGTTTTGTTTTTGTTTTTGTTACGTATTGCTGGTTTTTGTTTTTGATTTGGGGGGTTGGTGGCGTCATTTTTGGTGGGGAAGGGTCTACATCCTTTCCGCATGATGCATATTTACTTTGTGGAAGGGTTTTATTTTCTGGATTTTAGTGACATTTTTACCAAACCAGTGTCACTTATGCTCAGCCCCAGCTATCAAGTCTAGGCTAGTATTAATCCCTTATGCAAGGTTACCATGACTCGCCGGAAATTGGAGTTGGAGTAGGCGACCGCTCGCGTCATTTGACAAAAACTTGTAGTATTCACAAGTAGGTGTTAAATATTTGTTCAGTGATCAAAGGAAGCCCGTAGGGTGAACGGGGCGTGTTCTCATCCGTCCCCCACGTGGAGAGACATTGACCACTAAGTTTGATTGGATTGATTCACAGCGACATCCTATCGGAATTGGGATAGAGGGTGTGATTACAACTTAGATCCGAATTTTAATTTCGTGACTCGCAAGCAAAGGTTAGTTACGCCTTGACAGATTATTGAAGGAACGCGGTTACTCCGAGATGCCACTCGTAATTAGTGGTAAAACGAAGGAAAATATTTTAAGGGAAGAAAAGCTTAGAAAGGTCATTAAGTTTTTTGCTCGATTATTGTATCATAATTATAATTATTTGTAGTATGTTTACTTAATTACTAACATCCATTAGTAAGTAGATTTACCTTTGTAGCATTTCATTTACATGCTTATTTGTGAAATGGGCTTGAGGTTTACGTAGAGAATTATGTAGATTGTTAGCTTGTGGTAAGAATAAATTTTGTAATTCGCTTTTAGGTTACTTCGTAGTAACCAGTACATTTATTAATGCGTTATGTTAGAATTTACGCATGCATGAACTGTGAGTTTAGAAAATGGTTTAAGTATGTAAGGTTAGTTACTATGGACGCGTGAATATATCAGAGCATGGATAGTTGGATATTTGTGTACTTTGTATGAGTTTTAAGGTAAAGAAATGCGCTTGATTATTGTGATATTGTTTATTATAACGGGACAAGGAATATGTACTGATGTGACGCAATTTAATGAAGTATGTATGAGAAATATTTGATCTTATAATGACGTTGTTTTACCAGACAAGAACGTATGAGTATTTCTATATGAATAAATTCGTGACCGAAGAAATTTAATGCCCGTTATCTTATGATAGGTTGGATGTAGTGTTAGATGTGAGGGCTAACGAAAAATATTATACCGTCTTTGTGTTTTCGCAGGAATCTTTATTGGAGACAGAACTTCCAGCTCGATTGAGTCCCAAGTCACCAAAAGGTGGAGATGGAAGTGAGACTGGCATTGCAGTCTGAGTCAACGAAAGTCTAGTTGGTGCAGAGAAGGTGGAGGAGGAAAAGTAGTCTGAAGGAGAAAATGGAGGATGAGGAGAATGAGTATAGAGAAGTCGAGAAGGAGAAGAAGTATAGAGAAGTCGAGGAGGAGGAAAAGGAATTTGGAGAAAGTCGGGTAGGAAGAGGAGAAAGAATAGGGAAAAATAGAAGAGAAGAATACACAGGTGAGTAGAATACAAGGACAGATGGAAACCTATCCCACACTGCTAATCAAATGATGCAATAGGCTATTAAAGGGTCGAGCGGAAAGAGTGTACTTTGGAAATTTGAATCATTTGACTAGTGAATTGTTATTAAATTTATATTCGTTGCATTTTCTCTTTTTTGTATATCCATCCATTTAACTGTTGGCATTGCTGACTGGAGGCTCGGAGCTGTATATCTATATGTCACTAATTTAGCTTCCAACCAAAATCTAGCCTGGGTTGGACTTCTACAATAATTTAAATAAGATATTGGGAACGCCCCACCCCAATCATAACACCCAACAATCGAACCTTCCACACCAGATTTTGCAACACAATTTAAGCTTCGCACCATGTCGACATGTTTGTGCTCATGTGATGTTAAACTCTCTGAATTATTAGGCATTGACCATATCACCCTAATGTTGTATACAACAAACAAACGATTTTCTGAACCTGGCCTATGTAACACATGCTTGTCTGTCACAATTAGCCTTATAATAACCTCACCGTCACCGATAGTCCTAACTGATTATTTGCACGGCATATTTTCACGAATTATATTTGGCTCATGCATTATGTGATCTGTTATTTAATCTCGCCGTCAGGGACCAGTTAGAAAACTTATCATGGTCAATAGTTTTATTTATGTTTTATATTCTTTGAAAATACAGTCCTGCTTTATGTCAATATTTGTCTCAGGTTAAGAATGCACGATTTCGTGGTTTATACCGAGCGGAATGATTTTTGCGTGGAAAAGTATTTATGTTAACCGTGATGGAAATTTAGTTCTTTCTACATGTGTAACATGAGTGACTATATTTATATTCAGTTTTGATTTTTAAGCGTTGACCATAATTTTTATATTGAATGATATTGTAAAAATAGTCAATTACTAGTCCACTTTTTCTTCATTAAAATATTTTATGGTACACAAATGTCTTTTCTTTAAACATGAAATATGTTTAGTATACATTCGTTATGGATTTGAAAATCTCCACTTTTAGAGATATTCAGGTGCTACGAGAAAGAAAGTTGATGTGACTATTAAAGGTGTTGTCACAGAATCATTAACTTTGGTGTGGTAATCGTTTTACTGAATGAATTCTACATTCTCTGATGTGTTTGAAATGTACACATGCTTGTGCTTATGGAATTTTATTTTGATAGCAGATGGCTTCAAAGATGGAGGGTACATCAACCACGGCTGTAACAAAGACAAAGACAGTATGTGACACCTTAATGATCCATTAACATACTTATTATTCGGATATTAATTACCTATATGAAATTGACTGCCGTTCATACTGACCTTGAATTACACATTCCAGTGGTTAAATCATGATTTCTGGACAGTGCTAATTTTCACACATGTATGTTTTTTCTACATCTTATTTGGGTTCTTTTAAATAAAATCTATATATGCTGATATTAACTTTTTATAATCGTCTGACAGGACTAGTCGTAGAAGTAAATTACGTAGGACTTCATTGAAATATCTTTAAATGTTTTTGGTCATTGTATTTTATCAATATTTTGTAATGTCGTGCCATGCTTTTTTGTATTTTTAAATTATAATCAACGTTGTAAAGCTTTTCATTGTATTTTATGAAATTTACTAAATATTTTGCAGTGTTATTTTTATTGTATTTTTTGTATTTTACTGAATATTTCCAGTGTTTTCTCGTTGTATATTTGAACTTTACTGAATGTATCACAATGTTTTCTCTCCATTGCAGTTTTTTAACTTCTCTCTCTCTCTCTCTCTCTCTCTCTCTCTCTCTCTCTCTCTCTCTCTCTCTCTCTCTCTCTCTCTCTCTCTCTCTCTCTCTCTCTCTCTCTCTCTCTCTCTCTCTCTCTCTTGCTTGCCTCGAGGACTCGATTGAATGACCCGGATGGTATTATCAGGATATACTTTTTAAGTACAAGTAGTAAGATGGATATTTTCTCTAAATTGTATTATAAGTAATTTTTTTAAATTAAATTATATTAAAAGTACATTTCTAATAAAATATATTAAGAGTAATATTATTTTTTCGTATTTCATCTATGCTATTTAATAAAGATTGCGTCCATACAAAGAAGTTCAAATCCCCCACCCTGTATTCGTTGGAGACCTCAAGATGGTCAGGGGTCCACTCATATCTGCCATTGCCAAGGATTAAATTTGATCTTTATGTATCATAATGTTGTGGAGTACAACATGGTGAGATACGCATCCGCACCGTAAGCGGATTCTGCCACGACGAATGACGAGGAAGGTAGAAACACCTATCACGATGTCCGCGAATTTGTACATCCACACTATTTATCCGTCAGTAAGTTTTATTTTAACACTGTCAACATTGGTATTAAAGGAGATCTGCGACGAAATATTCCATTCGACAAAGGGAGAATTAAGGTGAAATTCCATTTTCAAAAATAATTCTCTAACGACTCGTAAGTCATGTATTTTTTGTACCGAGGAGTCTCTCGACAGCGGGGACATGGTTTAGGAGATATGTTAAAATCGGCGTTTTTGTTTTGTCGGAGGCCATTGTTTTGAATCCAATGGTGACAATAGGATTGCACGCCTTGAAATATTCCGCTTTGATGCAAGTCAAAGAATTTCTACAAAATGTCATCAAGGACAAACACAATTCCAAAGAAGCCTTCTTGATAGCAGGCACAACGTCTTGCTTCAAAGTGGAAGACATTTTGGCCCGACGACAAACTCCAATAAATGCCCTGGAGGATGCTAAGTCATGATATACTGTGAGGTTTTGGTTGTGAAGAGTGGGGGTTGAGGTGCTGCCAATATTTATTCAAATTATTGTATAAGTTCCACTCAGGCTTGATTTTGGTTTGATGTTGATTTAGTGAAAGTTAGAGGTACAGCTCTGATCGACCAGTCAGCAATGCCAACGGCTAAAGGATCAAAGATACAAAAAGGAGAAAGTTAAAAATAACAACTTAATAACAATTAAATAGTCAGTAATTCGAATTTCCCAAATCCACTTCTTCCTCTAGATCCTTTACTAGCCTATCTCATCATTTGATTCGTAGTGTGAGAGATTTCCAGCTGTCCTTATGTTCTACTCATCTGTGTATTTTTCTCTATTTCATAATTCACTCTCTTCCTTCCCGACTCCCTCCAAGTTCCTTTCCTCCTCATCCTCCTATATTTCCTCCTCCAGACTACTATCCTTCTCCTCCTCCACCTTCTATCTCTCTTCTCTATGTCGACTACACTTCATCGACTCAGACTGCTCTGCCAGTCTCACTTACGTCTCCTTCTTAGAGACTCGAGACTACTAACTTTCACCGGAAGTTCTGTTGCCAAAATGCTTCCTAAAAAACACAAGGAAGGCACAATATTTTTCTCAGGGCTTACATCTCACACTACACACAGCCTATCATCAGATAATAGCTATTAAATTCCACCAGTCACGCATTCATTCACGCATACGTTCTTGTATCGTAAAACACAAAATAATAAACACGTCATAATAAAAGCACGGTATCAATTATTCTTATACATACAACAATAAATTGCTTCACATCAATACCTACTCATAATCCCATTATACTGATATTATCACAATAATAAGACACATCTATTACATTACAACTCATACAAATATTGAAAAATACGAGCTCTGATATATTCACAAACCTATTGTAACTAATCTTGATAATTCAAATATTTTCCCAAGCACCTATTCAAACATGCATAAACTATAACATAATGCATTACTAAATGTACTGGTTGCTACAAAGTAATCTAAAAGCGAATTACAGTATTGATTCTGATGGGCTAATAATCTACATAATTATCTACGAAAACTCAAGTTCGTATCTCAAATACGCATATAAATGAGACACTAAATGGTAATTCAACATACTCATACAATTCTAGTAATTAAGTATACATACTACAAAATAATTACAATTATGACACAGTAATGCTTTCCAAATATCGAGCAAATAACTTACATACCTTTTCGAACCTTTTCGTTCTCTTACGATCTGATCCTGAGTTTTCCCGCGAAATTACGAGTGACTTCCCCTGGAGTAATTCTATTTACACAGCAATCTGCCTAGGCATCTACTGATAATTGAAATGCGAGTTTGAGCTATAATTCCGACTTAAGTTTTAATCACATCATCAATCTTAATTCCTATTAAGATATCAATTTTTAAAAGAAATAATAACATCTAAGTTGTGTTAGACTATGTGAAAATATTAGAGAAAAAAACAGTCTGCTCATATGTACTGAATTAACCTGTCTGTCACTCTCCTGTATATTGTCATTATTGCCTTCAGCTATAGGTTTGGCATGTAGGATCAAAAAGGGGGAGCCCGGTTCAAGAGTTCATAGCGAATGAAACAATAACACGATTTACCTATTAAAGCCCACGGTCTTTATAAACTGTCACAAATTGACTCGGCAAATTGATAACTGTCTGGTTTAACTGTCTCATTTAAAAGTTCATGGAAGCTAAATGGCCTCACTTGCAACAAATGTAAGCATCATACGACTTTAAAGGTCATTCGCTTAAGAGACAAACCTTTAGATCTCTCTCTGCTTTTTGGACTAGAAACAAGGGCATCCTTGAATTTTACACATGGACATGCGTGACTTTAACCAAGGTCGTGCGTGTTCTTAAAACTCTGAGTATAAAAAGGCAGAAACCCTTGTATATTTTAATTGGAAGTCCAAAAGCAAGACAGATCGTCTGTTTGTATTTTACAGGTAAGAAATTTCTGTTTTGTTACTCACCCTTAAAGGTTAATGCTTTCTGTGGTAACCAGTCATCGTAATTTCGTTTTGAGTTCTCTTTTTAATTTACTATTATAATGTAACGGTATATGGTATTACTTTTAATATTTGATTTTTATTTGTATTTATATGAATTTACTTCTAGCTTCATGCTAAACTTTACTTACGAATAAAAATGGTCTTTAGTTAATAAACTCTAAGGTTCAATGATCTTTTCCAGATCGTTATTCTAAATTAAATGAAAGAAAATACATTTCTTTATGGCATCAATCGCAACTATTGAATTTTAGGCTCTCTGAATACAAGTAATATCTAATCACTTGTATGGTATTCTAAAAGGCATAAAACTTTGCAAGCACATGAAGTTGGAGTTCATATATATAAAAAAAAAACCCACAAAAACACACAAAAAGATGCATAGATAATTTTTGTATTGCAGATTCTCACTATATTTTCTTTTTTTTCTGATGTCGTGCCTGACATTATTTTTTTGTTGTAATTTTCAATTATACCTTTGTACTCTAAACTGTAATTTTGAATACATTCAATGTTGTGAAATGTATTTTTCATTGTATTCCTTTGAATAATAACAATAAGGTTGCATTGTTCATCTACTATACTTGTATCACACAGCATATAATAGTATTTTCTTAATGTATATATTTTATTAATTTCTCATTAATGAACCACGATGAATTTTGTTTTCATCGCCTTTTACTATTTCTCAACTTTTTATCCATGCATTGTATTTTTGTATTTTTAATATTTTTACCTTTTTGTATACTTGTATTTTTCTTTTCGAGCCTCGAGGACTCGGCTCAAATAACGCAGAAGGTATTATTAAGATATCAATTTTTAAAAGAAATAATAACATCTAAGTTGTGTTAGACTATGTGAAAATATTAGAGAAAAAAACAGTCTGCTCATATGTACTGAATTAACCTGTCTGTCACTCTCCTGTATATTGTCATTATTGCCTTCAGCTATAGGTTTGGCATGTAGGATCAAAAAGGGGGAGCCCGGTTCAAGAGTTCATAGCGAATGAAACAATAACACGATTTACCTATTAAAGCCCACGGTCTTTATAAACTGTCACAAATTGACTCGGCAAATTGATAACTGTCTGGTTTAACTGTCTCATTTAAAAGTTCATGGAAGCTAAATGGCCTCACTTGCAACAAATGTAAGCATCATACGACTTTAAAGGTCATTCGCTTAAGAGACAAACCTTTAGATCTCTCTCTGCTTTTTGGACTAGAAACAAGGGCATCCTTGAATTTTACACATGGACATGCGTGACTTTAACCAAGGTCGTGCGTGTTCTTAAAACTCTGAGTATAAAAAGGCAGAAACCCTTGTATATTTTAATTGGAAGTCCAAAAGCAAGACAGATCGTCTGTTTGTATTTTACAGGTAAGAAATTTCTGTTTTGTTACTCACCCTTAAAGGTTAATGCTTTCTGTGGTAACCAGTCATCGTAATTTCGTTTTGAGTTCTCTTTTTAATTTACTATTATAATGTAACGGTATATGGTATTACTTTTAATATTTGATTTTTATTTGTATTTATATGAATTTACTTCTAGCTTCATGCTAAACTTTACTTACGAATAAAAATGGTCTTTAGTTAATAAACTCTAAGGTTCAATGATCTTTTCCAGATCGTTATTCTAAATTAAATGAAAGAAAATACATTTCTTTATGGCATCAATCGCAACTATTGAATTTTAGGCTCTCTGAATACAAGTAATATCTAATCACTTGTATGGTATTCTAAAAGGCATAAAACTTTACAAGCACATGAAGTTGGAGTTCATATGAAAATTATTTAATATGTATTGTAATATGTATTTTATGTATTTCTCAATATAAAGGTTTTTATATGCTGTATCTTTAGAATGTAGTTTATATATATCAATAAAGAATTGGAAGTCCAAAAGCAAGACAGATCGTCTGTTTGTATTTTACAGCGATCCCACCTCTCCGCAGCCAAGCATTCCCCACAAAAAGATGTAACCGTATCTACACCATCATATGTGACACCTTATTCTTAAGAATGCTGAACATTCTACCTTCTCGTAACTAGGCACGAGAAGAAGATTATGAGGGAACCCTTTTTCTCTTCATAACATTCCGATTCCGACTTCACACACAGAGAGCTAAAACGCCATCGAAAAAAGAACCGTCAGAGAATTAGATGTATTTGATCATTAAATGCCAGCAAGACAGCAATAAAAAAAAATGATACACCGAGAGTATTGCGAATATTCCAAGTCAGAACTGGATGTGTTTGCCATGCCACCCACCATGACGACGATGCAAGAATCCAGATGGGTAGAATTTCATCCCATCTCCTCTTTGACAGCCTCAACCCCCCCCCAATCGAATTTTTAATCAAAAGGACAATTCCCGAAGATTACATCGATATGAATAGCAGTTACTTGTATCTGAAACTGAAAGTGATCCGGGAGTCGATGACAGAGTAGCTCCCGTCAACAATTTCATCCATTCCTTATTCAGCGAAACGGAGTTGTACTTAAGTAACAAACTAGTCAACAACATCTCGGATACTTACCTTTACTGGGCCTATGTGGAAAATCTCTTGACGTAACGAAAAGATGCCAAGACCACTTATTTGGAAGCTTGTGTCGTACAGAAACTTAAAGCAATCTATGCTATATCCATAAATACAATTACAACTTAAAGGAATCTATGATATATTCATCAATACAATTAATACTTAAAGCAACCACAAGCAGTTGTAATGATAAGATATTTAAATGAAAGACTACAAACAACCCCCATAATAAACCAGGTCGGGTATTTTATCTTTTTTTGTTGTTGATTTTTTCCTCTTTTTCGTGCTTTTTAAATAAAAATTAAAACGTTTGAACTTACAACAGATTTGTCATTTTCTATGTTGACTTCATTTCTGATGGACTTGTCATTTAACGCGTCGACTGCATTTCTGGTAGTATCGCAAGTGTTCCATAAAAGAATGTGTTTCTGGGGACATGTTTTGGGATTGTAAAGATTATCTATGTTCAGTTCATAATCTATCTGTTTTTGTTCAAGTTTTCATAGAACAACTGCTTTTGATTGCAGAGGCATTACTTTTTCACGCCAAAAAAGTCCATGTTGCAATAATTTAAAAACAAAGGCATGTCAATGTTAAACGATCAAGTTTAATTTTGGGAATGTATTGTGAGCGGTAATGTCCATTCATCCAACCGTCAGTCTGTCCATGCATTTGTACGTCCAATGTTTCCACCTATCCGTCATTTGGTTTAACTTCATTCATCAACTCCAACTAAACCATTTGACGTAAGGTGATCGTTTTAGATTACGATTTGGAACGTGAGTAGAAAACAAACAAAAATTTCCAATTTTTTATGCCCTTTTGGATGAGGAAATTTGTGGTATTTGTTGTTGCATATCACAGCACGAGTAGATGATAAGGACTCAGCATCTTGGGGTGGGAAGTGATGGGTCAAACTCAAGACGTGCTTATAATTGCGGTGGCTACTATCTCAGACTGAGTTGTTGGACATGCTATGTACTTCTGCAGAACTTTTGGTCACTGACATATTCGAAGTGATATAATAAACATCTCTTTATCTCTCTCTCACACACACACACACACACACACACACACACACAAACACATACATACACAAACACCGAGTGTGGCTAAGATTATTTGCGACAGCGTCAGTCATAGACGGATGTTTCAGAAGTTCAGAAAAACACAATCTCAATTTTCAGTATATATAAAGCTCAAATTTTAATATGTTATTATTAGAATCTTGTATTCACGAACAAATAAAGAAACAAAAGCTCCGAACTTCATGTCAATGAAATATGATCTCATATTTTTCTTCCTGTGTCTTTTCTTCTGTTATTGTGTCTGTTTGCAATTTTAGGAGAGGGTAACAGACAACAATAATATTTTTGTTCTAGATAACAATGGACATAATTAAGATGTTGGAACAACAGATACATAAAATGTGTTTAATATGACTAAGACAAAATAACTGCATACTAACAAGACTGTTAAATTCAGATTTTTGAGTGTTGAACGATATGGAAGGTAGAATGGAAACTTGAATTATGTATTCTATGAAGACGTAAAACACGGTGTATGCAAGTAAAGAAAGGCAGGTTGTCGAAAATGAGTGCGAGTAATTTCGACAAGTGTTTCACACAGCTATCAGAAGCTTTTAACTTGACTAGAAAAAAATTTAAACTTAGGTTGAAAAGAAACGCAAAAAGAGATCGAAAGTAGTTCAGCCATCTTATTTGTATATCAATCTATTTTTTTCTTTTTAATTTGATATCAGATCATCTGTTATATGCGATACGTACTGGCTTATAACTTGAGTCAAATAGTAAATAAAAAATACCCTGATCAACCGTAGTATAATGCGCCTATAAATTAAGTTCTATGTTGTTTGTTCTACTGATTACTCCTAACAAATGGCACAGATCAGGTGTGCTGGCGCTTGATGCTGTTTGCAGTTGGGCTCGTCTATAAAGTGAATACAAACGGCACGTAAATACTAATAGAAACTGAAGCAACCACCTGAATTTTTTAGGAGAATAAAGTTCTATACATGGCTCAAAACAAGTACTCATGAAGAAAGTTATGTTTGGCTGTCTTTTTAAAATTGCAAATTCTGAATTTTAAAACGAATTTATCAGTGTCCATTTTGACTGAATGTGCTCGTATTGCGAACGGTTCAATAATTGTTTTGTTTCTAGGGAAGCTCACGCAAGGTTTATGGAATTGTTAAGATTATCTTACGCTGAATTCATAAAATGGCCTTGATCGAGTTTGATGGAACAAGTGTAGTTTAGTGTGTACTTTGTTAAACTACATTGCAATGATCTAAATAAATGACATGTTATAGCAAAACAAACAAGAGCGTCTTGATAAGGTAGGAGCTAGATGACGAGGGAAAATGTATTGAATAAGAACGTAGTAATTTACAAAACAAAATTGTCTTCCTGTTTGCGGTCAAGGACTGGGGTGAAAATTATATTGTTTTCAGAAATCGGTTTTGCAGCTTAAGTTTTTGTCATGTAGATTCACCCACGTACCTCCATGGGTGGGATTGGGAGAGGGGGTATAGGTGGGATGAAGACTAGAATATGCTAATATTTGCGCAGCTTTTATCTCTAGCCTATTGTGTTTAGGAAATACTAGCTTTTTCGGTAGCATTTTTTAACATTACTTCATACTGGTAAATATAATCTAGATCATTACCATACAAAACATGTTCCTACTATTTAGTGCCTACTTTTCTACCTATTTTTTTTCCAATAAGTAAGTAATAAATTGTTACATCAATGTTGGCAAGATATACCCTTGAAAGCTTTAGATTTTTGGGAGGACAAACAGAATTTCTAGGTTTTATTCATTTTTTATGTTGTTTTGTTGAGTGCAGAAAGAATTAGAAATACTAGATAAATTACTTTAAAGTTCGAGACGGTAATATTAAATATATTCTAGGTTGACGAAGTCGAAGTATCAAAAGAACGTCACAAAAGGCGGATAGGGCCACTAACCTCGAACTTTGACGATGGGAACAGAGCAACAGATTTGACAAGAAAAAGCCGTAAAAGGGTGTTCATATTAACAGAGGAAAAAATATACTTTACAATCATGCATATGAAATGGAAGCAGAGTGTTATTCTCACCGATACACGGAGGCGACGGACCTGCTATGGCCTGTTTGGTATCGAGTACTTGACCCACTGATTAAGAGTCAGTCGCCTTACCAACTAAGCTACCGCTCATCTCCCGTTGGACATCGTCCCATCACCATATTTGAAATGGGATAGCTAGACAAATACAAACGAATCGGAAGTCATTTCAGTTATTTTTTGTGGAAAGTCACAATACCTATTATATTTTTCAATTCCAACTGTGCCAACGGTACCTGTCTCTACTTTCAGCATTAGCGCTGATCACCTGAAATTAGCTAATAAATTCTCAGTAAATATGATGTCCCACATGATAGGTAGTTTTCCGGTTATAATTTAGTTTTATTATGCTATTATTACACAGATTTATGTGAATTGTCAATATGGCTTTGCCAGTTTTGGAAAGCTGAATCTGTCAGTATTTACGATAGCAATTAGAAAATGAGAAAAATTATTTTTCTTCTCAAACATCTTGATTCAACCAGACATTTTCAAAACTAAAGTGGAATAACATGTCTTTATCCTTGGTAGCACAGTTGTCACGGTTAGCTTCATCTAATCTTTTCGCCATTAAATTACATTGGTGTGAGTAGCCAATTGAACACATTCT
This sequence comes from Potamilus streckersoni, assembly GCA_016746295.1. Lineage (NCBI taxonomy): Eukaryota > Metazoa > Mollusca > Bivalvia > Unionida > Unionidae > Potamilus > Potamilus streckersoni. The sequence goes on from JAEAOA010002008.1 coordinate 17,035, forward strand.
TACAACCTTCAACCCGTATTTAATACATCATATGCAAATACGAAGTACAAAGTGGGTGTCCTCCGCACACACCTAACATAATCGCATTATTAATAGTTTTAGGAACACATAAATAGAGTTAGCAAAAGTTTTATTGGAGGATTTTAAAATCTCTACTAATTTCATGTCCCAAATTTCTATCCATTATAAGCAATCGGTTTTATCGCAGAATAAAAGTTTTGAAAAGATCATCCACATTATAGCAGCCAAATCTGTCTTTTTAATGCTTGCTTTGCCTGAACAAGTAGTATATGCTTTGATTTCATCGAAGCCAACGTTGGGGTTAAATATAAACTCATATACTTGCAATAATGCACACGTTGAATAGTATTTCTCTGAAAAACCAAACATTTTTTATGTTTCATATATCCCAACTTTGGATTACATTAACTTAGGTTTATCGAGATATACCATCACACCAGATTTATCACAGAAACGATCAATGATTTTTTTGTTGTTGTAATTTTAAAGCCACTAATAGGTACTATCCCTAAATCCACTAATAGGTACTATCCCTAAATCCACTAATAGGTACTAGCCTTAAATCCACTAAATCTATTAATAGGTACTAGCTTAAAATACCAAAAATTGGTATTAGGTCAAAATTCGACTAATTGGTACTAGCTCTAAATCCACTAATAGGTACTAACCCTAAATCAGCTAATACGTACTAGCCCTAGATCTATTAATAGGTACTAGCTTAAAATCCCTAAAATAGGTATTAGCTCTAATTTCTACTAATAGGTACTAACTCTAAATCAATTAATCGGTACTAGCCCTAAATCTACTAATCGGTACTAGCTCTAAATCCACTTATCGGTACTGGCTCTAAATCCACTAATCGGTACTAGCTCTAAATCCACTAATCGGTACTAGCCCTAAATCCACTAATCGGTACTAGTCTGAATCAGAGCGTCAAGACTTTTTGGTATTAGGAACAAAGTAACAAAAAACAACAGGCAGTTATTTGCCAATGGCAGACATTTTCGTCTAAATTATCCACGTGGATGAAGATGACTCATTATAATTATATATAAAACAAAATCACTTTTGTCCTTCATTCTTACTTATAAACAAAAGAAATATCGGGATCGAACAAGAATGATGAAATTTGTTTATGAACGGAATCTTTCACGTCACTGGGTAATTGTACGTATATATGTATGTATATATCTTACGAGAATAAATCCCATGCCACAGTATAAAGACTGGCTGACTTAACCAGCACAGGAAGATTTCATTATTTCCTTTCTTATTTTTTCAAAGCATTATAATACACATTTGGTTAGGATTTATAACATGATAGTGTTATTTCCTCCATTAAAATTCAACGTAAACCAATTTCCTGGTAGTTCCATTATTTTTTTCCACGAAAAGCAAATTTTATTCTCCCAGTCATTGTGCATATGATGTTTAAAATATAGGCAAACAATGGTGTATCTCTGCTTAAGTGTAATTTATTAGAAAAGAAAATTCTTAGTTCATTTAGTATTAAATCACGCAGACGAGTAATTTTCGAATGAATCACCAAAATGGCGTTTTCATTCTGTCAGCAAGTCAATGTTTACACTGTAATTAAATCTAAACTTCAGTGATAAAGTAATTTGCAACCGTAACGAACATGCAAATTACAGCTATACTGATTTATGGCATGATTATGTATTCAACGTACCAAACAAAACACAATTGTACATATATATTATGAAGAGAAAAAAGGATTCCCTCATAATCTTCTTCTCGTGGCTAGTTACGAGAAGGTAAAATGTTCGGCATACTTAAGAATAAGGTGTCACATATGATGGTGTAGATACGGTTACATCTTTTTGTGGGGAATGCTTGGCTGCGGAGAGGTGGGATCGCTGTAAAATACAAACAGACGATCTGTCTTGCTTTTGGACTTCCAATTCTTTATTGATATATATATAAACTACATTCTAAAGATACAACATATAAAAACGTTTATATTGAAAAATACATACAATAATACTACAATACATATTAAATAATTTTCATATGAACTCCAACTTCATGTGCTTGTAAAGTTTTATGCCTTTTAGAATACCATACAAGTGATTAGATATTACTTGTATTCAGAGAGCCTAAAATTCAATAGTTGCGATTGATGCCATAAAGAAATGTATTTTCTTTCATTTAATTTAGAATAACGACCTGGAAAAGATCATTGAACATTAGAGTTTATTAACTAAAGAATAGTTTTATTACTTAAGTAAGGTTTAGCATGAAGCTAGAAGTAAATTCATATAAATACAAATAAACATCAAATCTTAAAAGTAATACCATATACCGTTACATTATAATAGTAAATTAAAAAGAGAACTCAAAACGAAATTACGATGACTGGTTACCACAGAAAGCTTTAACCTTTAAGGGTGAGTAACAAAACAGAAATTTCTTACCTGTAAAATACAAACAGACGATCTGTCTTGCTTTTGGACTTCCAATTAAAATATACAAGGGTTTCTGCCTTTTTATACTCAGAGTTTTAAGAACACGCACGACCTTGGTTAAAGTCACGCATGTCCATGTGTAAAATTCAAGGATGCCCTTGTTTCTAGTCAAAAAAGCAGAGAGAGATCTAAAGGTTTGTCTCTTAAGCGAATGACCTTTAAAGTCGTATGATGCTTACATTTGTTGCAAGTGAGGCCATTTAGCTTCCATGAACTTTTAAATCAGACAGTTAAACCAGACAGTTATAAATTTGCCGAGTCAATTTGTGACAGTTTATAAAGACCGTGGGCTTTAACAGGTAAATCGTGTTATTGTTTCATTCGCTATGAACTCTTGAACCGGGCTCCCCCTTTTGATCCTACATGCTAAACCTATTGCTGAAGGCAATAATGACAATATACAGGAGAGTGACAGACAGGTTATTTCAGTACATATGAGCAGACTGTTTTTTTCTCTAATATTTTCACATAGTCTAACACAACTTAGATGTTATTATTTCTTTTAAAAATTGATATCTTAATAATACCTTCTGCGTTATTTGAGCCGAGTCCTCGAGGCTCGAAAAGAAAAAATACAAGTATACAAAAAAGGTAAAAATAATAAAAATACAAAAATGCAATGCATTGATAAAGGTTAAGAAATAGTAAAAGGCAATGAAAACAAAATTCATTGTGGTTCATTAATGAGAAATTAATAAAATATATACATTAAGAAAATACTATTATATGCTGTGTGATACAAGTATAGTAGATGAACAATGCAACCTCATTGTTATTATTCAAAGGAATACAATGAAAAATACATTTCACAACATTTAATGAAATTCAGAATTACAGTACAAAGGTATAATTGAAAATTACAATAAAAAAAATAATGTCAGGCACGACATCGGAAAAAAGGAAATATAGTGAGAATCTGCAATGCAAAAAAAATGGGTTTTTTATATTTTTATTTGTTTTTTTTTAAAATTTTACATGATATACTTACAACTAGTTACCTTAGACGATTTAATATCAGCATGCAGTTGTTTTTTTTTTAAAATATTTTTTTATTACGTTAGTTGACTCTTTGTGTTATTTTTTATTATTATTTCTATTTCATTTTAAATAACTTCAGTGGAACATAATAAAAATTTTTGTTTAAGCACCAGGTTAATCGGTGAAATCAGTAACTTATGTTAATTTATCTGAACAATTATATTTCCTTCATGTGTCATTAACCTAGGATCAAGCGCTGACTAGAACGGTGTGTTCATAATATTGAAGTGATAGTCCTTTTTAATAGGATGTGAATTACAACTTCCCAATATATTATTTCATACATGAGGCAACTAATATTTTAATTTAGGAAGATATCTAAAATGCGTGGCATAATGCGGTATGATCTCTTGTAAACCAAGTAACTGTATAATGTTTATTCGTTATGGTTTCATTAAAACTAGTATTGATTGATACATCTTGAATGTCATCTGGACAACTGGGGTATGCAGCGCAGTATATAGGTCATGATCTTTACGTGTTGCTATAAATATCATAAACAGTAATGTGGATCCTTCGGCGTTCTTGAATAACATATGTAATTGATCGATGCGATCGTTCGATTTGATTTATAAATTCCATTAAAACATGCTGTGAAATCAGTATAGCAGGTGAACTCGCCTGCTGAAAATTTCGGTGTAGGACTAATTTGCTGAGTCTCAACCGTTTGAGCTGCAATCCTTTCTTTTATTTTCTAATATTCTTCACGAATCTTTCGACAATGGCAAGCATCGCTTGCTCTAATAGTATACGCGTTTTGAGTTTGGACCAATTGCTGTTAACATGTGCTAATTCTATTATCAACTTGTCAGGTATAGGAGAAGAAATCATCTCCATATCGAGCAATAACAACAAAAGTTCAAATTTCATTATTCTGTTGCTTTAGCATATTTGTATATCTTGCTAAATGTTGTGATGTTTTCATTGTCAGCATTCCAAATAGATATTTACCTATTTTATCAATGAAGGGCAACCTTCTCTCATGATACATTTGAAGAATACAAAACACCTTTCTGAAATAACTAATTCATTAGTGAGATTATTATATTAAACTTCATATTCATTGTAATTCGTATTGACTTTAAGTGTGAAAGAATATCACTTATGTAGCTACTGTTGACATCCCTGTGTCAATATTCGATAAATTCGACTGAATAATTCCTTAAAAGCCTGATTTGAAAGTGCGAATCTACTTATCGGCTGAATCATAAAATAGTGGGAGTGGCTAGAGATAACCTTTAGCGTAAATTGTTTTTGTTCTGTTACTGCGGACACTGAATTCAGAGTTTAAAAAAGAACACAATCCTACGAACCAAATCCATATTCCATCCATACCTTAAAGAAAAAGAAAGAGGTTGAGAGGTTTGGATCCAGAAAGAAGAAACGAGATAGAAGGTATGAAGAAAGAATGGAATGGAGGATAGTACTATAATTATTTCTCCTATTGACAAACAAATTTTCTTCTGAATTTCGTATTGAATTCAATTACGAAATATTCGACCTAGTCGTGTACGACGTGTATTCGATTGTGTGCGATTTGTAGGTGTATATAATCTATGCTAATACTAGTCCTGTAAGACGAGTATAAAAAGTTAATATCAGCTTGTAGTTCTTGGTTTCTTTATTTTTTTATATTATTTTACTCTTTTTTTGGTACTTTTTTATTTATTTATTTTTTACTTTGCATAACATCAGCATAACATATTTATCAGTGACTACGGTTATTAATTTGCTTCAGCGAAGTGTTGTGAAAAGAACTCTCATTATTATGGATAGTACTTGTAAACCAATATTGAATTTTTCTTCTTATTGCATACAATATATCATTAAATACCAGCTACATTGAGGTAAGAATGTTTGCTTACAGAATCTTGCAAGAATTTGGTATTAATCAAGAGTAATGAAGGTGAAAATGTTAGTGTTATGTTAATCCTACTCTAATAACCATAACGTATGTTCATTTGCAATCAAACCTCGACCTGTGTGTTTATGAAATTGCATTTAATCGAACCTATGAGCAGTAAGTGAAAATATCATGAAAAACGTAAAACTGAATCGACATGATTTAGTGCATTATTAAAATTGTAAAACTGAGCGTGTATTACTGACATTACCTATGACGTACGAAAAGGGAATGTAGACCGTTATCGTTTCAAACAACTTTACTCAGAAGTTGATCTTATGCAGGGCAATAGCTGCTCAAAATGCAATATGCATTCAAAAACTCAATATGCAGAGCAATCTCTCTGCTGCAAAAATTCAATATGCAGGCCATTAGCTGCTTACAAAACTCTGTGTTGCGCAATCGCTCAGACACTTTAGCTATAGAAAACGTACATAATAACACTACAACATCATTTGATGCTGCAAAACCATAGAAGGAAACTCTCTTCTGACTGGTTTGAAGACATTAGAACCGAACATTTGGCGTTTTGCCAAGACAATACCATATAGTATACATTATGGTATACATTCATATGATTTCATATGAAACACGTAAGAGAAATTCTCAATAACATTATCGAACACCATTGAGCTAACACAACAAACAACCTCTGCATCAATGTTTGAAACGGCATAGCGGAAAGTACAATGCTCCTTAAGATAGGCAAATACGGTACGATCTATTATGTGTGATAGTAGCGAAACATTTATAATGTAGTTAGAGGTGTCAAGACGAGTAGGTTTGATGTTTGATATAAATGCTTAGGGCAAGGAATGAACTTAAAGATTCATTCACACTCTCTGTAGTAGAAATCTTAGCGACTCTGACGTATGTTAATGACAGTAAGTACAACGAAGTTATTTACTCAATAAAAAATGAAATATAGCATAATTTAGATTAGTGTTGTTAATCGTTTGAAATATACGCACTAACTTTCAATTTGTCGTTTTGAAAAAAATCAAAATAAGAGATAGAAAAATCATACCTTTGTGTGATATACCACAATGAAGAAATATTCTTGATATGAATTAATAGCAAACAATACATCTATTGCCTCTAATACCGAAAAAGTTCAAAATGTTAAAGTCACTTTCACTCGGAAGGAGACTGTTAATGCTGTTGTCACTGATCTGAGGAGAGCGTAGATGTCGCTGCAATTCAGTTTGGGTTGTAGTTAGGTCAATTTTGGAGCTGGATTTAGCACTGTATGCATTCGGAATCTCGTAGTCTCAGGTGTTACTGCAAAAAGAATTCTCATAGGCGATGTATGCATTTTATGTTGCGATCCTCTCATAGTTGTAATCATATTCGTTCCGTTGTGATATTTCTGGTTGATGTAGTTTCTAACATGAGTGAAGGAGTTGTTCGAATCTGGGTTTTCTCTTTGGAACATGGCGGCGCTGTCGCTTCTGGAGTTGATGTAGCATAGCCGGGCGGAGTGAAGTCTAATGGTGTTAGGAGTTACGGCGTTTAGTCTGTAGATAGCTGTCGGACAAGTGCAACAGGAGCGAGCAGTTGTAATGAAGAAACGGTCTTGCTCATAGGGTCGTATTGTAGTGTTCCGAGGCAAGTCGATGCCATAATTTGGCGAAGTCTGCTGGTCGTAATGGTTAAGGTGCGAGTCTCCCTCTTGGATCATAATTATGTGTTTCGACACCTGTATTCATGTTATTCATCCACCACTTTATTATGATGCGAAAAAAGGATTCCCTCATAATCTTCTTCTCGTGGCTAGTTACGAGAAGGTAAAATGTTCGGCATACTTAAGAATAAGGTGTCACATATGATGGTGTAGATACGGTTACATCTTTTTGTGGGGAATGCTTGGCTGCGGAGAGGTGGGATCGCTGTAAAATACAAACAGACGATCTGTCTTGCTTTTGGACTTCCAATTCTTTATTGATATATATAAACTACATTCTAAAGATACAACATATAAAAACGTTTATATTGAAAAATACATACAATACATACTACAATACATATTAAATAATTTTCATATGAACTCCAACTTCATGTGCTTGTAAAGTTTTATGCCTTTTAGAATACCATACAAGTGATTAGATATTACTTGTATTCAGAGAGCCTAAAATTCAATAGTTGCGATTGATGCCATAAAGAAATGTATTTTCTTTCATTTAATTTAGAATAACGACCTGGAAAAGATCATTGAACATTAGAGTTTATTAACTAAAGAATAGTTTTATTACTTAAGTAAGGTTTAGCATGAAGCTAGAAGTAAATTCATATAAATACAAATAAACATCAAATCTTAAAAGTAATACCATATACCGTTACATTATAATAGTAAATTAAAAAGAGAACTCAAAACGAAATTACGATGACTGGTTACCACAGAAAGCTTTAACCTTTAAGGGTGAGTAACAAAACAGAAATTTCTTACCTGTAAAATACAAACAGACGATCTGTCTTGCTTTTGGACTTCCAATTAAAATATACAAGGGTTTCTGCCTTTTTATACTCAGAGTTTTAAGAACACGCACGACCTTGGTTAAAGTCACGCATGTCCATGTGTAAAATTCAAGGATGCCCTTGTTTCTAGTCAAAAAAGCAGAGAGAGATCTAAAGGTTTGTCTCTTAAGCGAATGACCTTTAAAGTCGTATGATGCTTACATTTGTTGCAAGTGAGGCCATTTAGCTTCCATGAACTTTTAAATCAGACAGTTAAACCAGACAGTTATAAATTTGCCGAGTCAATTTGTGACAGTTTATAAAGACCGTGGGCTTTAACAGGTAAATCGTGTTATTATTTCATTCGCTATGAACTCTTGAACCGGGCTCCCCCTTTTGATCCTACATGCTAAACCTATTGCTGAAGGCAATAATGACAATATACAGGAGAGTGACAGACAGGTTAATTCAGTACATATGAGCAGACTTTTTTTCTCTAATATTTTCACATAGTCTAACACAACTTAGATGTTATTATTTCTTTTAAAAATTGATATCTTAATATATATGTTCTCTTCTTATTTTATCTAATTGTTTTGAAGTCGGTAATTGCTCAATAATTGACGTTTATTGTTCTAGATAAACGTATCATTATATTTATCCATTTATTAGAGAATAATTGTATTATCAGATGTTGTTTTGAATCACATATCGTCGAAAATATATTTTTTTAAATAGTCGTTTATTCTTAATTTACTTGACCGATCACAAAATATCTACCTATAATTTCTCTGCATCTAACCTTTGTCAGATAAATCTATGTTACATTACACACATTTTTAACTGATAAAAGGCAAGAGAACGTCAACCCATCCCGAATACCACAAATAGTCAGGGATTTGGGGGTAAGGACAGTGGATGCTCAAAATTCGCTATTCGCAGACGCCAATTTCACTCTTCCTCTGTTCGCGAGACCGCATATAACAAGTGTTATATATGTTGATTTTGTATAGTGTGCTTGATATTATCAGTAATTGATGGTAGAAGTTCGAATGATTTGGCTATTCGCATTGTTTTGCCATCTTTGCAAATTATCCATAGGTTGTTTACTGTTATTTGATTTCAAAGTCTACTCTTTTTTACAAACGTAGAATGTTCTGGAGTAGAAATTTTTGACCCACATCCGGTTCATTTAATAGCGTCTTAGGTTTTCATCTTATCTGAGACCGTAGAAAGCAAAAATTTTCCTTCTTCCTTTTTTAATTTTATTCTGAGGAATAATTTACCGTTGTATTCAGATATAATTTGAAAAGAATCATTTGTTTGTGTGTGTATGTGTAGTTGGGATTTTTTTAATGTAGTTTTGAAAAATTTCAGTCATATTGCTTCGATGTCTTCAGAGTGGCAGTTTATATTGACGTCTAGCACTGTGGCATCATGCCACCGACATATAGCATGATGCCCCACCAAGTCACAGAATCCTGACACCAGACCGACCAGTCCTAACACTAACCTCTTAATGATGAGCGTCAAACAAGGCAGCTGTTATGACGCTCTAACCTCTAGACCACCGGAGCGGTCCAATCATGTCTTTAAAAATTATTCATTGGAATTATAAAGTGCTCCTTGACATTTTGGACTAAAATTGCTTAAGGATTAGAGTGAATTTATCTAAAGACATTCCTGATTGTATCATTGTAATACATCAAGACTGTTAGAACAGTATTCATTTTGACACTCTTGGTATATCAGGACATTAAAGATTGGATTTCATTCATTACTCTATACTTTAGGAGTTACGTTAAAACATTCAGGATTATTTAGACTTAATTCATAATGCTGTAATTTCGTCTCCTGTGTTTACTTTGTAACCTAGAAAAATTAATTATTTGTTAATTTGAATAAACTTATTGGTATCGCCTCTTTCAATTACTTAATTTAAGACCATAGAGTCGTAACACGAGCATCCGCCATCCGCTATCGTTGAGTCAAGTACAACAAACTGCGTTCTGTTTACCTGTTTTGCACAGCGTAGATGCAACGCAAACAACCACTCACTGCAATTCGTGGTAGAGTCTCCAAACTTTTCGATGTGAGAGTAGTGTCGCATTTGTGCTAGTGATGCCATTGATTAAATAGATTAGGAGACAAACATTTTGCCATTTACCGGCCTGTGATACTGGCTTGCCAATTTCGGACTGGTAACCGTTTCAATTCACAACTGATATTTTGTTATGAGTTCATACGCTATAAATAATCAACTATACGATAACACTTTCATATAAGAGATGGTCATAGACTAATCTATTTGGAAAAGAAAAAACAAAACAGTTACAAATATTAAATTCGATTGCATTAGGATATATAAAGGTTGCTAATGCATTCCAGACACGCTTTCACGAGCACCATACTAGCAAGATCCCGTTTCCTAAAATTTCTCAATAAGTCCAAAATTGTTGACTTTTTGGTATGAAAGTATATAAGAACGATATCATAAAATACTTGCATTATAGCGATCTGGTGCTACCAAATTATATCATGGGAGAGACAATGTATTATTCTGATTAAATTAAAAAATTAAATAAAACGTTATGTTGGAGTAAAACTATGAGTTTAGTACCACACACACACACACACACACACACACATATATATATATATATATATATATATATATATATATATATATATATATATATATATATATATATATATATATATATATATATATATATATATATATAAAGTACAGTCTGCTGAAATGGAAGCTTTTGTGTAGCAATAAGAGCCACATGATTGATGCGCGTGTCTTGTAACCTTTTCTCTTATATTTAATTTTTCGTCTATTCTAACAACAAGGTAGATACGGATACACTTACACGAATGATATTACTTGTGCTGAAAAGTGACCTGGAAACTATTTTATTATTTCTTCCTAATTTACGTGCCGACAACAATCCCACAATCAAACCACGTTGGCAATGTTATTGTCTTCTTTCGACCACTCGCTAGAAACTCGGAAGCAGTTAATCTTTACAACAGCTCATTGAGCGGCGTCTTAGGTCTCGATTACTACGTATAGCAGATATCTCTAAACATAAAGTTACACAATATTTCAATTAAATGGAAATACATATGTATGCAGAAGAGACGACTTCATTGATATTGGTCTGATAAATTTGACGTCATATTTTGAGTCCGTCCTTATCGGTCTCTGTAATTTGACTCCATAACTTTAGTCCATCTACATCGGTCTTTGAAGTATTCGCCATAACTTTAGTTCATCCATTTCGTGTAATTTGAACTTGGGTAGCATATGTACCACGGTGTAACTTGACCTTGGACATCATATTTACCACGGTGTAATTTGACCTTTTACATCATATGTACCACTGTGTAATTTGACCTTGGACATCATATATCGTCTGATGCAGCTTGGCATCGACTATGTTTGTCCCCCAGATGTAGTATAACTTAGCCAGGCTCTTCAGATATTATAAAGAAGTTCAACACTGCCGAGAAAACCAATACATTAGCTATTTTGAAAAGAAAAAAGAAAACAAATTCAAGTGTATAAATTCGATTGCATTAGGAAATCAGTAAAAGGTTACTACCCTATTCCAGAAACAAAACAAGTATAAATTATTCATGCTGTCATGAAGACTATACATTTTAACCAGGCCCGGTCTCCCAAAAATTCTCAGTCTTATGTATGCCAAATCTATAGTTTTAGACTTTTGTGATTCGAAAGTTTCTATGAAACCGTGGGAGACAAAATGTGTAATTTCAATTGAACAAAACGTTTATGCTGTAGCAAAACTACAAATTGAATGTTTTATGCAAGTGAAATTTGCAGATATGGAAGTACTTATGTGGCAGTATCAGTCACATTTGACTAGTTACCTTTCCATTTATGACTAATATTTCTCTCTCTCTCTCTCTCTCTCTCTCTCTCTCTCTCTCTCTCTCTCTCTCTCTCTCTCTCTCTCTCTCTCTCTCTCTCTCTCTCTCTCTCTCTCTCTCTCTGTATATATATATATATATATATATATATATATATATATATATATATATATATATATATATATATATATATATATAATTTCTTCCTAGTTCACATGCAAAAAAATAACGCCTTAATCGTGTTACATGGCAAAGTTATTGTCTTCTTGGAATCACTCGCTAGAAATTCGAAAGCAGTTAATCTTTCCATCAACATTATGAGTGGCGCCTTACGTCTCGTTTACTAGCATATGTCTCTAAAGATAAAGTTACAACTTATTTCAATGAAATGGAAATAAATATGTATGCAGAAGAGATGACTTGCGTCCATGCATATAGGCCTGTGTAATTTGACATCATAATTTGAGCCCATTCATATAGGTCTGTGCAAGTCGACGTCCTAGTTTAAGACCACCCATATGGGTCTGTATAAGTTGACGCCATAACTTGAGTCCAACCAAATTAGTATGTGTAAGTCAATACTATATAATTTAAGTTCATTCATATAGATTTGTGTAAGTTGACGCCATTACTTAAGTCCAACCATAACGATCTGTGTAAGTTGACGCCATTACTTGAGTCCAACCATATCGATCTGTGTAAGTTGACGTCATTACTTGAGTCCAACCATATCGATCTGTGTAAGTTGACGTCATTACTTGAGTCCAACCATATCGATCTGTGTAAGTTGACGCCATTACTAGAGTCCAACCATATCGATCTGTGTAAGTTGACGTCATTACTTGAGTCCAACCATATCGATCTGTGTAAGTTGACGTCATTACTTTAGTCCAACCATATCGATCTGTGTAAATTGACGCCATTACTAGAGTCCAACCATATCGATCTGTGTAAGTTGACGTCATTACTTGAGTCCCACCATATCGATCTGTGTAAGTTGACGTCATTACTTGAGTCCAACCATATCGATCTGTGTAAATTGACGTCATTACTCGAGTCCAACCATATCGATCTGTGTAAGTTGACGTCATTACTTGAGTCCAACCATATCGATCTGTGTAAGTTTACGCCATTACTTGAGTCCAACCATATCGATCTGTGTAAGTTGACGTCATTACTTGAGTCCAACCATATCGATCTGTGTAAGTTGACGTCTTTACTTGAGTCCAACCATATCGATCTGTGTAAATTGATGCAAAACATGATCAATGCAGAGATCTGAACAACACTTACATTTTATGGTGATTGGACTTCATACCCCTTTTCATGATATATGCCAGTCTAATCAGATAGCAGTAAATAAAAATCGCATTTTGTAACACCTTATTTAATTAATCTTAATAACTGAAAGACATTTAGCATCTTATTCACGTAACATATTGCAAAATTGAAATCATTTTTGAAAGAAGTAATTAATTAATTACTATGCTAATGCTATTGAGCTCCACTATTTGTGTACTAACGCACATTAAAATCCCTGGCAGATCTATACTTTGTTGCAATTTGACGTTGGACATAATATATATTGCGGTGTAGTTTAGCACAGATTAAATTATACCCACAGGCATGTTACATCTTACCCAGGCTCTTCTACCCATGCCCAGGTTATACACGACCTTCCTTGTCTTTTGTGTATGATATCATCTATTTTATTTTACTAATAGTTTTTGCTTTGCTTGTATTTTTTTTTCCTCCTCCTCCTCCTTCTTCTTCTGAAAGGGTGGATATTTCTGAGAAATATGCTTTCTTCGTAGTATGTTATACCAAGAAACACATGGTACAGCCTTCCGGCTGAAACATAATAAGGCTTTTGGTTGAAACGTGTGATGTTCACATTTTTGTGTTTATGTTAATAATAAATGAGAATTGCAAATACATTTAATAACAAATGCCTGTTAGATGTGTCACTGCGCCTTTGTTTCGAAGTAGTTTTCTTTACCATGATAACGTTTTCTTTCGAATGACAAAAATATACACGTGTAAAATGACTAGGTACAAAATTATCTTCCTTATATATTATCCACATTTATGTATCAGTGCTAAACTTTCTAACGATTCAACATCATAGCAAAGCGTACGTTAATCAGAAATTTCATGATATTCCTATACAAAGTTACAGTGCAATGTTTGACATAGGGTATATAAGCTTATTTGGAGAGCCTGACAGAACGACCTGCCATGGGTTACATGATTTGCTTTCTGGACATCGTCAATGTAAGGTTACGCACCGTACACTGTAGGCAAAACACACAGAGATAATCAGACCAAAATGTTCATAATCGAACGAAGATTTAAAAAATAAATAAATAAATACCTTAATACAAGCCATATATCACCACCCACTCACCCACTTCCGTAACATATAGCTCTCTCTCTCTCTCTCTCTCTCTCTCTCTCTCTCTCTCTCTCTCTCTCTCTCTCTCTCTCTCTCTCTCTCTCTCTCTCTCTCTCTCTCTCTCTCTCTCTCTCTCTCAGATTTTTTCCGATCGTGTAACGTAAAATTCACTTGGGGTTGCTTAATGAGCCAAGGTGGTGTTTTCGAGACAAAGGTTTTCTGGATTAAAGATAGATTACATTTGATTTGGTCAAAGCAGTATGATATTCTAATACCAAATGAAGGTATAGCATTTGGTTTATTTACGTATAAAGCTTTGTAATTTGGATGAAAAACGGCCGAAAAAGCAGGGTTCAGAGGGTTGGATCGCAACTTAAGAGCATAATGTGCAGAAAGCATTTCTCTGCGATGCGATAAAGGTGGTTCATTCGCTTCCGCGAGAAGGCTTTCACACGGAGATGTCTTAAATGCTCCTAGAGCAAGTCTTATTCCCTGATGATGAATTGGGTCAAGCATTTTCAAATTCTTATCATGATCTACTCAATGAATTTACACATTATGCTAGATTTTATACTGATGGATCAAAGGTTGCTGATAAGGCTGCTGCAGCCTTCGTCAGTGGCAAACACATAACCAAAGAGCGTTTGCCAAATGATGCATCCATATTTTCAGCGGAAATCAGAGCAATAGACCTTGCTCTGACATTTATCGAAACTAAACATATTCTAAATAGTATTATCTTCTGTGACTCATTATCAGTGCTTCAGGCGCTACACAATATCAAACTAGATAATCCACTATTGGTGAATGTTTTGATCAAAAACTCTGAGCTTAGTGCCTCATGCAATATAGTATACTGTTGGCTACCTAGCCATATTAGAGGTAACGAAGAAGCAGACCGGGCTGCTAAGATGGCCCTATCTTTAGAACCATCGGATTTTAAATTACCATATTCTGATTTTAAACCTTGTATCAAAAAGTATCTACGTCAAAAGTGGCAGGTATCATGGGATGATGCAATCAATAACAAACTTCATGCCATCAAACCAATCTTGGGAGAATGGACTCTTTCCTACAGAACTATTCGTAGGGAGGAGGTTGTCATTGCAAGAATCAGAATCGGTCATACATACATTACCCACTCACACGTGCTGAAAGGTGAAGATCCACCGGAGTGCGTTCCTTGCAATGTGCCATTTACTGTTGAACACTTTATGACCACGTGTTCCGACCTGCAAACTACGCGTGATAAATACTATAATGTACACGACATGCAGGAACTTTTTGATACTATTCAAATCACTAGTATTTTAGATTTCCTAAAGGAAGTAAATCTTTATTTTAAACTGTAACTTTTTATGACCTTACCCAAACTAATTTTTAACTAATACAAATACCAACTATTATTTACATCTTTTCATCAAGATACATCATTTACATCTCCCGTTGATCGGGAACCAATATCTTTAACTGTTACCAACATTAACAATTTTATATTTATCTACTATGGATTTTTTACTATATCGCTGGTCAATATTGAACCTTTTTACAAATATGACCTACTGTATGGCGCTAAATAGCCTAAAAGTGCTGGTGCGCCGTTAAAATTCAATCAATCAATCAATCAATCAATCAATCTCTCTCTCTCTCTCTCTCTCTCTCTCTCTCTCTCTCTCTCTCTCTCTCTCTCTCTCTCTCTCTCTCTCTCTCTCTCTCTCTCTCTCTCCCCACGTGCTGCACTGAATTGTAACTAAGTAAGATTTTGTTCCCCGAGTACCCACAAAATAGAGAAAGAAAAAGCGATAATCCGCTAAGCTTCTTATCACCCATGGGGGCCTATGCGGAGACTTCCTAGTTTTTCGAGCATTACGCGTATACCTTCTAACCATTAACAACGTACGTGAGGAAATATTTGTCGTCATAGTGACCAAACATGGCCATTCCCGAGCTTTGAATGTGTTAATTACAATTTTAACACTTACAGAGAAGTTAAAAACGATTAGGCCTAAGTTTCAATCCGCCAATGATTTTTTTTTGTCTAGATTTTCTGTGAGTCTCGTTTTGGATATTACACTTAATTGTATAGACCTTTACCAGGCTCATGCTTGGCGTAGGTCTCACAAGAGTTTTGTTAAGCGAGACTAGTCGCTTGACATTAATAATAAGAGTTTAGAAAAATTAGATAATGAAATAATTAATTATATATGGAATTTTAAAGCACACTAAATACAAAAATAAACTATATAGAGAGCTATGGAAAATGGGGGGCTAAATCTACCATGTCCGATTTTAATAAAAATTGCAAATATCATAAAACGTTTTAAAATTATTAAACCTAAAATCATGAAATTTTGGGAAGGGATTTACTTTCATTGGTTTGGCAATACTTTAAGAAATAAACAAGAAATATACAGAAATAATGCTATTAGTAAAAAAATTGAAATTCCTAAAAGATCACAATATATAAAGGATATAATATTAAAATATAGAGACATAGAAATTGTATGGGAGGGGGAAAAATAATACCTACAAAATTATTAGAGAACTTTTTTATAAAAATAAAAGATGTAAAATTGAAAATGAAGTGTGGGGGGTAAATTGGTCAAACATTATGAAATTGTGGGCTAAAATAAATTCTCTAAAAATACAACGTGTAATTTTTAAATTCTTACAAAATGCATGGTTGACTGGAGATGTGGTAAAGAGGAAAAGAATGATTAAAACTATACCAAAGAGTCCTTTATGTAAATAATTTGAATACACAAAAAATGTTATATTATATTGTGAAACGATTAGAAACGATAGAGAAGAAATAATTAATATCTTTAAAAATATATGGGGTATATAGAACAGAAAAATTATTATATCTGGACACCAACAGCAACAAACTTGAATATATGAAAATAATAAGTTTTATTATGAGTATAATAAGTAAATGCGGTCCAATCATAAGTATAAGGAAGTAAAAATTATTTTTGTTTTATTTGTATCTTAAGTTAATATAATTATCAACTATATTTCTTTTTACAGGTACCTCCACGCATGGAGGAAGTAAGGGACAAGGACGACGTAGGGCTATATCACATGGCGGCACGCGAAGTGAGCAGGCCTGCGGAAGAGCCTCAGAAAACATCATGTATGGGTTTACTCCAAATCCTTTTTCACGGCCCTTTATTAGATTTTTAGAAAATATGTGGGGAGGTAGGGTCCGAATTTAAAAATTTCGAGACCCTGGCTCCCTAACAACCAAATTTTCAAATTAATTAGACAGACTAATTACTGAGAACATTCACAAAAACACTAGATTTAAAACTTTAAATAAGTAGAAACACAACGTCTGTCCTCAAAATTTCAAATTAAATTTAAAAAATTTTAATAAACTAATTGGGAATTAACACATTATAAGCATCCATGAATGATATAGAAGTAATAATGGAAGAAGAGGAAAGTGTAATGGAAAGAAAGGGATGCATATAAAAGAGTAAAAAAGAACTGAACGAATTTGAATTTGAAATAGTCGGCTGTCCTTACAAGAATACAATATATAGCAACATAAACAAGCACCAAACGCATAGTAAACACAGGACATAGGGAACCCCTAGCCAAGGTTAACTTACAGATATAAGGAGAATGGCTCCGACAAGGGAAAGAAAGCCTTGTCGGATGAATGAGCATTTAGAAGACACTAAGGACAAAATACCCCAACAAAATTTAATTTAATGGAAATTATTTTTTTTGGAATTAAATAAACAAATTAAACATAGCAACACATCAGAGGGTAAACACATAAACTTTATTAGATATTTTTTTCGGCTAAGGGGGGGGGCATCTGTCTGATCCCCCCCCAAAAAAAAAAGACTAGTCGCCGTGGTCAATATATTGTGTTGGGAAGATTTGCTTGCGTTTATTTGCTATTCATATGACAAAATGGTATGATTACATTATGAAAAGTGATGTGATTTGTGTTGTCCAAAGCTGGGAAGTAAGGAAAAAATGAAAAGACGAGAAGAAGTGAATGCTTAAATGAATAAATAAAGAAAGAGAGAATGGACTAATAGGAAAATAGGAAGAATGTTGAAAGAAAAAAAGAAAGAAAGACTAATAAGGGTAGAAAGAGAGAAGAAGAAAGTTGAAAAAGTAAAGGAAGACTGATGGCATGATATAATTTCATTTATTTCCACGTTTTCTGACACCATCTAAACAAAAATGTATGCGACGTTTTGTTTGGTAAAATTCGTGCCAATTGAACATCATTATTTATCTGACACTGTAACCTAACTGTCTCTAATTGCAATTGCAATATGTCAATAACAAATGGGCTATATATGTACGCCGCCACCATTTTTCTATGATCTCTTGACTCCAGCACAATATATGGCCCTGTTCTGTGGGGGCACTTTTGGTAAGCGTACGGCAGTCTGACCCAAAGGCACCGGATTACCGACCATCCCATCCCATAATATGTACTTTAAAAAAAAAATTCTTTGAACCTTTCGGCTTGTCTGATCGGACTATCTAACTCTATGCCAATCTCGTCCGATCTCACATAGGCTCTGGAATCATAACTGGATCTATTTTTGACCTCACTTCTTCTCAATTCGTGCTATTTGTTCTTGATCCTCTCGGTTGTAGATTCGTAGCTAAACCTACGCATGTTGGATCACAACTCTATCCACAGTAATACCTTATGTCAATACCTTGCTTCAACATATTTTTTTATCTCGGTCATCAAAATAGATCTTTCTCAGTGCTACAGAGGTTGGGGAATCTGAATCATCTTGATGTAGCCCACCAAACGTAAGTCCAGTGGTTATTATTCATTCCATAAATGTGTGGACACTGATAACTCATTTTCCTTCATAAAGGAGTAAATAGCATATGTTCAGCTCTTCAGGAAACCCTTGCCAACCAGAATTATGAAGATTTTTAAAAACCGAAGATAAAACATTCTTTCATAACTAATAAAATGGTGAAAGTACACAATGTGATATAGGACTTCACATCTCCATATAATGAATGCTAAGTCATTTCACTGCCAGAGTAACAAAACTAAAGGCTAGTTTTATCATCCCTAAAATCGTACACTTTGGATTAGAAATGTATTATCGTCACGGTTCAATGAAGAAATGGTTGCTCAACAACTGAGTTTATTAATGTTAAAAAAATATTCAAAACTTTCACAAAACGGAATCAAAAGCAGTTTTTTGAATGCATAGAAACAACAGAGACAACACTAGCTGCTTAACAAGTCACGTGACACAACGCAAGTCGCTGAACAAGTCTCCTGCGGGTTTATTTTTTACTGTAGTCAGATGCGACAGGCAAAGTAAAAATCAACAATGTTGAATTGTGGCCAAGATTCAATTGATGTGTTTCTTAAATTGCTTGAGGTAATGGCGAAGTGCCTCAAGTGAACAGCTCTCCTCCTACGTGGACATGATTGTGTATAATGATAACATTCACTAGTTTTTAGCGGAAACTCATTGCTGGATCTGTGATCACGCTTTTAATTCTATTGGAATCAAAATTCATGACCATTGTCATATTACTGTTATTTATTATACGATCATTTATTCTCTGTTAAGTTTACATTGTAAGAATCGTTCAGTATTTCCCGATACGGAACCCTCACGCTGATTTCATATTAAATGCACGCGAGTAAAGAAACTACTTTCTATTCTAAGCAAACAATTTGTTTCTAAATGAACTAAAAAAAACGAATCGTTTATGGACTGCCATATATTAGCAGCTTTGACACATTCAGCTTTAACGTGTTTTATACAATGTTTCAGCTTTATGCTAGCTATAGACGCCAGACAGGGTCCTTACAATAACATGCAAGTTATAAGACATAAACTGTCTTCTTTCGCTAGTAATAAAAATGGCAAATATATGTGTACAGTGTTACATCCTCAATTTTCTCAAAATGTACTTCCGTAGTTCTGAAAATCCGAATTGCATGAGTCATGTCATGGGTTCTTAAGATTGATTACATATTTTGAAATTGTACTGTAATTTCGATGATATCCAAGTGCAGTTACATCTTCCTTACTGCACTCAATATAAAATAAACATTAAATTCTAGAGCGTCTTTTTCGATAATTGCAATTGAAAGACTTCATATTTTTCCCACATTATGATCTGAATCATTCAATAACAGAAAACAGAAACACGCACGCTGATGTCAACATACTTCAATAGGATTAAATTGGCAGACACAGCTGGAATCTGATGTAAATTATTTCAAGCAGATAAATCCAGACTATAATCACGAAATTGCATGGAATCGACAAACATACTAAAACGTATTCATTCCAGATCAAATGGAAAAGTTGTTGCAAAGTGCCTTCATTAACAATATTACTCCAAATTTCAATTTTAAGTAGACCAAACGCCGTTTTCTTTCGAAAATTAAGTCTAGCGAGTGACCAACTTCAAATCTCTCTGGGGAGTTACGTGCCCATTAAAAATGTTATGTAATGATGCAGCTACGCTTGTGCATTTAGTTTGGAATCCGGTATACATTCAGTTACTTTGTTTCTTGTAGTGCATTTTTAATTTTATTTTTTTATTTTTATTTTTTTTGCCTTGGGAAGAAAATAAATGGGCATATAATATAAAGGTTACTGCAATTGTATGGTAAAATATGAACTCGTTTTCTCGGATGGATATACTGCACTCCCAAGTTCGTGCATTATAACCATCCGAAAAAAATTGTTCATATTTTCCCATGCAACTGCAGTAACCTTTAAGTATAGACAGCGGTAGACAATGCATTCATTCTATAGTTACGAGTTTACCCAAAGAAAACAAAGGTCCCTTTGATGTTTTATAATCTGGGCATGATGGTCACTTAATGTAAGGAGTCGCATTGAAGGCGTAATCATCAACAACATGTAAAAATACAGGATGGTTAGGTTGGGTCAGCTGAATTTCATGGACGAGTTAAAATTCGAATTCCAACCTGACAAGTTATTCTGTAACCTTGCAACGAATGATAACGATATGTTAACACTAACACTGACAATTGGAAGTTATTAACTAGAATACCCATTCATCATTGTCTCGCGACGACAATTCTTCCAACGATATGAAAACAAAGTCTGGTCCTATCTTGGATGCCAAAGTCTTGGTGGCTATCGTGATCTACATTTGAAAGTAGACGTGTTGATGGTCGCGAATTTCTTTGGGCGTCTCGTATTATAGCCAATTAATATCCACTAACAAAGGAAGAGCTGACGATGTCCTGCGAGTTGTTGTCCCCGTACCAGTGTGAGATTAATAAATGATACTGTACTTATCCATAGAGACTGTACTAAATTATTACAAACCTGTGAACTTAAGCAACTATGCTGTTCTCATACGTAATGTGCATATCTGTCATTGGGTATGTGTGTGTCACAGATGAATCGTGTGCTTACGTTTCACCAGAGCGCATGGATGGTTCCATTTATGCAAAATGAATACGGATATGCGCACAAAGGTCACGAAAGAGTTTGAGTCGTTTATTGAATCTCATGAACAATGATGTGTTCGACCAGACTTTGTAAAATCTTCGAAAATGAATTCGCGTCAACGTTGTCAGTGATAGTGATCAGTGATGTGAACACAGGATATGGGTGATGACTCGCTGGCAAATTAGTTTGTCACCAAAAAGTATCCGAATGATTATCTTCTATTTAGTAACGAAAGTGAAAGATTGTTGATAAGTTCAAATCTCATAAAGCCAAGAAACACCAGACCAGTGTATACAATTTCACTAAATTAAGTTTATTACCACTTAACACAAAGCAATGAATATTCCCCCATGGAATTCTCCTCGTGTACCTGCTCGCACAGATCCCAAATATAAACTTTGGCAGAAGCTCAATATCCCACGAGAACAACTTGAAATTCCTCTCGTGCAAATAGGCTGATAGGTTGACTTTGTTCTGCCAAGGAGTAACAAGTTGGTTGCTTCGAACTATCAATCTAGTCTGAACTTGCAGATACATCAACGGCCCATGCTGAACCAGTAGTACGATCTTCTGCTCCTTCTAAAATCCAATCAGTGTATACTTAAACCGGACGAAATTGTTTCCGAGTGGGTCTAACAGCGGTGGTTGTTAGATTAGTTTGTGCGTAAAGGTGACAGACAGGTATCGAATCTCCTCAACATGGTTTAACTCATGTGTGCGTGAGGTTTCATTATTGTCTGCTTGTATGGCTGATGAAAATCCTGTTACTGACTCGCAGAATATGGTCAGAAGCCTAAAACCTTTGTGTACTGATGACCGAATAGCCATTTCGCAAATATGCAGTTATATTGTTCCACAATATCCTGGTGACGATGTATGTTAACATGTTCAGCACGAACCCGCGTTGTATATTTTGTTACAGCCGCGACCATGTTAGTGGTGAACGTTCATAAATACGTTTAATCGCATATGCAACACTCGCCTAATATGTGGACGTCTTGTCTGTATCCACTGGCAACATCTACAATATTTAACGCATACTTGTATTTAGTTCCCATACACAATCATGTGGAAGAAACAAAAAATCAGCCTGATAAGTTTGATTGGGTGTTCTCACATTAAACCATCTAAGGAAAATCTTCCTTGATGCAGGTAGGTACATTTGTCGCAGCGCTTATTTAGCCAACCCTTGCATTAATCGCAATGACTGTAGTAGATGTCATCTGGTTTCATTATGTCAATGTGCTTTACATCCAAATATCTCGCTTCAAGTCACCAGAAGCAATGTTTGCCTTCATGTCACCTTTGATGATCCATCTAACAGTTCTTTCTACGAGTGTAATATTGATCGCGTTTAAGTCGAGGATGAGATCTATAATGGCACATTCATATGCTTGGGTATTAATTGCTGCTCGTTAAGAAAAACCATGTTGGTAACATATAGCATTGACGGGATCTATAGGTGCTTCACCAGGCTTCGGCTGATTGTTATAATCAAGTCTTCTATCCGTCCATGCTCCAGGACCATATTAACTTTATCCAGGTATGTGCCTCTCATCAGGGTATTTAATCCACGTTGTTCCCTTTAGTTACGCTAAGACTGCTGTGACATCACCACAATCTATTTTAAACACGCGATTGCTTTTCCCGATGGAGGTGCTCACAAAAGTGACCAGCTCTAACATTGCGTGTTTGAATCCTCCTTCGATTTTCAGCATGATTGTGTTATACAACAAATGCAATTCAACCGATCATCACGAAAAAGAAAATTCACAGTCACTGAGCAGGCAAAGGACAAACTACCCAATTACGGTGACAATCTTTCCAAACACAGTTCGTGCGTTGATTATTTACTAGGCATGATCAGGAAAAACCTGACTATGAGATGGCTGACATTTGATCCGTTCTACAAAATTGCACCTTCGGCGGACGATCAGACATTCGTTGGACTTGATAAGATGTTGATTACTCGTGAGCTGAGTTTCAGAATATGTTTTCGGAGTCTACACTGGAGTCGTATAGTTTCCATCTTTGTTGACATTACCGGTGATCCACGCAAGTATCTAGTCGGTTTAGACATGATCATTTAAACAATCATCATAAATATAATTATGAAGTTAGCAAGTAATGTTATAGCAGAGTATGGGGAGCTACGCTGTGAGCTTCCTCGCGAGCACCAGAAAATCATTTGAAATACTGGCCGTAGAAATGTAGACATGTTACAGTCACTAAACCGTTCTGAAATGTCTCATAGAGGCTTCGAGGACACGTTTGTACCACTGATCAAGCCCACAAATGAAACAGTGGAGCAGGTAAAGAAAATTTCTGAAACTACCATGGAAATGGTGGGTCCGATTGCCAAGAGAGTCAAAGCCATTAAACAGTTTTCAGCTCATATGGAGAAACTTCAAGAAAGCACCAAAAAAAAGCTTAAGAAGACAATAGAGTAGCACTTGGGAATCCCCAACCTCCATATTTTGCTAAGTCAGTAGAAAATCCAATAAATGTTGTTCTTAAGATACCTCTAAAATGGGAACAGCACGTGGTGGAAAAAACCTCGAGTGGAAACAATGGATCAAACATTTCGGTATGCACGGACATTGATGGGTTTAAACACATCACATTACGACTGTGACCATTATAATATAAAAAGTAGTTACAACTAAAACAGTAGACTTTGACGAAGGTTAATTTATGCAAGAAGCAGACAGGTAAAGACTGAAAACGACCTTTTTATGTCTTCACAAACCTGAACCCAGGCGATCACACAAACCTCAACCCGAGTCATTATACGAACCAAACACTGGGTCATCATACAAACCTAAAGGATTATTTGAACTTGAGATGAAGGAAATATTTGCATTTCGACCTACTTAAAAGGAAACATGGTAGACGAATATTTACCTACGCTTGTTGAAACGAAAATATAGACTTTATGCACAGACACCAGAACAACAACATGGACGTGTATTACCACAAGAAATCCAAATCCCGAAATAACCCACACTGAAAGAACTAGGAAAAATGATAAAACAAACACAAGAAATAACAGGCATCTACACGAAAGAAAGAGCTTAAAAACAGGAAGCTGACTGATAAGGATGACAGAGGAGAAACACATACGTAACACTGACTCTTCTTCACTAACCCAACAAGAGCTACACGAGCAAAAAGGTTTATACATAGTACAAAACATGCGTCACAAAATAAATTTTTGATGAAATACAAAAACAAGGCTATCATAGACTGTGTGACCATCAGGTCCTTGAGATTCGTTTTAAACACTCGTGATGTCGGTTCACGTTGGCAGCAACGTGTCAAAAGTCAATAAATGGGCCTCGTAGAATTATCACCCGGTGATAATCAACAACATCATGTAACAGATGTCGTTTCTCTTACCAGGGCATGAATTTATTGAAGACATCGATGATTTGTACGACTAAAAGTTCTGATGTACTTACTGGTTTAGTGGTATTAAAGTTGCAATGCAGTTTACAGTTGCAATCACGAGCATAAACGCTACCTTGATGATCGTGATCTCATCAATAAAATCAGAATTTTATGTGAATTTTTCTACACCAATCACCGCTCTGAGTTCACACGATTAAGATCACACTAGCATCATTGTGATCTTATTGCAGCGGACCTAATTTTCATTCTCATCCGTTTGTACTTTGGTCAGAGAGTGGCATCACCAGGAACGTTGTTAGACTTTTAAAAGGGGTAGGTGAGGATGAGTAAATCGATTACAAGAATCAACGGAGGATCACACTGGTGACCATGCATGATTGCAAACACAGCATATATGCGCATGTGCTTAAACTCAGCTCTGCCATTTCGATTGAATCAACAATGTATCCCGTTCATTATTAAAATCACAAAAATAAGAATAAACGAACGAATCTGCGATCAGGGCTCAACTGCTGAAGTTACCATCTTGCCCAGGAAATTGTCAGGATCACCACTAAACATCAGGTTAATATGACCCGTGGCACCAAAAAAGCTAGTCATCAGCTTTCAGCCACGACAAAGCACGAGTCGCAGGAATATATATCATTTGGATTTGCCCGGTCTGATCTATACTGATTACTCCCATGTACGTGAATCCTCCATATACTTTTAACTTTGTTGACCAGGACCAGCATAAATTAGACCTGCGCTGTGAGACATTGACAATACAACTGTACATTAGATACCGAAATTTAAACACAATGACAGTCGTAGACGGATGTGTTATACCCGTAAGTGCTTGTCAAACCGATAACACCCATTTAAATGGCATATAACTGAATAACAATAACACTATTGTTCGTGTATTGTTTACAAGTACGCCAATGTGCTTGCGGTCTAACCTCCGCGTGCTGAACCATTCGCTAAATGCAAGTAGTTGATAGCATCTGAAAACTAGCTGAGAATCGATTGAGATATCTAGGATTGCAAGCGACTCAATCAATTCAAGATCGAGATCAGTGTCTCGACCACTAACAATGGTCCCAGTTATACAACTGTGAACAGAAACAATGCTAGACTCAGTCAGTAAAATCATAAAATTATCCGCTAACAAGGTATAGCTAATTCAGCTACTGCAAATTGAACAATACAGAGTGGATGACGGTTGTGTTGCAAAAGGTAGACGAAACCAGCAATCATATCCCACGTTTGACACAGTTATGAGTCTATACTCAGTAAAGAGTGAAAATCAACAAGCTTTGTTAAATTCAGCAAATAATTTTTCATTAGAATACAAAATGAAAATGAAAAATGAAAACATTACATCCCACGATAATCCTAGAATTACAGACACAAGTCCTTATAAGTTCTGAATATGTTGATGTGCAATGTGGCAGCCTGTATTGTGTTGATGCACCAAAGGTCTTGTGGTAAAAAATAGTAATATAATTTCAGATTTGAATTCACTATAAATCCCAGTGACTGCCTCTGTCCTAACATTTTTCCAGAGAAAATTCAATTGATTTGAATAATTTAAAGAAATAATATCCAGCCCACACGATCTACTGGACACAACATTAATACAAATTGTTTCTTCCTCTACAAGAGGCTCCGTGTGGCCGAGTGGTCTAAAGTGCTGTTCGTTACAGTTCACTGCCATCTCACCTCTGTCTCCGTGGGTTTGAGTCTAGGATTAGACGGATGTAGATATGTGTGTGTGATACATCTCATGGCTAGCCTGCCAAAACAATTATTCACAATATTAATAGAAGCATTATGATTGACCCGCAAAGTTTTCTACGCGAGAAAATAACGTGTAAAAAAAATTTGCGATATGGAAGACTAAGATAACCACACTACTTGCAAAATACAAACGCATGTGTGTGGTTGTAGATACAATTTGCTGATCGTTGCAGAAGCCACCGTTGGTCTGGGCGTGGAGGAAACCACGATTGCAGTATCGTAGACACTAATCAAAATTGTTGCAGGAGCCATAATTTTAGTAAGCGGACGGGTGGAAACTGTAAAACAATCTCGTCACGACTGTATTCACGAATATGTGTCTATTCGTAACTTCGCGAGACGACACAAAGTATTCTCAATAAAATAAATGAACAATAATCGATGGCTATTGAGAATAAAATAATTAGTAGTAAACATCGAGTAAATGTTTTCCAGTGTACATTGTAGAATGACAGTAGACTTTTGTTTCATTAATTATCTAGGTTGAATGCTTCTATCTCACAAGACTTTCCTCTTGCAGGGGCACATGTTGGTAACGTTGATGCTTGGGTATATGCGCGGGATATGAGGAAAAATTCATGGGAGATCTTACCCAGATAGTTAAATAATAACCAGATTCTCTATTATCATACTACTCCTTGGTTGAACTTTCACAGTTGCAAAACAATTGTCATCTCGCCGAAGCTCTCTCTCTCTCTCTCTCTCTCTCTCTCTCTCTCTCTCTCTCTCTCTCTCTCTCTCTCTCTCTCTCTCTCTCTCTCTCTCTCTCTCTCTCTCTCTCTCTCTCTCTCTCTCTCTCACACACACACACACAGTTTATAAAATGCAAATGCGAATACAATGTTTGTTTTGCATGAATGACCTTCAAGAGACATGGGTCTGTTTAATCGACTGAAGAAAAATAGTAAGGAACTTTAGATAATTAAAATTGCTTGACATCGCTTGTATTCATATTGATAGTGCGATGTTATTAAGATTTGTCGCATTACGGTACGTGTGCGTTCTAACGGGAGAACTTTGCTTGATAAGATGAAAATAGAAATCGAACAAAAACATTATATTCGTTTTTTTTTCGCTTTTTTCCTCTAAACTGCTACTATAAAAAATTATTTAAGTTCAAAGATAATAACAGATCGTAAATGTTATTTGTTTCCTTTGGGTTTTAAATGAAAACGAAAATTATACCGTTTTTAATATAATCTAATACCGAATAAATGGTAAAGCTGTACTCCATAACACAAATACAAACCGTTCAACAAGTGCAACGTTTGATGAAATAATAGTTTCTCTTGAAAGGTGGCTTTTTCTGCTTTCGACAGGTCATGCGAGTATTCACTGTACAGGATGTGATAATTTTTTTTTTATATTTAAAGCTATGCTGTATCAGATTAGAGACAAAAGAATGTACAAGAAAATCGATTGCGAGTTGATAAACGTAGAAAGTGGGATAGTTTACTGGTTTCTGAAATATATATTATTGCCAAAATCTCTGTCATGTGGAAGGGTTTTTTTTTATATCTGCAGTTTGAAGATATAATGTAACTGGTGATATCCATTCATCCATTTATCCATGACTGATAGTATCCATTCTTCCATATCTCCATTAGTCCAAGTATCCGTGCACCAATTTTTGCACGAGCTGTCCCTCAGGTACCTTATATTAAAATCGTTATTGTCCGTCCGTCGAGCTTTGAATTGGTCTATTTTTAGCTAGTGACCATGACCCTATAGACAATAATTGAGGGTCGGTGGGTGATCATATTATAAATATGGTATTTCATCATGATGAGTAAATGACAAAAGAGGTTTCGAATTTAGTTCCTGGGGCGGAGGCCAATGATTACACCATTATTAATATGGGCTCTTCTTTTAACCTAAACCCTATAAACTCTAACTTAGGAAGAGTAAATCTGAATGGTGTATGAGAAGAACCAGTAAATGACAATTAACATTTTGCATTCTAGATACATGGGATGGTGTGCGGTGTGGCGGTGAGGAGATGGTATCAGATATTTAAAGTGCAAACATCTCTGTGCTTCTATCTCTAACGGGGCCTTTAGACGTGCAAGATCGTTTGGCAACTTTGTATTTGATCGCTTGGTACTTGCAGTACAGGGCAATGCGATGCATATTATCCTCTTACTATTCAAAGCCTCCATTTTAAAATGCAAATAGGCAACCAGTCAATCTGATTTAAATTAGATCTCCACTGTTATACACGAAGACCTGACAATGAGCACCATAATCGCTAATTTTATCAGCCAATCAGGTGAATTCTTATACACTGTATCTTCGCGTTTGCACGCTCATCAGTGCGGATGAAGAGCATGAATGTGTACCGGACAATTAAATTCACTTTCAGATTTTGAAAACTCCATTTTCATTGGCTAATTCAAAGGTCATCAAAACATAACCCTTATGGTTTTTTTTGTCAGATCATCCCTTTGGACTGCTGAGATCTGATTTTTATCAGATTGTGCAATTAGTTGTACACATTACTAATTGAAATATGTATATAGTTGTAACATATTTCATTTATCTTTCCTCTTGTAAGGCATATATAACCAATATATAACCGTTATCTGACATCTTTCACTTAAATGACTTGATTGATGAGGGTCCCTTGTAAGGAATTGTCCAATAAGTAATCTCTCTCTCTCTCTCTCTCTCTCTCTCTCTCTCTCTCTCTCTCTCTCTCTCTCTCTCTCTCTCTCTCTCTCTCTCTCTCTCTCTCTCTCCAATAATTTATCTCTCTCTCTCTCTCTCTCTCTCTCTCTCTCTCTCTCTCTCTCTCTCTCTCTCTCTCTCTCTCTCTCTCTCTCTCTCTCTCTCTCTCTCTCTCTCTCTCTCTCTCTCTCTCCAGGATATTCAGATCTTAAAATGTGTAATCTGTAGACCCTCTTGATGGGTGTTTTCAAGAAATGACTAAAAACGAACTCCAGACAGCAAAATCGAAACTACAAGCATAAACGTTTTATAATTTGTTTTCTATAGGAATAATGGAAACTGTCAGTGACTGAAATTTACATGGCATACTTCTTTGTGCCACCCATACAGTATCGTATACCTGTACTGCTCTACGACAAACAGTAATCCTCTTTAATAAGAAAAAAAAAGAAAAACGCCACTCGTGATTAAATAAGGTAGCTCGCTTCACAGTAGTTTTTGAAAACGATGGATAACTGGGGTGCAGATTGCAAGCGGAAATTAAGTGACAATCGAAGATTTGACACAGCGTATGCTACTATGTCATGGTCACACCAAGATTTTACTTTTGAGTTTTGAAATAAAGTGATTAAAGAAAGAAAATCTTTACAAATAAACTCACTGTCATTAAAATCTCTTCTTTACAGAATGCTACGCTCAGAAGTTTGTCAGATACTAACACATTGTTAACATTTTGTCGCCGATGTAGACTCTACGACGTTTCAATCGCCACTAGTGAAATATTTCCGTATGTCTATTTAGAAAGCGTACATACCCTCCATATATTAATTTCATATAAGGATCGTAGTAACAATAACAATAGACAGCTATATGCTTATGGCTGACATTTTTTAATTTATATATGTGGATGAGACTGACTTTATACTTGCATGTGAAAAAGAAACCAACTGTGTCCTTCATTTTCACTTGCAAAACTAAAGAAATATCGAGATAGAAAAGAAACAACTAAATTTTAATTATAAATTGAACCTGTCATGACCACGTGCTATTGCTTTAGCAACAACCATACAATATGTTTGAATCTTCCAAAACTGTCCGAGCCTGTGGCAATTTGTTGTCAACTGAAAGATTCTTCAATGCGCATATACTACAGATTTTTCTTAATCACCTAATGGTCACACATCACTAAACTCTCATTTCGCACTTGCCTAGCTTCTCTTTCTTCACAATTGTACAATTTCTCAGTAAGTCTTTCCGAGCCGGATATATGTACTTTACACCACGTATTACAAAACGCTACACAAACAAAGAATACGAAGAATTATTACTATCCCAAATTAATAAACAATAAAATATCCAAAGATTTCCATATGTTGAGAAATTAGAGAGGGGTCATATGAAATATACATACTCTCATAAAATCTCGCAAATGCAGTATACCATGAGGACTGCTCCTAGTAATCAGCTAATTTCTCGGGTTCATATATATCTTCCCATAATGCAACACATACTCACAAAATCTAACAACTCTGTACATTGTGTATACCCACATTTTATTAGCACATTGTTGTTTTGTCAAATGAAAGATAGCTTTATTATAAAATGAAGATATTTATGTTTTTACTAACACATTTCTTGCGCGGATTAATGCAGTAAACATTGCTGGGGTGGATGATACTGTTGAATCATGATAAAACAATCCAGAAGACATTAGTGTAACATTATTTAAAAAAAAAACAAACAACAAATTTCAGTGATTGTGAGTTTAATTGTGCGGATTTTGGTTTCTATTGTTTTCTTTACTTCACCATTCAGAAGTGATTTTTTATGTTGACAAGCCTGCAGCTTATTTCTATAACAGTCTCTGCACACAAGTTTCGAGTATCACTTGGTTTCGGTTTGCAGTCGACATTAATCAATGTCTGATTTTCCATCATTTTAAGATATGATTATGATCGCGATGACAGTTAAAGGCCCTACCTAAACAATTGTATTATTCTATTTTATCACACTTAAAATGTGTATTCTATCCTCGAATGTAACAGGTATACGATACTGTGACACAATATTGAATAGTAACAAGTCATGTAAGTTAAGTCGGATACTTTGAATGACTCACATGGAATACTAAGGGCATAAATTTGTTGTTTGGAATTCATTTGTAGGCATTCTTGATGGCGTCTCATTATTGATGAAATAAATGTACCATAGAAGGTTAACAGTATTGATTCATTTTCAAGTCTATTCATCGAAGGGGGAAGCGGAAAAAAAATGATATAGGACTGAATACAGAAATAAAGGTCTCTGTAAGTATATGATTTGGGTTTTAACGTACCTTTAGATGGCAGGGGAGTTTCGGAAATTGGCCCCTGGCAAATTTCTTAACATATTGCTATGGTGTGACTTTTTGAGATGTTATTGTGTATTAATTAAAGATATGGACATATTTATAAACCTGGTCTTTCCGGCTCGTGTTGTTCTTGAAATTGATGTTAGGCATGTACGCCTCATGTAGTTACTGCACAGTATGTAGCCAGTGAAATACCAATAGTCGGTTGCAAAGCAGAGCTAGCCACTCATAGCAGCAGACACGTTGGTTCAAGGCGGGAAAAATATCTCAAAACCTGCCTGTATGACACCTATTTTGAATTGCATCAATCTATTAAGTACATGATGTTTTTCAAAATTATCACCTAGGAAAATAGCTTGTGTTTGCTCTATGAGCATCGGATGTTTTCAAAAATGGCCTATGGACAAAAAATGCATGTATAAATTTGGATGTGTGGTGAATAAAATTTTCATTTTTTGAATTTCCACTGAATTGTCAGGTCAAGTGAATGATATTCTTATGTTTTGCTTTATTATACATATCAAAATTACGGACCTTTATGACCTCACTAATTCATTTTATTTTTTATGAATCTTTCCATTAAGCAGATGTGTGCAACATCAAATTTGTGCATAAAACTGTCCGTTGCATCCATAACCATTTTTCAGTCGTTTCGCTACGATGTCAGTAGTGTGGTAGTTTATAATGAAGTCTAGCATGGGGCATCATACCGCAGACATTATGCCCCATCCAGTCACATTATCATGACACAAACCTACCAGTCCAAACACTAACCTCTTAATGCTGAGTGTCAAGCGAGGCAGCTGTTAGTAACATATTTATGCTTTTAGTATGACTAGTAGATGTTAAAAACTTGACCTCCTACATCCGAGGCTGGCCTCTAACCGCTAAGCCACCGGAGTTGTCCAAAACTGCAGGTCTGATTGCTTACATAAAAGAGGGAGAAAAAGAGCTAGATCACGGTAGCGATAATAGTGGTGACATCACTGTGGTGACATCAATTTAGTGACATCATAGTTTTCCCACTGATATATTTTAATTTCTAATTATTATAATAAATTAAGATTATTCATTAAAAGTTTTAGTCAATTTAGTTATTATTATTATTATTTATCAATTTATTTATTATATAATAGACAGTTGTTTGTTTTCAAGATGTTCTCCATCGCGACCACGCTAATTTGGCACAAAGAAATAATGTTTAAGTGATCGCTGTGCAACAACTTATCAGCTGTGAAATGTTAAACAGCAAAAACAAAATATAAAATAATAATAATAATAGCCTAGAGACACAAAAAAATCAGCCAACCTGACCTAGTTTGGCTAGAATTGCATCGTGCAACCTTGTAGCAGCGACCAACTTTACATCCCGTTCTTATGTTACATATTGTGTAGTGATACATATGTCAAACATTTATCACGATAGCATTAGATTATATTTCAGAAACTTGGAGTTCTTGTTTCATAATCAATACTTATGCAGGTTAGTGGAAAGATCATTCACGTCATGTTTTCATAAAAATAATCTGGCATTTTAAAAGTTCACTCAGTTTGGTTTACACTCGCTCCGGTAATCTTTGGTTTCAGTTGTGTATTGAATCAAATTTTCATTTTTAGTAATTCATTGTTGAAGACTTTCATTTGTTTCAGTACCCAAATATCATGGTAGGACAAAATTGACCATCCTTTCCAACTCAAATCCTTTTCAAAATGTCTGCGGTATGATGCCCAATGATAGACATCACTATAAAATGTCACACTGCAGACATCGTGGCGATATGACTAAAAAAAAATTTGTTTAAGCTGTTAAAATTCTAAAACACACACACACACACACGCACACACACACACACACACACATACACACACACTTATGTTCCAGTAATAATATTGAATAGGTTTGCATTGCTCTTCTATTTTTACCGTCCTTACTCGCTAATAAGTAGAGTCAAACTGCCAACAACGAAGATCCTGATTTGTCTTAGCATAATCGGCTTGCAGATCAAAATCTGTTGTTTGTTATTTTAACTACTAATAAAAAGCACTGCACAGACCCAGATCTTCTGGGTCATTAAGCGACTGCAGATCTGTCTGTGCAGTTTGCCATTGGACTCGACTCGCGCTAATTAACGTTACCGGTGACAAAATACACGCACACATACAATTTTTATCCATCTTCCTTTTCGCGAAGAAAGCCTGTATCACCTATTGTATTCAAATAGCGGTAAAATAACTGACATGAAGAGGATCAATTACGAATGAGCTCATCAGAGCTATCGCTAACAGGACCCATGCACATCAATGTGAGTGCGGACTAACCTATACTCCGAATCCGATTTTACTTTTGTTTCTTTATTCACGTCATGCGCTTTAAACTAAATGCTTTATTACAAATAAATTCCAGCATACCAAGCATAGCAGGACACACTTGAAACAACAGATGATTCTAGAATTAAGTTGTTTTTTAAAAAAATGACAAAAATAATTGCAGGTGCTGATTCGTTTGCCTGGGAAGTATAATAATAATAATAATAATAATAATAATAATAATAATAATAATAATAATAATAATAATAATAATAATAATAATAATAATAATAATAATAATAAATAGCAGAGTTTTCACACTAATTAATTTTGTAATATCAACAATGCCATGCAACTATTTTCATCAATCAATAATCAAGTCGGTTGACACATTTGACGAAATCGTCTTTATACCAAATGACAGATTAATAAGCTCCGAGATAATAAAAGAACACTAATTGTTATGTTTTATTAACGTTCCTAATTTGGAAGAAATGCATTAATCGGTGAGGGTTACTATAGCCTGGAGTTACAACATGACTCGATCTTGTGATTCATTGAGTTAACAATTTTCTATATGTTTAGTTTAACTTTAAAAGAAGAGAATTGTCTCGAAAATATAGTAACATAATTATATGCAATATGCAAATAAGATTATCAGTTTATTCTGTTCATAAAGTTAGTCGACTAATCGAAATAACTAGCTGCATTGCATGCATATGAGAGAGAGAGAGAGAGAGAGAGAGAGAGAGAGAGAGAGAGAGAGAGAGAGAGAGAGAGAGAGAGAGAGAGAGAGAGAGAGAGAGATTTAAACATTAGCTTGGCTCCAGACTGCTGAAGTTGTATCGATTCTCGAAGTCGCTCGTTCGCAGAGTGAGAAAAAAGAATTGCAAAATATTAAAATATTACCAGAGCAGCTCAACCTGACGTAGTTATCGAGAGTTGCTAACTAAGCTTCTGAAAAATGCGATTTTTTTCTCAGTGATCCATCTTGATTTGACCTATATTTTTAAAGGGATTTGAAATTCAGCCAGCTTAAAACGTACACGTTAAGCATGTCTCAGCAGCCATCTTACTTCTTACCGCCATTTTAGCGTTGGAATCAAATTATTGCTTCAACATACATATGGTTAGCACATTTTGTAGAAAAGGTCATGTTATCGAGTTTGAATGAAAATATGAGATAAGGAAAGAGAAACACATCACTACTACTACTACTATTACTATTACTACTACTACTACTACTACTACTACTACTACTACTACTACTACTACTAATAATAATAATAATAATAATAATAATAATAATAATAATAATAAAAACAACAACAACAATAATAATAATAATAATAAAAACAACAACAACAACAACAACAACAATAATAATAATAATAATAATAATAATAATAATAATAATAATAAAATAATAATAATAATAATAATAATAATAATAATAATAATAATAATAATAATAATAATAATAATAATAATAATAATAATAATAATAAAGCTCAGAAGGTTTCTTTTAAGGCGCAATGAGAAATTCTTCTTGATTTAAATTTCAGCCTAGCTGCGACACAAAAAGAAAATATCAGCTTTGTAAGTAAAGGTTACAAGTCACATACCTAAAACGCGTGTTCTAATGTCACAACAATTATTTCGTTTAAACAGGTTTCGTTTGTATAAATATCTCAACTGAAGAATGCGTTCAACTGGATTTTGTTGTTTTTTTATCCCAAGCGAAAACTGCTATTAAATTAGATTTATATCTTCTACACCCGTGGTATAATTTGATAGGAGCAGATTGCTATAATGTACATATGGCATGAAATTGGTCTCATATTTTACGATCAGTAAGGTCAAAAACGTGAAAAGGAAGGCATCAGGAAGAGATGGACTCACCGAGGAATTTTATAGAAAATGCCAACGTGAGTTAGCGCCGATCATGAAATCTTTGTATAATAATATTCTGTTTAAAAAAAAAAAGATAAAATGACTAAATCAATGAGAGAGAGGGGGGGAATAATATCTTTGATATTCAAGGAAAAGGGAAAAAGGAGTATCTAAAAAATTGGAGGCCAATCACCCTCCTAAATAACGACTATAAAATCTGTTGTAAAATACTAGCGAATAGAGTGAAACAATGTATGGGTTCCACTATTCATTTTTAAAAAATCAAACGTGTGGGGATAAAAGAAATGACATTCAAAACAATATCTTAAATATCAAAACAATAATAGAATTTATTAAAGAGACTGGCAAAGAGGTGCCATGGCAAGTATCATAGAGCGTCACAATTTGCTAAAACTTTTTTTTACTCAAATATAAATTACATTTTAAAATCATTAAATTTAAAATATCAGGTTTTGAAAGATTTGGATAAAGAAAATATTAGCTATATATGGGTTTACAAACTTCATTATGTCGAAAAAGAGACTTTAATGAGGAGAAATCTTGGATACAGGAAACAAATATATTAAACCGCTTCCAGAAAATAAAATCGATTTCAATATGCCTTTTTAAAGCTCTTTATATATACTGGTTTGGTTTAGTAATAGGAATAGAATAGATATTTTTAGGAATAACTCACTGACAAAAACATTAATAATAGC
The DNA here is from genome assembly GCA_016746295.1 of Potamilus streckersoni. Lineage (NCBI taxonomy): Eukaryota > Metazoa > Mollusca > Bivalvia > Unionida > Unionidae > Potamilus > Potamilus streckersoni. The sequence goes on from JAEAOA010002008.1 coordinate 53,821, forward strand.
GAAAAAATTTAAACTTATACAAGATGTTATTGTTAAATTTAGAGATTTTAAGGAAATATGGGAGGGGGAATTATATGCAAATTATTAAGGGATTTTTGCACGTTAAAAGTAAGCTGTAAAGTAGAAAGGGAAAATTGGGAGCTTAACTGGTCAAAATCGTGGGGAAATTGGTGGTAAATTAAATAATTAAAAATACAATGTATTATTTTTAAATATATCCACAATGTTTGGTTGACTGGAAAGGTTGCAAAACTTAAAGGAATGATCAAAATTATGCCAAAATGCCCTCTCTATTTTTAACCAGTAATTTTTAGTAAAATTCATGTAATGGTTGAATGTAATAGTACAATAGGAGCAAGGAAAAAAATCTTCAAATCTATATCTGAATCTGAAATTCCTAATATAGAGAATATTTTTACAAGTAGGCTAAAGGGACAGGGATCTGCACATAGATGAAATAGGAAACATGAACTCCACCGTGCTATACCACAGGGTCCTACGCGAAGTGGGAAGACCGGTGGAAGAGCCTCCGAAAAGTCTACTTGTAGAAAATGGACAAACAGTACACAAACACAGGGAGAGATAATAACAACTAAAACAAAATCCATTGGAAAAGTAGGGACTAACAACGAACAGTATCTATACATTTAAATACTACTTTTTGGACATTAATTAATACTGGATTTAAAGAACGGAATGCATGGAATAAGACTTGGCTGTTGATGAGGGAAACATGCCAGGGATAAAAAAAGACATTGGCTCCTCTCAAAACCAGCATTATGACTAGCCTCCTATATTTTGAAAGTAAAATAGGAAACGACACATACTAAGATTGCATATAGTACATTATGCTGTAGTTTTACTTCACTATGGAATGTACTGGAATAATATTGATCCAGTGGGTTACTAACACAGATTTATAGGGGAATTTTATGACTGAGCAATTCTCACGGATTACTCGAGACGTAAATTCGTCGGATTTAACCCATAGGTAAGAACCTTCAGGCATATGAAAGTTGCTAGAGTTAATACTAATATATTTATTAGGAAATATAGTTAGTTTAATTTAATTGTGCAAACCAAACGTTATTTGAGATTTTTGTTTGTAAACAAGTGGGAAATCTTAGAAGCAGTGAGGATGCCATACTGCAATGGAAAACAAACTTCCCCGAGGCAGGATTACTAAGTACTTTACGGAATTAAAGGTGACCAGACAATGACAACTCCTAATGGCATATCGGAGAGTAGGAGTAGAACATATCAACTTTTCAGAAGTAAGGCCGAGGCCAGCAGACGTTTTGTAGAGACTTGTGTCAACTGGAGCAAAACCAGAGTTGATAGAAGTCCTACAAAATGGAGGACGTGGCATATTTTAAATATTCCAAAAAAATGACAGACCTTTGTATAAAACGGACAAACGCTCGAAATAAAGATGAAAGAATTGAAAATCTATAACCAACCACCACTGTCAAAGCAACTTCGACAAAATACTGTGGAACTGCATGTGTCTGGACTACCCATAGAAATTCCAAATACAGAGCTACTAGAGAAAATAGAAAAAAAATTCGGCATAAGACCTATAAACCAACAAACGGCAACATACTGGGGCTTTCCAAAAATTCTATAAAAATACCAGCAAGCCTCTACGTAATGGGATTTATTATTAAAACTTGGTACAAGGGATGCCAGTATCATCGTCCATGTTTGAAATGTGGGAATAAAGGACACCTGCAGAGGAACTGTCACACCCAAAATGCAGCTATACGGTAGTAGCAGTAAACAAAAAAGATCAAGAAGTGGTAATTGCGGTCCCAGACCCATTAGAACAGAATGAATAAATCAGAACAGTAGAGGAAGAAGTTACCCAGCAAACAAAAAATCAAGACACAAATGAAGGAAATAAAGAAACAAATGAAAAATTTACGGCTGACAGCAGTGACTCAATCAACACCACGTTTAAGACAACGAAAGGCTCAGAAAAATGGCTAGACGCCAGCCGAACAAGTTCTATTGAAAAAAGAGCAAAAACAATGGCAAGGAGATTACAAAATCAAAGGGAACAAGAATTGATAGAAAAGAACCAAACTGAAAAGAAAAAGTAAACCTTCTATATAGAGGACTAACATATAGGGGAAACTCAAAATAACACTGATGACCTGTTGCCCAAGGAAAACAAAACAATATAGGATTTCATGATTATGGACTCCACCCAAAAGGAAATACAGAAAGGGATTCGTCCACACCTATCATGGCGCAAACAGGAAATGATTGGCTTCCACGCCAAGAACGCCTTCTGAGCCGGAAGTCATATGATTGTTGAAAGAGGCCAGAAAATCCTATAAAGCGATTTACCTGAACAGAGATCACTAAAGGGACACGAAAAGAAGACCACTGACTTTACAAGAGTTAAAAGCAAAAAGAATTGCCCACGAGGTAGAAAATCAATAATTTACGGAAATTTCACAAATAACTTGAATGCAACTTAAAATGGAAATAGGAATCTAACACAGCCACGATGGAGGGACTGAACCTCAACATATTGACTGTAAATAATCACTAGTAACAAACCTAGCAAGAATATAGCAGGAGTGAATACAATTATTCGGCAAGCAGCAAAAGGTTTAATCTATGAGGATATTAAATTAAATATAGATCTTTAGGGCAGAGTAATACACATTAAACTAAGTAACTGTAATATTATATTATATTATATTATATTATATTATATTATATTATATTATATTATATTATATTATATTATATTATATTATATTATATATATATATATATATATATATATATATATATATATATATATATATATATAGAGAGAGAGAGAGAGAGAGAGAGAGAGAGAGAGAGAGAGAGAGAGAGAGGTGGTGTTAACCCAGAGAAATTAAAATTTGTGTCTAGCATAACTAACTACCTACAGCAAGTTATAAGGGCACCATTTGTTTGTTGGGGGTGGGGGTGACGTTAACTGGGTGTCAAACGAAGAAAACAAAAGCGAGAAATTCTCAAAATCGGGTAGGATTATGAGGAAATGGGTAAAATCTTTTATACAATCAAACAATATCACGGACACTTTTACATGGAAAAACCCAGATGTTAGAAAGTACACATATACATATGATCAAGGAAAGGGAAGTAGGCTGGACACATTTTATATCTCTGAAGATCAAATAAAATCAATTAAAGTGTGTAATATACATGATGATAGAATAACCAACCATAATCCAGTCAAACTTGTATTAGAAACAGTAAATAAAATAAAATTGGAACAGGGAATATGAAAAAAAAAAACAATTCACACATAGGAAATATATATTATATAGATATGATAAGAACACACGTAGTTTTAAACAAATTACAGTGGGAGACAATATGAAATATTGGGAGTATCTCAAAAAAAAAAGAATTCAAAAATCTAATTAAATGCTATAGAAAAAAATAAGAAAAAAAACCATTGGCTCAAAAAACTTATACCGAAATCCGTTTGAAAGAAAAACCTGTCACAGAACAGGATTCCTTAATAATACAACAATGGGATAAAACTAGAAAAGGGAAATTACAAGTGGTCAAAATAAGGGCAGGGAAATTTGGTAAACTATACAACAAAGAAAGGGGCTTAGGTAAAAGATTAAAACTTAAAAAGGGGGAGAACAAAGAAAAATCGAGGAAATGGAAATAAGGAAGAAAATTTGAAACGATAAAGTAATTTAAATGGCATTTAGAATAATACGCTAACATATTTAAATTTCAAATTATATATGTAGAAAAAATAAAACATTACATTGGAGTAACAGTATACTGTATAACCAAATATCGCTAGAGAATCACAAAAATTGTGAAAAATGTATTACTACAGATGAAATCAGGAAGGCTATAAATAACTTGAAAAGGGGAACATCACCAGGTCGGGTGGACTAACATCTGAATTTTACTTTTAAAAATGGACTAGCTAAAATTTTAGAGATTTTGTATAAATACTTTCCATTTTATGGGGAAATGCCCAAAACAAGAAGGAACTATCACCCTGATTTATAAAGGAAAAGTTAAAGGAAAGATTTGCACAATTGGAGACCTATAACACTATTTAATACCGATTATAAAATACTTAGTAAGAACATGACCAACATAATTATAAAGTGCTCAAACAATATAATAGATCTTATAAAAGAAACGTTAAGCTTGGTGTGCATTTAAGAAGTTTTAGACTTTTCCTGAAAGCGAAACTTTGTTAAAGTAGAAAATGATATTGTAATATCTGTTTAGTGTTTAATAACAAGACCAGCTGAATATGTACAGGGCCAGCAGCTTCTGATAATCGTTCTCTCTCTCTCTCTCTCTCTCTCTCTCTCTCTCTCTCTCTCTCTCTCTCTCTCTCTCTCTCTCTCTCTCTCTCTCTCTCTCTCTCTCTCTCTCTCTCTCTCTCTCTCTCTCTCTCTCTCTCTCTCTCTCTCACACACACACACACACAATCACACACAATGAAAAAAAAATCAATTATGTCAAAACGAGACCGGAACCTTTATTAAAGCGTGTTTAAATTTGTTGGAAAGAAATCGAATGGATCTGCACTTTTTCATGATATTCCGTCATGGCATGATTTGTGAAAAGAAGCGTATTGATAGAAATAGACAACAGAGTGATATTTTGACCAGGGGAGGCTACTAAAGGAGACAAAGTAAATGTGTGTTGAACGTTTGACGTCCCATGACAAGAGATGCAATTCAATTCTCTTTTCATTTTCGATTGTGAGCCATCTCTGTTATACCATTAATTTCTGAAATTTTATGATATGATTAACGTTTTTGCCTGCCTAATACTGAAATGGTCTAAAATTGAACATTTTTTAATTGTCCTCTAATATGCATCCTAACTGAATTTTATGGTTAATCAAGGTGCACAAAAGAGGCTGTAAGAATCATTTCCTATTCCAACAGTACACCGTAATGTGTAAGAATCATTTCCTATTCCAACAGTACACCGTAATGTGTAAGAATCATTTCCCATTCCAACAGTACACAGTAATGTCGTTGTGTATTCTTATTTACCCAAACTCTGTACTGACTTCTAGACATCTATTCTGAGGGAACGTCTGGTAAGTTTTGGTTTGATTGTTACTGATTCGTTTAGCTGATTCCGGCTTCTCGTTGTTTTGTTTTTGTTTGATTTGGATTATTTTCTTCTTCTGAATGATGCAACATTTATATTGTACAGTCCATTTCTATTTTAGTCGAGAAACCTTAGCATGTGTACTATATACTTACTAGGCGTCATAATAGTTATGCTATTCAGTATCGTACTTTAATTTCTTGGTTGATGAATGTGAGTAGGTACGGGGCAGCCCTAACTACGAAAATGGGGATCTGGAGTTAATTAATATTATGACGTCAGCTTGGAATGCTGGGAGTCTGAGTACATGGGAAATTTAACATCATTTCATGGATTAACATTATGATTGAATGATCGTGTGAATGGTGATGCACAAAATGTACGCAGGTTTAACACATACATGTATGTGTCAGTTGAAGTTTAAGAGAAATACAATATTAACAATTATGAGATTTCAATTTGTACCTAGAAATGGCTTTTGGACTTGAGGACAAAAATGGCACCCTGGGTACAGGGAGAAATGTAACAATCAAACTTAAGACGAGATTTCCCTTTTTACATAGAACATGTCAACACAAATTAGGGTCTGAGTAAAGGAGAAATGTTACGTTAAAGCAAGACTTACTATCCAATACTATCACTTCAAAAGATGGTAAAAATTTTAACACATGCCTACTAATCTATACGCCGTTTGATGGACCAATACATACACTTACATACCACCAAAGAGAGAAAGAGATCATTGACACGTACAAAAATTATATGAAACCTAATAAGAGTAGTAGTTTTTACATTAACTACCAGCCATGAAAATGTAAGGACCGTTAATGCATACACAGTTTTCACTTTTTATGACAGCTGAAATGTTCACACACATACCTGTTATATAACACGACCTTTGACCGACCAATACATCAATTAACGAACACATCGTGTAACTGACCAGCATTCACTAATCTACTATCACCTATTCAACAGACCTGCAGTTGTCATTGACCAACATCCACTCTTGTAATATGCAATGCGCTTGACTGGTCAGTAATCACGCCTACGCTGTTTGACTTCTCATCACGCAGTTATCTACTGTACAATACTGACATCTAGACTAACCAATACCTACATAAACTAACCAATGCGCTGTTTGACTGACCATCACCTAGTCATCTATTATACCTACACTTACTAACCAACATGCCTTTTGGATTGACCAGCGCTAACTCACCTACCAACCAATGCCTTCACCTACCATCCAAAAGACCGCTTAGAATGATGATTTCCTACTCGACTTTTTAACAACAAACCGGATTATTATAGATGAAGGTAAACGTATTTACTGGGATCTGAGTTAGGCAATTCATGATCTTTTGAAAACTTAAAATGTTCCAGAAAGGATGTTGACCCCAATCCAGTTCAGTTATTGTGTCGCATATTTCTATATTAGTGTTGTTGACTTCAAAGTTACTCCCTAATACCTTAACATCCGAAGCTGCAGGAGTCCTATTGTTTTGTTCAGATTTTTATGTGAAAGGATTTATTTACATAATCACTGGAATTACAAAGCTATAATTAAAACTGCTTGAGCTTGATCATTATTTTGGAAAGTATTGTGAATTCATTCAAGGACATTATGGATTGTATATCATTGTGTGACATCAAGATGGTTGATATGTACAATGCTTTTGGCACATCGACACGTTCAGTGTTGGAATTCATTCGAAACCCGATACATTTTCACCAGTCTATAACATTCGGGACATTGTAGGTTTTAATTCACTGTACAGAAAGTATTTTTTTTTAATTTTTCACCTTATATTCAACGAAGATAAATTATTTGCTGAATTTTACAACAAAAAAAACCGCTGCTTTTTGCTCTTTAATTTTACTTAGTTTAATACCATAGATTCGTAAGAATATATCCAACCCAAACTCACACCTTAAGTTTTGTTGACAAAGCATCAACAGCCCCAATATATTCTTTGCCTGGATTATCTTGCGCTAATTAAAATTTTCTTGCATGCTAACTGTCTAGATTCTTGTCTTTTGTCTCTATGGCTATTAACTTAGATTGTTTTCCGTGTGGAAAAGAGTGTTTGGAACTCGTGCTGTATTGGTTTGTTGGTTGGTTGATTGTTGACTTTCGGCGCACTAGAACTCTTCGACTATATCACGTCACGAGAATGGATATATAATGAAAAGTATGCATCAAAAATGTTTATTACTGAAGTGTAATACAAGTAAAAAATACAACGATGATATTGGGAAGGTATATAAATCTTCCCGATTAACGAAGGATGTAAATGGTGTGTATGACTGGGTAACCAACATTATATTTTTTGTGAGAGGTACACAGTTTGGTATGCTTGATGAATATTTGTCAGTAATGGTTTCTCTAACTTCCTGTTGTGTACTGACCGAATTACTAATATTGATTCTGAAAAAATCATTCGAAGAGAAGTTTGGCAATTTTGTTTTTATTTTTATTTTTATTTTTTTTTTTTTTGCTAAAATGAAGGCTGGAGCAACGTTGACTTCATCCTTTGAATCGTCAATGTAAATTTTTGTGAAAATTGAAGTTCCGTATAAGAGTATGAAAATGGAAGTATTTCTCTCAGATTTTGTTTTATTCATGCAGAGTAAAATGTACTCTGGGATGTTTAAAAAGACAGGGATGTGTTACAGAAAGAAAAGACGTGTGTTTTTAAAAGGTCAATGTTTGTACAATCAAAGCTGTAAGATATTTAGCTATTAGATGTATGTATGGTATTTCTTTTATTTTGGTGTAATGTTTTATATTTTGATTGGAAAACAGAGGAAAAAGCAGGGTTCAAAATATTGAGCTTAATTTTAATTCATTTTGTCCGTATAATATTTGTCTGCGATGTGATAGAGGTGGTTTTCACATGGGATGTCCTTCAATGCTCCCAAAGAGAGTCATACTGGTTGGTACTGTTGAGTCAAGCATCGTTTAGTATGACTGGATCATAAACAACACAACCATAGTCAAGTCTAATAAATGTTATATAAAGGTTACAAACGACTTGTCTATCTGCACTCAGTCAGTTTGCGCTTCAAATTTGAGTAAATCAATGGCCTTCAAGCTCATAGCTTTCAATTTCTTAATTTGTGGCAATTTTTCTTTATAAGACAGTGTCTAAACAAATTGTCTATTCAAGAGCCGGTTATAGCTGTTCCATCCGGAGTGAGTCTAAATCATCGTGTTGTCTTCGTAGGTGACTGGAATACATACATACTGTTTTTTATTTTGAAAATTTTAAGCCATTGACAGTGGCCCAAATTGAAATCTCATTTGTATTGTGTTGCAATTATCTTTGAATTGTATGCATGTGATACGATCGGTAATATATTAGGAATCATCAGCATACTGGGAGGAATACACAGTAGGAGCAAAGACTTGGTAATGTTATTAATGTTGATTTTGAAATGCGTAGCTGATAAAATAATGCCCAGTGGCATACCCATCTGGTGCTGTTACATATGGGACAGAATGGATCGCATGCATACCTTAGGTTCCCCATTGGAAAGGAAGTTCGAAATAAAAGTGGGTATACGAACTTTTAGACTCAGATCTTGCAAGTCATTCATTATTCCGTATTGCTTTGTTGTATTACAGGTCTTTCCATAAAAGCTACTAATTATTCATTCTTGATAAAAGCATCCCGAATGAACGATTCAAGTCTAACCAGATAATCGTTGTTAATATGGCCACATCGGAAGCAGCTTTGGAAAGGAGTTATTACACTTTTAGTCTCCAAATACCACGTACGCCTTGAATTGATATCGTTTTATCTTTCTGCAGACACACCTCGTCATGGAAATGGGGCGATAGATCATTGAATATGTGCTACCCTTAGCTGGTTTCGAAACTGGTCTTATTACAGAAGCATTTTTCCAACTTGTTTTTATATTACCAGAGGTCCAGAAATCATTGAAAATTCCCCAAATAGCTTTTAATTTTTCAAAAACTGATAATGTATTTCGTTGGCCAAGACGATGCATGATGGGTGTTGTTCAAAGCTTCCATAAGTTTCAAAGCGAAGGCTGTTCAATATAACGTTCTGAATTATCTGAATTTCAAATGCATCTTCTCTCGTTGAACTTTCCAGCATTTCCTCTGACCGTTTATTTGACAGATCAAAAGGAGCACCAAACCACTGCTGCCAATGGAAATGAGTTCCCTAAACTTAACAAAGAAGGAATTAAAGAAACAAATATACTTCCAAAAGGACTTTTATGATTATTAAAACTGTTTCACACATTTGGGAGTCTAGAGAGTATGAACATTGAAACGTCCCCTGATATCTCACTAGTCCTGTTCTTTGAGCGAATTCATAAATATATCAGACACCATAAGACAGTGGAATTACCGAGGATTAAAGGCATATATTAATAAAATTAGTCGTAAAGAATATGATCCAATATGTGTTTGCCTCCAAGAGTCCTTTCAAAACGAAAGCGATGAATTAATCATAAAAACTTCACCACGTAGAGCAGCTTTTCAAAAGTACTTATGAAGTTCCAGAAGGAGTATCTTCATAAACTATAAAAATCCTAACATAGAAAATCGTCTCAGAACTACTTTACAGGCCGTAGCAGATCGAATGTCAGTACAAAAGGAATCGTTCAATATAGCTCCTTCTAAGCGCTGCAATCGATCAATCTGGTGTTGATCATCCAGTTGATTACTTACGAGAGCTTTTGCTTTGCTTGGCGACTTGAGCAATCTCAATAAATTTGAGGGCTATACTGATATCAACGAGAGAGGTTAAAATATAGAAGGATTTGCATTAAAATACAATATTTGTCTTTTAATTATAATTTTTTATACCTACTTGCGTCCTACTATGGAATCCTACTCATCCTTAGATTATCAGCAATTCATATCTTCTGCTTCGTTTCTTCTTCGACAGTTGGTGACGATCCATGTTGTAGTGACCATTTTCCAGTGTATTGAACTAGTAATATTCTCCATCCTCAAGGGCCTAGGCAAATATGGAAAGTGAACACGGTAGACTGGGTAAACTTAAATCCATTTAAAACTGACAGATAACTCCTTTAGGTGTTCCAGGCATGACAACAAACCATGGTTTAATGACGCATGTAAAGCGCCATAAGGGAAAGAAAAACCGAAAGCTAAAGCTTTTTGTGCTATCAGAAAGCTTTAGGAAAACATAGAGATCATGTGTCTCTAGATGGAAATCTGTTGCTTATGAGGTAAGAAAAATCTTTGACAAACAAAAACAGATGTATCAAGCATTTAAAGACATCTGATGAAACGATCACAACATCACGAGAAATTATCCGAGACATTCTCCAAGAAATATTCTGATTACATCCTCCATGTCAAAAACATCAATGAAAAGGTTGCCGTGTGTTCCAAATCTGCAAATGCTAAAGATTACAATAAACATGCCACTCTCAGAGAGTTACAAGACACACTTGATAGAGCCCATTCTACTTTAGCAGGACCACATGACATTTGCCATCTACTTCAGATACATCTATCTATAAATATCTACTTATATAGTTTCAAATATGTATTAGCGAGAAGCATTGACAATGCCAATACTCAAACATGGAAAGGCTCGAGCGGACCTTTCCAACTATCTTCCCAGAGAATTAACAAACTGTATTTGCAAAATGAAGGAACAAATGATAAATGATTGACTACTCTGGTACCATGAGTCCAGCAATCTAATATAATCTGACGTTCAATGTGGATTCAGACACCAGATTCAGACACAAAATTCAGACACCAAAATTCAGACGCCAAACATAAACACTTTTGACCATCTTGTTAGACTTCACGCATTTATTAAAGATGATTTCCATAAAGATAATGACATCACATGTACGTACAATTATGAAAATGATTAGGTCTAAGGAGATGCTTACGTAACTTTACATACAATATTTTGTTAAGTCCTTGAGAGTGTTGTACTTCTGTGCAGCATCTTATAAGTCACATTGTTCAACATTAAAATTAACAGCTGAGTGAAGTACCTTCATCCAAGTCAAATAGTATGCATAATATTGATTGTCAACTATAGATGAGTATAAACAAAGTTCAGAAATGAGCAGTAAACGGCGAGTTCAAAGTTTCGAAATAGAGAACAAACTTTATGCATTTCTGCCAAATATATTGTATTCATGATGACTTAAAGGTCAGTATTTACGGTTGTTTTGCTACTGTTGTGGAGAAGAATAATTATTTAGGGTTCATTTTCAACAAAAAACTAACTTTTCTTCCACATATTAGATGCATCAGAGACAAATGTCAAAAAGCCCTGGACTTGATGCAAGTGAGTGTAAACACAGATTGGGAGGCACATCAGAATGGCCTGCTTCGGTTCTACAGGTCATTGTCAAGAGTAAATTTGAATATGACTCGATCGTAAATCATACCTGTAGATGGTTGATTCGATATACAGTAAGGCACTTAGACTATGTTTAGAAATTTTCATTCAGAAAGCCTCTATCTTGAGGCCAATGCTCCATCATTTATCTCCAACGGATCAGATTAGCTATTCAGTATGCAGCCAATCTAGCTTCTAATAAACCTAACCCAGAAAATGATGTATTGTTTGGGCTTTAATTGCTAAATCTTACACGTTCAGTAGCCAAATTTCTTTCCACCGTTTTGGCATTCGAATTCGTCTTCACATAGAAACAGCAAATTTCAAATGTTTGAAATATTGCAAAAAACCTTTTAAATATTTGACCTTTGAGAATTTTAAAAATCCTCAACAAATCCACTCCTTTTTCAGAATAAATTAAATCAAATCAGATCCTCCTATTGCAGTCAAACCTCTCCGTAGACAAACTGTTCAAAAGAGGGAAACGAAGTTAGAGCTGTCATTGCAACAGCCCATGGCAGCATCTCGACCTGTTATCGAATGAAGTCTCGTTGTTTGATGTAAAAATTTAAACCTTATAAAAGGCTGTGAACTACAACGAAACATTCCAAAAAAAATATTACATCATCTTTTCGAATTTCCTTTCCAGATTAAAAAGCATCGAAGAATCTTAAACAGGACAATCCAGTTAATATCCCAGTTAATACAGAAGCATGATGTTCTCGCTGTGTAGGAAATGTATTCCATACTCTATTCACGTTGTCATAAAAGGAAATAAAATGGCAGATAAAGCAGACAAATCATTCCTGTACTCAATCAAGTGTTTCCAGACGAAAGATTGCATATATTGACTTCAAATATTGCATAGATCGGCATAGATCGGCATATTCGTAAAATTTGATAAAATATATCGAATGGAAACTCCAGAAACAAACTTAAGAACATGCAACCCCTATTGAAGAGATGAATTTGTGCTGTGTCGATCGGGTATTGGACACATACAAGCCTCATGCATACCTGCCGTAAAACATTGCTACAAGCAAACATTCTGAATCAGACAGAGATGACGACACAAGCTGAGCATCTGCCTGAACAACTCAAAGACAGATTGGAACATTCTTCGACAACCGTTGCCATTTGTATTGTCATCATCACAAATGGGTTACAAAGAACAGAACACATCGACGGAACATGTAGGAATAGAGGCTACACAGAAGATACGACGAGTGGTTTACAAAGAACAGGACACATCGACGGAACATGTAAGACTTGAGGCTACACAGAAGATAGGACGAGTGGGTTACAAAGAGCAGAACACATCGACGGAACATGTAGGACTTGAGGCTACACAGAAGATACAACCCAAAAAGACTAATGACCTAATCTGCAATTTCTAGAAAAGTATAAACAATAACATCGCATAAAAAACGAAGTCAACAGGTTTCTTGCCAGGGAAGGTCAAGGCGATATTGCTTTAACACTAGTTGCTGGTTCAATAATTAGTAGTTTAATGTGACTTCTATTTAAAGTACATAGGGGAATGTACCTACACTAAGAAGATTTCCATCAAGTTTTATAATTTTGTAGCATTGCAAGGTTGGTAATGACTGAAAGGAACTGGAACAACTACAATGGATGACAATTGCAAATCCCTGTGCCTTTTACTACCTATTCAACATCCCGGTACTCACTCTTACCCCGCCTTCCATGGACAGTGACACGGGCGTCATAATTCAAAATCAATCAAATAGGATGCATCTGGCTGCATATATCATTTTTGGAAATGCCGTTGTAACTGAAATATTTGGATATTTTACTTTTGATTCTCCAGCCTCAGTAGCTCAGTTAAGATGCACTGACTTCATTTAATTTGCTCTGAAAACAGGATTGGTTGAGAATTTTTCTGGATGATCAAAGGTCATATATTATTTTGAGGGTACATTTAAAGACTTATCTACTTTATTTCGCGGATGAGAAAGTAGTTGCCACATATGCGTTCAATCTTTGACAGAAATGAAATTTTCCTGGTCTTCAAAGGAAAATAAATAATTTAATGAAAATAATATAGGGAAAAAATCGCAATCATTAAAAACATAATGTTTTAAAAATGACTATTTATTCCAGAACCTGGTTAATTATCGCTTGTTCATGTCAATAAAGTGATAGAAGCAGTACGTTCATATTATTTTTCCCACCCTGGAGTCAACCATGACACATCTGTACGAGTTTTAAGACATATGTGAAGACATACATTTATTTGTGAAGTTGAAAATCATTTGACTTTTAACATAATGGGTAAGTTAAGCATAAAATTAATAGCTTAAACAAAGCAATCGTGGTTTCTTTGTTAAACTATCAACAATTAAAATGCGTGAAAACTTTTTATTTCCTTGATAAAACTACAACTACTGTGTTAAAAACACATTAAGTAAACCCATTGCCGTGTGACTCGATCATTATATTTCTTAAATTGAATTAACCGCACAGTCGTCATGATGTTCTCTAAGTTTCATCCAACGTGACGAAATCAATTCAAGTGCTATCGGTATTCTTACTTAAATGGCATGATGTCACAGATTATGAAGTAGAATTTTCCTTACAATGATTAATGGCGGTACCTGTTACATTTGAGAAGAAAGGTTTCTAATACACTGATCCGTGGCGATACGTTTAGCGGTTCAGAAGAAAAGATCACCTTTCATTGATCCCGGCGCTACATGTCAAAAAAGGAAAGAACTGTATTACAGAGAAATGATATATACACTCGTACATAAGATTCATTTTCACGAAGATTGAACAATATAATTATAATATAAAATCAACCTTTAAAAAATACAAAAAAGACGTAAACCCAGCAAGTGTGATTAAAATACTTATCCGTGCCTGCTTACCATTTTTATATCTTATTGTGCTTTATTACATTAATTTACATCATACAGAGAATAAAACTATTATGATCGTTTGAGTCCGTGCCTTTGTAAATAATTATATATTTTCTTTAATTTACATTAAAATTTGCATGCCACCAAACACATCAAGCTTCTGTATATTACACTGAAAAAATTGCGCATGAATTCAAATGTCGAAACAACGGATTGCATCAAAGTCTTGATACAAAGGGTCAGAGCTATAAAACATTAATAACAGTAACGATTATAAAAACCTTAAATCAGTCTTACCTTTCCTTTACATGTAACGTACTAGTACAAAATTTACTTTTTTAAATTGAATGCCCTAATTCATAAAGTTTGCCGTGACTTAACACAATGGTTCACTAGACGATTGCGCCTATTATTTTATTGACAGAGGGTTATTTTATTGACATATGGTTATTTTATTGACGGGAGGTTTTTTTTATTGACATAGGGCTATTATATTGACAGAGGGGTGGCTGGTTGAAGCTTGGCAACAGTTAGTCTTGTTAGCTCTATTATGGCTCTCATTCAGGTGATAAATGTATAGAACGATACCATTTGTCAAAGGTTTCAAATTGCAATCTTTGTAAATCGTAGTTCAAATTCTTTTTTTCTCATTAGGAAATGCGCATTCACAATCTGAATGTCACATATTTTCAGTTTAAATAATTTGTCAGACGAGACTGATGAACCATGTGGCAATCGCCTCGACATGCATTAAAACCAAGGATCTGAAGTAGCGAATTCATTTCTATGCAAGGAAAATATTGCACAAAAAGTAAATTCCTCTCCTTGGTTGCTATAAAATAGTCTGCGTTATACAAACCGAGTGACCTGTCAGGAGAACAGGCATATCCATGCCAGCCTATGAACACATAATATACAAACATAATTTTCTGTTGACACTTACGACATGTGAATTAGTATTGATGTTAGTGTATTATAAATATTTCATAAAAATGGTAAACATTGTTGTAAATGGGACGATTTAAATTTGCAAAGGATGTGAAGTGGCTGCATTAGAACTGAATGACAAATCTTCCAGTACGCTTGTAAGTTACTTAATAAATCGGCACTCGTTATTGTTTGTCATCCGGCGATACGTTATTCAGTCCAAGTTAACACTGGATAAAGATAGGATCTGGTTTTCTTTGCGGGGATCCGTCCTCCGTTGTACTTACAATCGCGTACTGCAGAGTGCGCACACTAATTATAGTGAAAAAAGACAAAGTTGTGATCATATCTCTGTCTAGATAACAAAAACTACATTCAGTCGAGCGCCACTCTTTCCCCGTTATTCAAGATCCTGGTCGTTGTGTCTCTGTATAGTCACTCCTTCTCTGTTGGGGGTTTCGCGAGTAAGCAAGGGGGTGAATGGAATCAAATATCTCCATAACAGGTGTAATGTTTCCTGAGCGAAAGACAATATTACAAAGGTGTAGAATCACTGTAATCTTTTACATCAGTCACAGTTTGGTATGGCAAGGCACTAAAATGTCATTTAAATGAACTTATTAATTCATAACGATTGGTTTAGATAGCAAACATCACGACAGATCACGAATTTCTGCCTCACGACTACACTACATTAGAACCCTTTTCCACTATTACAAAAAGTGAAGACAATTCACCTCAAAGATATATAAATCAGCCAAATTAAGGTTTGGAGTGGCATTGACGACTTTGTCGTGGGTCCATTAAGGACGGAAAACATTTTAAACATTAATATGTATAAATAATATCCGATTATGAGAAATATTAGTCGCAGTGAATTGATCTTCCCAGTTTCCTGTGGTGAGTGGGAATGTAGACTTTCTTCCCACATGCACACAGTGGCGTACAGAGCTAACATGCCACCCGAATGGAGGTCGCCATGCAGGGATATCAGAGAACTATCACGGGCCCAAGGTTAAAAGGGCCTCTCATTGTTCTTGTTCAAGCAATTTTAAAAAAAAAGAAAAATTAAAAAGTGTTGTTCAGTCCAGGCCCCTGGGATGTATCCATAGTTGCTCCCTCACCTTTTGGCCCTGTCGCCATCTGCTGCTTATTATAGAGTGGTACCATCAAGGACGGCATCACCAAATTTTCGAAATATTTTTTTCCTTTACGCTCTCAGTATTTTTCGGAAGGGGGGGTCCATTTTTTCCACTATTTCCTTTCTTCATTTTTTTTATTGTTTTGCCTCCCCTACAAAAGTACTATTTGGGCCGATTCACCCTCACTGCCCCCAATTCGGTAATCCAATTCATGCACAGAAACCTCTACGCTACAAAATATTGAAGCATTACATAAAAACCATCAATGTATAAGTGGTGTGTCTTTGTTTAAATTGATCCAAGTTCTTCTATTTTAAAGAATTTAAATTAGTTTTGACGGAAAAGAGACTGGAGAGAGAGAGAGAGAGAGAGAGAGAGAGAGAGAGAGAGAGAGAGAGAGAGAGAGAGAGAGAGAGAGAGAGTATGTAGTACAAAAAAAGTACAGAAAAACATCTATCTTTCTTTTTGTTTATAATAAGCATACAATAATATACCTTGCAGGCTTGTTTCTTGATATTAGTAGTTAAAAATACCCTCAACACAACTTTGCATATGCATCTTGACTATTCCATTTTTAAAAATGTCTTGCGATACATTACATATTCGTACATGTTTATTTTCTAGTTGTGTGTTATAATTACAACATGTACGACAGAAATAATTTTATAGGAATAAACGTAGTACACGCTTCCAAAGTGCGAAGTTTATTACAACGTAGACAATATTTTATATGTGAAGTCGTACTTCCACGAGTACAATTCAATTATAGAGACCCCAATTGATTGTATCTCTAGTACTTACCAAGTGAATTACTTTCTCAATGAACCGATAAAGTCAAAATGAACACTTATAGTCGTTTGAAGGAAATATCAGTCTGTGGTGTTGTATTACCCATGGGATTATTTGATCCGGAGATAAGGTTCTAGATACCCCCTCCACAATGTAATATGTTCCATGAAACTTGACAAATTTACTACATACCAAGAAGGCAAAATTAATTTAATCCTATGCCTTTCGTCTTGGATCATTAGAATAACTAATTTAGGGCAATTAACTTTGTTTCCCATTTATATCTAACTGAAACAAAAGTAACGTCCATGCCATGTGTGGGACAATAGTACCCTTAAACCAGTACTGGCTAAATTAGGAAAGGGTTGTATGAATGGGATTTACAAATTAGCAAATATGTCCGTCATCATTCACGACAGGCCACATTGTGCATTTCTGGTGAGTAAATACTTTGTTGCGTTTCAGAATTTAAAGGCTCCTATTTTCTTAGGGTGAAGTGCCAATTTTGCGAAAAATTCAAGAAATCACAGTTCCCTCAGGTCCTCTCACAAACTGTGAAGAGTTAACTTCATTCGATTTTGTGTGATTATTCAAAGTCAATACGGTATTTTACAGGTTTTGAGAGGAACTGAAATCACATTTCAGGGAGGAAATTGTTTGGATTTTTGTTGTGGTTGTTATTTTTGGGGGGGGGTGGAGTTCGCAGTAATGTTAAATACGAATTCCTCGCACGGGTAAAGTGCAGTTCGTCGAAACATGAACAAATATTATTATTTTCTGATCGAACGAGGCAATAATATGAAAACTAGCTACATCACTAATATAGTTACATTCCCCAACCTTTGATAAATAGTGCTTGTACCCTTAAAGACACACGGTACTAATTATATGGAAAAATGGGAACCAGTCTGGAAATGGCTGAAGATAAAAGAGTTTGGTTGTGCAGGATTGGTTAATAGTGTAAGTTATGTTTTAGGAAAAGAATCTTTTGAGAGCTTTTCCTAGTTGTAAGTGAAAAAAAGACATTGATTTATTAATGGAATTCCTTTAACAGTCTTGAGTTTGGAACACTCATGACTAAAATTAGCATCTGACTCTTTGGTAATATTTTTGTGATCCTGGAGAATAAAATTTTCGACTGGGCCTTCCTGTAGAATCTTCGTAAGTTACAGTTCAGCTCATCAGATTCGATTTTATGTAGTCCAGCCCGTGTTCTCAATCTAACAAGTTTTAAATAAATGGAACAAAATTCATAATCATATAGCCTTTACCCTTTACAATGCATTACAATGCTTTACACATTTTCTTATTCGTAATTTTTTGCATTTTATCATACGTTTGATTCAGCAATTTATACAGATGTTTCATAAAATTAGTATTGGATTTATAGATATGATATTGTAACATTAAGAATATTTAACCTTCAGTACGTCAACAGGATTTATTTCTCTACAACTCGAATAGAAGCATCCAAATGAGCATTTTATTGTATTTTATTTTAAACTAAATGACCTCTAATCTGAATAATAATTTAACTTAAAAAAGAATCAGTGCCTGATTTAGATAAAGCGAGGCCCTAAGCTATGGGACTGAGTTCAGACTTTGAGGCCCTAAGCTGTAGCTTGTTTAGCTTATGCCTAAATCCGGTACTGAAAAGAATCCATGCAAGCATAAATATATACCACTTTTGTCAATATCATTGAATCTCATTAGGGACAAGCATGATGTTGTCATTACGAAAATGTGTTCTGTGTTAAATATTCTAGATTTATCGATCAAAACTATTTCATGTGATTAACTTCTTTTATTGTTATTTTGTTGTTTTGTTTTTTTTTGCAGTTTCAGCATTTCAATCTTTGAGTAATTCTCACATAAATGTGTTTGTGTATGTAGTAAAATTCACGCCAATCCATCATTTATAATACACATACATATCGACACAAACAATTGAAGAAAAATGCCACTGTAAATGACGGTGTGCAATTTTGTGTTACTTTTTCTGCCATCTGAATTTTGGTAGCCTTTAATTCTCTAATGATTAAATCTTTAATCTTGGAACAGCCTTTAACTGACTGACCTAATTCTCACGCTGCAGTTGTGACAATGAGTGCTGCCGGAAGGATTAAGTGTTTTACCGTCGTTAGATTGTATATTTCAGCGCTTTATGATCCATACCGTTATTATTATTTCCATCAAAATCTTTCTCTTGGACTGTTTGTATTTCTTTAGGGTCAGTGTTATATAGCTGTTCCAAAACTACATGAACTTACATTGAAAAGTCTCAATCTGTGGCCATTGTACGATTCAGTTGTTATAACTAAGTCACAGAAAGAAGCAAATCAAAAAAAGTCTTTTAGATCTTAACAAATAATTAAAGAATCAAATTTGTCAATGAAAATCTGAGAGAAATTTACAGTGTTATGAAATGAATCGCAAAAAATCGCGAAAGAGTTATATCAACGTCAAGCTGAATCTGAAGTTCCGGATAAATTTCAGAACCAGAAATGTAGTTCGCCAAGAATCTTGGCGTTGTCAAAATGATACTGTCTATGAGGAGCCGTAGTCGACAAAAGATTGTCCAGTTAGAACATAAATTTTAATGTCATATGTCCATAATTCCAATTTTACGTGTTGTATCAAAAATGCTTGTCCTTAAAGTCCCATTTTAGGTCTAAATTTTAGATTGTATCTGTTAAATTAAATAGTAGTGGTTGAAAATTATATTTTCTATGTCGAGATTTTAGATCGTGTCGTTTGAATTACACGGTGGTGGTTAAAATTTCTATGTCATACGTAGAGAATTCCTGATTTACGTATTGGTTCAGAGAATTTATGTTGACAGTTCCATTTCATCTGTTGAGCATTTAGATTTCATCTGTTGAATTACACAGTGCTGGTCGAAAACTCAATGTCCAATGTCAAAGGTTTAGATTGTATCTTCTGAATTACACGGTGGTTGTTGAAATTTTAATATCATATATAGAGAATTTCAATTTAATACGTTCAATCACATTGATTGTGCTGAAAGTTTCATTTTGTATGTTGAGTTTTTAGATCGTATCTGTTGAATTGCACAGCCGTGGTTGGACATTCTATTGTGCTTGCCAGAATTGGTATTTTTATAAAGCGAAATGACGTGTTGGTGTTTGAAAGTAACATTACACAATGTCCTCTTTATCAATTCAAAGTAATATCGAGTATTAAGATACATCGTTCATTCAGTTATGAGGCGCCATTACATTTCATGCATTTACTGTTTGGAAGTTACGATTCACAGGTCGAGAAATGCTATGAATTTCTTCACTAGAGGTCGCTCTCGTGAATGGACCGCGCTCCTTTTAAACAAGGAGACTACTTCTCGTTGCTGTGAAATTCAACAAATGAAATACTCGCCATATGAAATGCCAATTTCATCACAGTTTCATTCAAAGTATGAATCAATGATTCTGGATATATAATATTAAAATTTCAACGACCGCCGTGTAATTCAAAATATACACTGTAATGCGTCGATATGAGAAATAGAACTTAAAACCACCAAGGTATAATTCAGCACATAAAATCTAAACTCTCGATCTAGAAAATGGAACTTTAAGGACATGCAATTTGATCATCACGTGATTTTGTATTTCTCGACGTAAGACATCGAAATTTCAACTGCAATTTTCTCATTGGTCAATCTTTTGTTCGTTCATAGCTGTCCAGAATTCCTTTGAATAATTCACAATCTTTCTGAATAATATTATAGTCCCAAAAATGAGGACTTTCTATGTTCACTGAAAAGCCCAAACAAGCGGGGATTTTTTTTCTCTCAATAATATCTAAGCATTACATAAATTATATGGGAAATTTGTTGGTACAACATAACAATTAAGAACGTCTTACGCTCTCAACATTCCTATAACGGAACCTTTGTCACATAATCAAAATCTAACAATAGATACTCCAAATAATTTTTACAGTCAATGAATAAAAATTACAAAAATTAGATAAAATCTTGTGGCAAGAGTTACAAAAAATATAGATATCCATAACACCATTCAACGAGATAATGCTAGAATATAATCCGGCGACTTGATATTCTAACACTGCTAAGTTTTCCGCAGGCAGGTATATGAATTATGAATACATAAATATCACATAGCAACCTTCTTTCAAATTTAACTTGGCGATAACTCGGGGCAAACTGCAAGCAACAACGATCCTGATCGAGGTCTATGTTTTTTATTCTACTGATTACTCTTAACAAACTGCACAGACCTAGATCTGCCGGTACATTATGCGACTGCAGATCTATGTGTAGGTAGCAGTTGGACTCGTCTAATAAGCGAATATATATTGTAACTTGTAGGTTTTCGAATTATGAATGAAAGATTAAATATATTTTCATTTTCAGAAGTGTACGAAGTCAGTGAAAAACTTAGCAATTCCTTTTGTTCAGAAGAGTTGTTAAAAAAAATTATGATGTCACCCGAGATTCACGATAACAAATATGAGTACACAAAACACGGTGTGTGTCTGTGTGTCTGTCTGTCTGTTTGTATGTGTTTGTGTCTGTGTGTGTGATTTGGATTGTAAACTTAGCTTTAACAAATGCTTCTGTCATATCACTATGATGTCATGTCTGCAGTGTGGCTGTTCATAGTGATGTCACTGTGAGATAATGCCGCTTACATTTAACATCATGTCCCACCTTGTCACATTATCCTGACACCAGGGCAAATAGTCCTAATACTAACCTCTTAATGTTGAGAGCCTAACGAGGCAGCTGTTAGTACCAGTTTTATAAGTTTTTGTTATGGCTCTGCTGGGTACGAACCCATGATCTCCCGCATGTGGATCGTTGACTTAATGTCAACATTAAAATGGTTGAATGTCCCTTAAAATGTTAATCACTATTTATTTTCACGCTCAAATATCTGACGGAAAATAGCCTAAGATTCGCTGTCGGGGATATTTAGGAACAAGAATAAAAAAGAATGGCCTTTAAAATGCGTTGTGTCGTCATATCCATCACAATATTGTCACATACATTCCGAAGTTAATATGTTTAAGTAACGAGTTCAATACCCTCCCATCTTTACACAAAAATTGTGTCTGTGTCTAATTTAAATATAAAACAGAAGCGCTGACGCGCGTGTCTATATCACTACTGGAATATCAAATTTTCATTTCGTTTTGCTATATCAGTTTTCAACGATATCTTGAATTTCAAAAACGTCTGTTTTGTTCATTTTAAACAGTACTTTTGATACTCTAATAAACATAAGGACTTGATAAAAAGTTGTATTGATTTATCTATTTGCTGAAAGGATAGATTAACAATAATCAATGAAACCGCTTCTTCTGAGATCCTCACTCTAAACATAATGCGTCGGCGTTCTAAACGCCAGATCTGCATACTTACGAAGCGTGACTTGAACATACAAATTAATGAAAAATGTTGGAGTCCGAAGTATACCTACCAATGACGATACATGAAAGATCACACTTGATTCAATATTGATCTGTAAACCTCAGTTATTCATTAGTTAGGGCCCCTGTAGATGTTTTAATTCATTATATTCACTTGCCAGGTATTCTTTGCAAGTTTGTGGTGTTCCAGGAAAATTGGAAACTTGCTAAATGCATTAGGAAAACATACGCTTGTACTTGGTTCAGTGAATGAAAATAATAATTCCTTGCTGTTCTAAACTCTACTTTCAATGTTTTCCCTCACCATCTCTGAAAAATTGCCCTAATTTACTGTAAAATTACGACTACTTCTATACAGTTACAATGATCAGCCAACGTATTTAAAATGCAGTTTATATATGGACATAAAGAACAGCCCTCACCCCCATTTCCCAAATATGAAAATTATCCGACACTTCTTTGTGTACGAAATATACAAATGAGGAGCTTAGATAAAGAACCTTATGTGAAGTCAGGTAAATATTAAATGAAACTATAAGCTTGAGACAATTTTTTTTCTGTTGTTAGACAGTGGTATTAAATCAGGAAGCACATGGTAGATATAATTACAGATAAATGCGTTAACAGTTTTTACCGAATCTATAAGGACCTTTACCGATGCTCTGAGATTGTCTTGATATTTGTTTTTTGCTTTTCAATGAAATATGCTTTTACCTTTAAGAGTGTTTATTTGTAGCTAATATGTGCT
The DNA here is from genome assembly GCA_016746295.1 of Potamilus streckersoni. NCBI lineage: Eukaryota > Metazoa > Mollusca > Bivalvia > Unionida > Unionidae > Potamilus > Potamilus streckersoni. The sequence goes on from JAEAOA010002008.1 coordinate 77,216, forward strand.
TACCTTTCAGAGTATTCATTGGCAACAAATGTTTTACCTTTCAGTGTTCAATTGTAACAAATATGTGTGCTAAACCGACGTGAAAATACATGCACATGCAAAATTCATAAAATACCTCCCCATCACTTCAGAGAGTAAAAAACATTTTTTTAATTTATTCTAGATATTACAAAACGAAGTCAATGACAGAAAACATTATGTCTCATATTTTTATACCCTTTCTTTATATAGTAATCCAAGTTTCCGTAAATCTCGTTCGCCTAGCTAGTCTTGCAGGTTTTGATGTATTGCCATGAAATATGGAAATATTTGATTAACTTACCATCCATAAATGCACGTACAGACAAACTGTATTGACACTGTAAGTTTTGTTAGAGTTATTGTCCTTTAGCTTTGGTGAATGGCTCGTTAGCTCATCTATTACCGCAGTTTCTGATAGATTGCCAAGAAACATGGCAAATATTATGCCCATCACATGAAGATGAGCATATCTCAATAAATCACACTCATCCCACCATAACGGTGCCCATAGCTCTACCATGTAGGGCTGGTAGGGGACCCTAGACCAGAGCCTACAATGTTGTAAAAACGGTACTTATAACGAATTGCAAGAAAGTTGGAATAATGTTATGGCCATCAAGCGGTGAGGCACATATCAACAAATTACTTTGCTTCCGCTATTTTTGTTTCTACTATTGCTTTTAATGTTAAATGTATAAATGGCATACATGATGGTAAAAATTGTAATTTCCTGATGATGCACACATCGACAAATCACTAGCTTGCACTCATTTTTACTGTTTATATTGATCATTATTTTTATAGATCACCTTTTTATAATAGTTAAGAAAATTAACGGAGTTTGGATTAAATGATGTTAGTAAACTCAATAAGAGAAGAGTTACACTAAAAAAATTCTCAAATACAAAATCTGAACCTTAATTCACACATACCGCAGACGAGTCTTAATTTACGCATACCACATGAGTCTAAATTCACACATGCCACGTACGAGTCTTAATTCATGAAATACCACATAAGCGTTTTAATTCATACATACCACGTACGAGTCTTAAAGGTCACCGGTCACACTCTAACATTTTCCTATTTATATCAGATTTGTATTACATGGTTAAGAGTGGTCATACTCGCAGAAAAAGAACAAAACAATATCAAGTAGAAAGAAGAAATGATAATTTAATTACTCGAAAAAGACGTATACAAAGCATGTACTATCCCTTAGCTACGATTTCCCACCTATAGAGGACGCCAGCCGAAAATGACGTACATTTATCCACACAAGACGAAGTACGTACTTCTTGTTTTCGAAAAATAAAACACTATAAACTATGGATAGAGAACATTGAGATAAACTACGATTCAGCATTATATCGATGTGCATGCACGATGCACTAGATTATGTCGCTTTCAAAACTGTTCCATTGTTTAAATTTATTTTGAAAAAAAAGATCCTGTTAATACAGGTAAAAAGGAATCAATGTTGGCTTCTCTATGTCGGCCGACTTTATTTAAAAATATCGGCACATTTAAAAGAATCTGAAGGAACCATACTTGACTTCCTTATGTCGACCGACTTCACAAGTAAACTCGGCACAGTTAAGAAATACCAAAGTCAGTTTAAGGGGTTGTTTGCGTTATAATAAAATAACCTTTGTATCTGATATGCTGCTGGAAAGTTTAAGGAAAAAGTTTATTGCTCGCTCCAAGTTGTGTTTATCCATCATCCGGGCTTCTATTTGTTTCCCAGATGATGTAATCATAATTTACGTTTGCAGAGCAAATAGTATACACAACAATAACTTGCTTTAAAAACACTTTTGTAACCCATGCTAGCAAAAAGATTATCATTTGCACTCACAGTGGATGTATTTTAAAATAATGATTTTTATTTGCACTTGTAACGTCATGCGTGAATGGCATGTGCTCTTAAGCAATCGGGTGATAGTTTCGTCTATTTTGAGATTTTGTTATTTGACATAAGCGATACACTTACGCAAACCAGCATTCACCACATACAAAGAGTTCGTAGGTATATTATTTTTCTTAAAAATATTTCGCATGATAAAAATAAGGAATAAAGTATAACAATGCAACGTTAGTTTCTTTCATTTTATTTTTAAATAAGTGTAAATTTATTATATTTTGCCTTGCAGAAGGGTGAGGCACAAAATTCAACACAAAATTAATTCCCTTCTAATTTATATTGAATACTGGAGCAAATATGATTGAAAATATTGACTAGTAATGGCAAGCTTTTAATTAACACACCTATACACTAAAAAAACTTGAAAAATTAAAACAAACAATAAAATTAACTGGTAAGAACTTCATATTGGAGCAATATTGACAAAATTAAAAATTCTCTCTCTCTCTCTCTCTCTCTCTCTCTCTCTCTCTCTCTCTCTCTCTCTCTCTCTCTCTCTCTCTCTCTCTCTCTCTCTCTCTCTCTCTCTCTCTCTCTCTCTCTCTCTCTCTCTTGTGTAACTGTGTGTGTATTATATGCAGCAGTGTTACAAAGTAAAGCCTAAACTTAAATATATGTGTTGTATTATCTCATGTATACTACCCTTAGAAAAATGTATACATATTCTGTAGAATATTATCTGTTAAGTTTAATTGTTTAATAAATGAATATTGTAATTTAACCGTATGACTTAAATTTAAAATGTAGTTTTGCAGATGCATACATTTTTAGCGTTAAAAATATGTTTATAAATATTTTAATTAGAACGAGCAAGTTATGTCTGCTTATGTTTTCTCATATATTTGTACGTTGCAAAGTATGATCATTTTCTTGAAAGAATATTAATTTCGTTTAAATTTATTTTTTTTCTAAAATCTGTTCCTAAAACGTATCTTACATAGTATCTACTTGTTGTTTTAAGAAAACGACATTGTTCATACTATTGTTAAGTTGAGCCGAATTGTCTTTCGAGTTGGGCCAAATTGTCTTGGGCCAAATTGACAATAACACGACATTAATTATACAACTTTCCCATCCCCTCATCCTACTTTATCTCACACCTTGAATTCGCTTTTATTTTCTGGTAAAGAGGGTCTTTCGGAAAAAGAAAAAAATCCTTTTTCCCATCATCACTCTTTTGGTTACATCCATATACAACACGGTGCATCATATTTGCTGCACAAAAGCACGATCGTAATATATATCACAAACATTTTCATCGGGAAATTAAACATTTTAATGGCTAGGTTGGATAGAAGAGATTAATGTACGTCATATCCATGTTTTACACGCGGAAACTACCGATTGTTTAAGGAGATTGCTGAATAATTTTATCATTTACAAAATGGATTTTTAAGTCTAATTAAGCATTTTTATAGTGTGCCTACATAACAAATGAGTTTTGTTTATGAATATAATAATATCACACGTTTGTACAATATAGGTGACCGGGCATCTTTAATTAACAAACTAATCGTAATTGACACAAAAAACATACTAATTAGAACTAACACATACAACATACTAATCATAAATTACATATGCAACACAATAGCAGCGGCGTGCTAACGATAATTGGCACCTGATGCTGGCCCAAAGTGTACCCCACCCAAAGTGTCTGGCGCCCGAGGCAACCGCCCCGTCCGCTACTCCCCACCCCGCTAGTGTATTAATATATACTAGTCTTAATTGACTCGGATGACATATTAGTCTTAATTCACACATGCTGTATACGAGCCTTGACTGACACATACAATATACTAGTCTTCACTGACAAATGCAACATATGAGCCTTACTTGAAGTATACAACATTCTTTCTAGTCAAATAGTTACGCTCAATAAAAAAGTATTGGAAAACTAAATTCGAATTTTCTTTGTCACAACATGTTTCATGGTTTATAAAATTACTCATCACACGGAAATGAGCTGGCAAAATTACGTTTGGCAAAATTAATTGCAGTTGTTACTGACTCGTTCATATACATCACCCAGAGAGGTTGAATTTTGTCGCGCCCACTTACGTGGAGCATTTTTTTTATTTTTTAAAAAAGTCAATTTGCTGAGTCCTCTCCCGACGCATGTATCGCACATGTTATTTGTTTTACGATAACGTTTTGTAACAATGACACGGGTTTAACTTTTGATGTTGTAACATCTCGACCAGAGAACTGTTTTCTGAGATCAAAGATTGGGAGGCAATTTTGTCGCACAGGCAGAGGTACACATATTGGACTTTCGAATAAAGGGCTTGTTTTTTGTTCAGGACTGTATAATGGTATCAAATCATTTCGTCAACACTGAAACACCTTAAAAATCAACACCAGTATTTGGTTATGACCCTAACGTTCATTTCCTAATCATGTGTACGTTCAGAAGAAGTCAAAACTGTCTCTTTTAAAAAAAAACAGTAGTCTGAACTGTATTTTGGAATCTGTATGCGTTCTATATGGTGTATTCCATCCGAAAAGTAAACAGCGCTTTATCGTATCTAACAAAAGTTATAACAAAGGGTGTGCTAGAAAGATGATTTGTAGCAAGGAATGTATTTACTTAATACATTAATCTAGTGTTGTTTGTTTATTGAAATTCTATATAACCCATTGATTAACCATGCTAATAACGTATGAAATATAATATAAATGTGACAATGTTTGTTTTTATAAACACACTTACCATCAAAACATGCGGTTGAATACTGCTTACTATACAACTACAATTGGAGATGAGTTGTTGACCAACGTGTTTTTGGTTATGAACAAATATTTATGACTAGTTCACAGCCAGACTGATCTTCAAACGTCTGTAATTATATGTTAACCTCGCCCCTTAGTAATTTCTGATGTTTATCTTTCACAATAGGTTCTGTAAGCTTTCTGTTGTTTGGTGTTTTGGCATGCAATCGCGAAAAGAAATCGATTCGCTCACCCTTTCATAATGAGGAAGTTGCCCAAGTATGAGATCGATTTCGACCTCTGTTCTTAGAGAGCTGTTAATCATACACTGCTAAAGTGGTGGCCGGTCGTTTCATGTGGCTTTTCCTTTGGATACAGGTGCTCTGTGAACTTACCTGAAAAAAGGCGAAAATGTGTGTAACATAAGGTATAGTTAAGCCTGTAATTATGGAGAATCAGGAAATAATGGCAGAGAATACTAGGGTGAGTGAAAGTTCTCTAACAGATTCTTGATTATATGAAATTCATCCAATACCAAAGTAACGAGTCTTACGCGCCAATATGGATTGTACTTCACCCTATACTTTTTACTAATAAGATCAAAATTTTGATTGGGGGAACAACATTCGGCGCATAAATGTTCAAATAGTGAAAATGCGTTTATAAAATAATAACTAATGCACGTCTCTAAAATATCATCAGTTAGCGTAATTATTCAAAGAGTATTTCCCCATTGAATAAACAGTATCGTTGGTATCAATAATAGTTTAGTAGGCGAAGAGTTAAGCAGACTTATACATTCGTGGGTACATATGTTTTTATTGAGCATAAATGGGATGAAACGCAGTTCTGATCTCGAAATGGTGCGTTTTCATTGCAAATATACATTACATTTGTTTGTGAAGAAAGGAATTTCCGTGTCAGTTCGGTGAATGCAAAAACAGCAAACTATAAAAGTGTCTTATTAAAAAATTTGCCTCACAGCTTCAAAGTTTTACACGTGATGAGAACTGCGATAAACATAAAGAAAAGAAATATGTAATGTTAATTAATGAGGTTCGCCTGGGTGCTAGTCCAATGGTGTTGATCTCGCTGCTGAATCACAAATGTGGAGAAGAAAATTATACCTGTATCATTGGATGTATTGTGCACTAATATGTAATGGAATTGCTTACCTTCCATTTCGAAAATGTTATTAGTTTATCCTCCTTTCTTTGATCTGTTGTCATTTTGCTTAGAACTAAATTTTCATAAGAGTGAGAAATTTTGAATGGCATTAAAGATGATCCAATTAGACGTAATCGCGCAATGCTTTTGGGAAAGGAAATGTTCAATGGTTTCTTTACAGTGCTATAGCATAGTGGGTATTGAACTGAGATCAACATTCTGTCAAAAAATGCGATGCATATTATTAAACAGTTAATTTGAATGAAACCTGATGTAGGTTTTTTGGATAACTTTTAGACCCATAAGTGATGACAATGGGGATGCTATGTCGCATATATTGAAAGTATTATGACGACAAATTACTTACAGTCTAATAAACTAAATTCTTTTTACTAATAAATATTATCGTATTTGAACTGATATGAAATTCACAATTTAAAACTTACATTAAATGATATTATTTGATAAGCTTTCGCAAAATTTTTCATGTAAACTACACGAAATTCAATCATTAACGTCAACAATATTTACTATCAAAACTTATTGCAAAAGCGTGAATTTAAATTGAATGATCTTAGAGACGATAATAAGATGCCATAACGACTGATTTGATCAAATTGTGTAGTGATATATAAAGTGTTGTCATGGTCTTCACATATAAGTCTGAGAAAACATCTTATATTTTATAAACTAACAAATGAGATAATTTCAGAACTGAATGACATATGGCTTTGTGATTGTCAATGAGACTGCTTCTGTGCAAAACTTTTGTATTTTGGGAAACATTTTTTTTTCAAATATAAATCTTGTACTTGTAATACAGTTTTCAATACGGTTAACATCTAACTAAAATTCACGCCTCATAAACATCCTTTAACAGACGCGCTGCCTGAAGTTGGCAAAGTTTAGCAACTTGGGAAAGGTAATTTACTGAAAACGAAATTAAAAATACGGGTTTTCTGTGTTTTTGCTAATTGCAATTGTATTCATCGAATATTATTCAGTCGGCGATCACGTATAAGTGTACTTCATTTTTATACTAACTGTTATAGACATTATGAGTATAATAAGTACCAAAATCAGTCGTTTTCGTGTACATAAAAAGAAGCGAATCCTGGTAGAATGCGTTTTTTGTACGCAACATACAGGTAAGTAAACGATAATACTGGACTAAAAGCAGCAAACGTTTGGGCTCTGATACTTACCAAGTAATCTTTTTGCAAGCTTCACCCATGAAAGTCTTAGACACTTTGAGGGACTCAGTTTTGTAATATAAAAAACATGTATGTCTTGTGTTATAAGGAATATACATATGTTAGCGTTATATGTATTCTATATAATTTTGCAGAATATTTATATTCATACATTTTTATTTTATCTTGTACTTATCCTTACATTTAATTTGGAACAGTTTATCTACCTATATTTTAGCAGTTCAATTTTTCAATTTTCGCAATTCCTCTATTTTGGCACCATGTAGCCACTTTTGTGTTGATGTACCATAAATACATACATACATACATACATACATACATACATACATACATACATGCATGCATGCATGCATGCATGCATGCATGCATGCATGCATGCATGCATACATACATACATACATACATACATACATACATACATACATACATACATACATACATACATACATACATACATACATACATACATACATAGGTCGGTCTGATAGGATATTATTGGTTGGTTAAACAGATTTACATGATAGGCAAAACGAATTCTACGATCGCTACATATAGCATTCAAGGCAGATGTCGTTCGAACTTAGGTCTAACTGGACAGTTGTTTTGGCAAATTTTCATCCAACAATGACCGATTGCAGAAAAGTGATCATAATTTTACAATAAAGATACAAATAAAAACTAATGATTTTTGTTGAAAGGATGCTTGTAAGATTCTGACTAAGGTATTAAGGTTAATTTCTTATGCAACTGGTGGTTTTGATACTGAACCTATACTACCTCCAACCCCTCTTTTTTACATTCATTTTTTTGACAGAAAAGAGCTATTTTCAAAATGATTTCTGTGAGAAGCAGGCTCACAGAGTCAGTATGTACCTTATTGATCTTGAAAGTTCACTATTACTTTAACAAATTAACATACTTTTTATCACCCCTCAACCATGTAGATTTTCAGATATTTATCTCTGTAGCAGACACATGTAAATACGTAAACCAAGTCGGCTGCTCATTTGCAGCCCAAGTTACGCATTTGATCCCCAATGCTAGTCTATCTGTGACAGGCAGTCACTAACAAAGCAACCCACTTACAAGCCTAACTCAAAGAAAATGTAAACCACATTATAGATTTAGATTATGTGTGAATTTATAAATGCTAGGGATGTCATAATTAGGCTCATACCATACACCTTAAAAATTAGAGGGGTGTCAAAATACGAAACTATCCAGTGAGACCTTAAGCGAGGCTACTGAATTGATAGATGGTTTACAATTGTTATTTTTAGGTAAGGCTAATCTTTCTCGAGCTGATTAGTAACAATTGTCTCCCATGCCACTAAATTGATCATGTGTTGCTTCCCTTTGCCAATAAGTTTTCTTCACAATGCAATAATGCATAGAACATGAGCTCTTTATTCATTTGAAGCTATCTCTCTCTCTCTCTCTCTCTCTCTCTCTCTCTCTCTCTCTCTCTCTCTCTCTCTCTCTCTCTCTCTCTCTCTCTGTGTGCGTGCGTGAGATAGAGAGAGAGAGAGATTTGGATTTTTAACGTAACTTTAACAATTTTCCGTCTTATCGATACATTCTACATTCTGGTGCAGTGTGACAGTTTATAGCGATGTCTAGGAGTAGGGCATCCTGTTGCAACCATGTAGCATCATGTCCCACCCAGTCACATTATCCTGACAGCAGGCCGACTAGTCCTAATACTAACCTCGTAATGTTCAGAGCCTAGCGAGACAGCTGTTAGTAACATTTTTATAAGTCTTTGGTATGACTCGGCTGGGGTTAGAACCTGCCACCTCTCGCATCAGAGGCGAACGTTCGAACAAACCTTGGCAACCGGAGCGTTTTATTTTATGCTGATAATAGTTATGATAAATGTATAGTTCATATAAATACACTATTGGATATGAATTCATTAAAACTATTTCATTACAGCTTCGATTCATTAAAGTGCACTTTCAGCCATACTCATAAAATACCAATCGTGTTAAAGCTATCCCGTATCAGAACGATGATTGCCTATGCAATACGCAAATAGGAAATTATCTATAATATCACTGTATAGATAGATAGATAGATAGATAGATAGATAGATAGATAGATAGATAGATAGATAGATAGATAGATAGATAGATAGATAGATAGATAGATAGATAGATAGATAGATAGATAGATAAAACAAAATATGTTCGAAGTATTTTCCCCAAATTATGGTGTAATCATTTTTCTTAATACGATGTGTTTCAGTACAGATGTTTTGTTCTATTTTTAGTCCTTTATGACAATGATAGCGAGAGAAGAATTGATATGTGTAACGTCATAGAAATCTTGACGGAAACAACAGTTTAGGGGTTTACTGGTATACCACTAAAACACACAGATGTAACTTTAATAAAGATATAAATAGAGTTAATAATGATAATGTTTTCTTTCTCTATTCTTGAAAAGAACAAACAAAATAAAAACACCATTTGCCGATTATTGCCAACACACGTGTATTCTATTTCATTTGGAATCTTTATGGGATACGCAAATATACATACTTATCTGTATTCTCCTTTTTGTTTTCTTTTTCGCCTTTTATTTGAAATGACAATAATGCAGATCCTACTATTAGCTTTCGATAAAGTAACAATGCAAATTGACCCTTAAAGACCACTGGCCACATATATTGTACAAGCTTGTGATGTTTTGAATTGAAAAAAAACTATTCTGCAATCTCCGTAGTTTCCGCGTGCCAAACACGCATATGTTCAGCCTAGGCCATTCAAGTGTTTAATTTCCCCATGTAAATGTTTTACGTGATATATCTTACGATCGTGCTTTTGTACAGCAAATATGGTCCACTGTGACGCATATAGATGTAACCAAAAGAGTGATGATGGGAAAAAGGATTCTTTCTTTTTTCGAAATACCCTCTTTAGAAGAAAATAAAAGTGGATTCAAGCTGTGGGATCGAATTGGGGGAAGGGATAGGAAAGTTGTATAATTTATGCCTGATTATAGTAAATTTTTCCCAACTCGAAAGACAATTCGACCAACTCGAAAGACAACAACTAGATACCATGTAAGATATGTTTTAGGTTTTAGGGGGAAAAACTAAATTTAAAGAAACTATCTTGATATTCTTTCAAAGAAAGTAATCATACTTCATATTATTTCTTCTTTACACGTATTAATCTTTTTTGTTTGTTCTTTTTGTGTTCGTATAACTCCTTTTAATCATGTAATTTAACGTAAACTTATAAATGTTTGAGTATGGCCGGTGACCTTTAACTATTGCAAATAAATGCATTCTTTAGAATTCAATTCTTACATCTAAATTAATACTAATTTTACTCTTTCTCATGGTTTACAAATAGGCGTGCGGTTTGTTTCCACTTTGACGATAAAATTGTTATATATTTTGAATTATGCATTATTGCAATAAACTAAACTGGCGTACAGTTTGTGTTCAGTTGTTACGTGAATTACTCCAATGTACCCAAACATACATACGAATATATTCTGACATATTCAAACAGACACGGTATGATTTTTTGACAGACCTACAGAATGCATAAGGGATGTGTTATTCAGATTGACATGGACATAATGGATAAAACAAAAGTACTCGGAAATCTATTCTGTACAAACGATGTTCAGTTGATCTTGTTCACGTTTTAGTGTTCAGTTTTAAGGAAATATATACAATAAATCTTCTGCATAGAAGAAAACTAGCCAGTTTGATGGAATAACCCACAATCTCAAAACAGTATTACAGTATTAATGTCGACTTCAACTTTTTTTACCTTGCTTGTTTGTTGTTTTTTTTTTTTAAAGTCAATATTAATTTTAATTTCTGGGGAAAGTATTTGGGTAAGCAATCCGATAACGCTCTCAACAATATTGGAAATTAGCGTTCTAATAATAATAATCCTATGTTTCTCCATTTATGAACAAAGGCATCTCAGACATCCTACCTGACGTCACTAAGATAATTGGAATGGTATAAAACAAAAGCAAATAGGTATGTCAGTATAAATAGTGATTGATAATTGAAGTGGCACGTGTCATAATGGACTTAAAATATGTTCAGTCACGATATAACCGATACATTTCAAGGTACCATTCCATTTCTCATGTAAGTTGTATAAGGAGCATTTACCATATGCTGTGTTGTGCTAAGTGGGGCAATTTTTATGGTCAGAAAGAATATATCTAGAGTCGGTATCGTCGAAAACATCCATTTTGGAACATCGGTAGGAAAACAAATACTCTCTCTCTCTCTCTCTCTCTCTCTCTCTCTCTCTCTCTCTCTCTCTCTCTCTCTCTCTCTCTCTCTCTCTCTCTCTCTCTCTCTCTCTCTCTCTCTCTCTCTCTCTCTGCGCAAACTTTCAACCCCATATCTGGTTCATCATTTTGATTTATTCTCATGTATTCCGAAAAAACATGAAAACATGAATGACTGCACAAGCCAGGGTTGGGCCGATAGAACATGACAGCACAGGCCAGGGCCGGGAATATTTTAGTCGAGTATCTTCCTTTTTTTTGAGGCTAAAATCGAGTAAAGCGAGGGCAAGGTGTTCAACAAAATTTAGGCCGTTTTTCTTAATTTCTTAATAATAGATTATTATCTATGTTTATATGCTTCCTTTAAAATCAATTCATGATATCAGATACACATCTGGTAACTGTTTATGTCGTGTATGTATATATATATATATATATATATATATATATATATATATATATATATATATATATATATATATATATATATGTATGTATATATATATAGACTGTTATAACAAAGAATCAGAAATGGGCATAAAAATGATGAGTGGGTTTATTTTAAAGTTTGCATTAAAGACTACGCTTTGGAAACTTCATATTGTGAGACCATGATCATATTTATGTTTCCCCAAGATAAGGATATAAGGTTGCTTTATCCGTTCAAATATATGTTTATGTACATCAACGGCGGTCTTAGGACGAAATAAGAACAATGGGCCTACAAAATCTAAATTATATATTACTGAATAAATTATTGCAATATTCATAATAATACAGGTTTATTTTCGAAATCAAATTTATTTTTTAAATTCTCAACTTTAAATGATATCCTCTTTAAAACAAACTATACCTTTTGCACATCGAAGAATCCACTGCTGCTTTACATATTCCTATACAAGAGTTCTATGACCTGCATGAGAATTTATTACATGTAAATTTGCATTGAGCAAACTAATGGATATAGAAGTATAGATGACAACTTAAAATCAAAATGAGTAATTTTTCATCTTGTTACTTGGAGATGAATATTGATTGTGCATTATTAGGTCAAATAAATATCGTAACTGGTTCATGGGAAAACTATTGTTGAGAAGAGGACTGTCACGATTGCCAAATGTGTGTACCTTACATAAAAATGGGATGGTCTGCAAAGTAATTATGTTCTACTAACGCCATAGGAATGTTAACAAGTATCTAGTTAAAAAAAATATTTCAACGTTGGGGTGGAAAAAAAAACGTTTGAGGTCGGTCAATACACTTGCCTGCAATATAACATTTATTTTTTCAATTTCAAGAACATGTCAAGAGGAAAATTTATAAAACTAAAATAAAATGCAAAAATAGTTTCAAAATGTTTGAACAATAATAAATGATTGTATGTATTTTGGATACCTTAAAATCGTTCTTTGATAAATACATAATATGTACGCAAATTAACATAGCCTACTTTAGCCTTGCATTTTCCGAGATATAAATTTTACCCTATGTCAAAAAAAGTATCCTTACTGCACCCTGTATCATCAACAGACAACATATAACTCTTAATTACATAGTAATTATTACAGGCCTATCTGCAGACAAAATCTTTTAATCTTAAAGGCCACTCTATGCGAGTTCCATCTTATAATCTTAAAGGCCACTCTATGCCAGTTCCATCTTCTAATCTTAAAGGCCACTCTATGCGAGTTCCATCTTCTAATCTTAAAAGCCACTCTATGCGATTTCCATCTTATAATTTTAAAGGCCACTCTATGCAAGTGCCATCGTACAATCTTAAAGGTCGCTATGCGAGTTCCATCTTCTAATCCCAAAGGCCACTTTATGCGAGTTCCATCATATAATTTTAAAGGCCACTCTATGCGAGTTACATCTTATGATCTTAAAGGCCACTCTATGTGAGTTCCATCTTCTAATCTTAAAAGCCACCCTATGCGATTTCCATCTTATAATTTTAAAGGCCACTCTATGCAAGTGCCATCTTATAATCTTAAAGGTCACTATGCGAGTTCCATCTTCTAATCGCAACGGCCACTTTATGCGAGTTCCATCATATAATTTTAAAGGCCACTCTATGCGAGTTACATCTTATGATCTTAAAAGCCACTCTATGCGAGTTCCATCTTCTAATCTTAAAAGCCACCCTATGCGATTTCCATCTTATAAGTTTAAAGGCCACTCTATGCAAGTGTCATCTTATAATCTTAAATGTCACTATGCGAGTTCCATCTTCTAATCGCAAAGGCCACTTTATGCGAGTTCTATCATATAATTTTAAAGGCCACTCTATGCGAGTTACATCTTATGATCTTAAAAGCCACTCTATGCAAGTTCCATTTTATAATCTTAAAAGCCACTCTATGCGAGTTCCATCTTCTAATCTTAAAAGCCACTCTATGCGATTTCCATCTTATAATTTTAAAGGCCACTCCATGCGAGTGCCATCTTATAATCTTAAAGGTCACTATGCGAGTTCCATCTTCTAATCGCAAAGGCCATTCTATGCTAGTTCCATCTTATAATCTTATAGGCTACTGTATGTGAGTTCCATGTTTTAATATTAAAGGCCAATTTATGCGAGTTCCATCTTCTAATCTTAAAGGCCATTTTATGCAAATGTCATCGTTCCATGTTTCATCTTATAATCTTAAACCCAATGTGTGTGAGTTCATTTTCTAATCTTAAAAGCCAATCTATGCGAGTTCCTCTTCTAATCTTAATGGCCACTCTATTCCAGATCCATCTTCTAATCTGAAAGGTCATTCTATGCTAGTTCCATCTTAGTTCCATGTTTCATCTTATAATCGTAAAGGCCACTGTATGCGAGTTCATTCTTCTAATCTTAAAGGCCAATCTATTGGAGCTCCATCACCTAATCTTAAAGGCCAGTCTATACCAGTTCCATCTTCTGACCTTAAAGGCCAGTCTATGCCAGTTCCATCTTCTGACCTTAAAGACCAGTCTATGCCAGTTCCATCTTCTGACCTTAAAGGCAGTCTTTGCCAGTTCCATCTTCTGACCTTAAAGGAAGTCTTTACCAGTTCCATCTTCTAATCTTGTACGCTAGTCCCTTCGAGTTCCATTGACGATAAGGTCAAAAGCTTTTCTGATTATTATTTTCATAGTTAGATTCGGTTTAATTTTGTGATCTGTATGTTTTCAGCAGGAGTACGGTGACATGATGGCGGTCAATAAAAGCCAGGAATCTCGGCTTCTCAGTGTCGAGGACAAGTGGAAGATCATATTCAATGAGGTAGGAGCAATAAATAAAATGTCTGGGTTTTCTTAATCACCTTTTCTTTCTTTTCAATGTCCTACTGATTATGTAAACAATATTCATTTATGGATGGAAATGTTTTGAAAGTAAGGTATTTTTGGTACAAACAATTAAAGTGCCATAAGACTATTTTTCCAACGACGCCAGGCAATGGACGCAGAGTATTTTTTAACATATAAAATACGTACAGGTTCGGACATACATCAGTTTTTACAACCACTAGTTGCCGTGACTTACTGCTGGTGGTGCGCTGTGACAGAATGCAACCTGGTATAACTTTCCTTTCTTTGAGGAAATTCCTTCATTTGCAAAGTGTTACTGTGATATATTTGCATTAATTTAATTTGGTTTAAACCCAAATAAGGTTAAAAGGACTTAATTTAGAAAATTATGGCCCACATCTGATCTATTCGCCATAAAAGCGAATATAAATTCGAACAAGCTTCACGTGCATCTGTTAACTGTGTTTGCACACGGGTGAACATGATTTTAAAATAGAGCATCGGACTGCATAAGAAGAGGCATTTTTATGAACTTTTTAAGGATATGATATCATCTCAGCGGATGATATATCTGGAAACATTTCTAATTGATAAGAAATTGTTTACGAAGACATGACAATATAGATTCAAAATCACGCCTGGTTTTGCTTGTTCGCTAGCCATGTTACTTCCTAATACGTTTGACGTCATTAACCTTCTGGTTGCAACGGAAGTCTATGCGAGCTGCCTTTGCGTGCTGCTTACAGATTTTGTGGCGGTAGCATATGACGCGAAAGGTTATTTCTAGAAGGGATATCGTTCCCATACGTTTCTGTCATAAGAAAGTTCTTCCTTCACTTCATGCTAAACATTTTCACTTTAAATGAAGTGATTCCCGTAATTTGTGATTTGGCGCTTTTTGTGGGATAAAAGGGGTGATACTATATTTAGACGCTTATATTGTTGACCTATCTATAGCTCTCGATATTATCAATTGGTGTCGTATTCAGGTAAGTATATTTATATTTAGAAGTTAATTGAGCGCTTATCAGTTTGAACGTATCACGATGATTTCATTGTTTCGAGATAAAATAAGCTCATCCACCTGTGAAAGACGTTTGAGTCTTTGGAATGTGCAACTGTTTAATTTGTCAACAATTATTTTGCACAATTAGTCAACACACACACACACACACACACATATATATATATATATATATATATATATATATATATATATATATATATATATATATATATATATATATATATATATATATATATATATATATACCATTGATCATGAGGAAGTAGTTCCAAACGTGCATTTATAGGGTACATATTTTTTTAAATGATCGGAGAACAAAAGTATTTGTCCAAGTTAATGGGCATCTAGCCAAAATATCAAAATATGTCTAGCAGAGAAATATTATAGCTGATATAAATAAAAACACCCACTAATAATCTCTTTATCTATGTATCTATACACAAAAAGGAGCGTCTTGTTTTTATGAAAGATATTGTTTGCAACTAAAGAATACAAAGTTACGACATATTTGTTAGTGACTCTCAAAGATGATAGATAAATGAGACAGCGATACGTTGTTAAAACAACTCCTATATTGTGGCTGATTTTAAACCGATTTTCAAGCATGAAATAACAAAATTTGTACATAACAAAAGGTTCCAGGATTAGAGTCTGCAGCAATATCAAAGGGTAATGTTAGGACAAAAGATGCCAATGGCAATCAGTGTCCGAATCATTGAGCTCTCTTTTTTATAATAGATTTGAAAGAATATTGTTTGACATATGTTATCTTTTCTGATACGCATACCAAAATGTAAGGGCTACGTTGTAACTGTTTGCTTAGTTGTTCCGTGTGGGCAGTTTTGATACCGGAGACTGTCAATTTGTTCAGTTTTTTGAGGTCGTTAAAGTTTCCTCTTTGTCAGATTTGGTTTCAGGCGGATGTGTGTTTTGAGCAGTCTTTATTGTTTAGGCAGAATACTACTTCATTCGTTGGTCTGTTTCTCTCATACGTACACAAAAGTATAACATAATAAATCTACTGTACCCATCAAACATTTCTTCTCCCAGGGTGTGAAGCAACAAGAATTACTTTAGTTACTTTTGCTCAATCGTAACTTCTGACCACATATGCTGTATAGTTCAGAGTGAATGTTAAACTGTACCTGCGGTGTAGACAAATACAAATTCTTCTTAAAAACGCATATTAAGCAATAGAGACATTTCCACTTTAAATCTGTACAGATGAATAAATGTTATGAATTTATCCATTAAGGTTACATAACTTATAATTAAACAGTTTAGATATGTCTACCAGTAGCCAAACGGTGAATACATAGACGTTCAATTTCAGAACTAACTGTTGTTACTTGGTACAAATATTTTTTTAAATATTATACACTTTTATAATTGAAAGTTTTACAAAATTCTGATTATTGAAAATTACTTTTATTAATTTGGATAAATAAAATTAGTTCAATAGAAGCACCATAATGGAGACAGCTCGTGTACATGACGAGTTCAAGTGCAAATTGCACAGATTCATATCTGCCGTCACAGAATGCGCCGAAAGATCTTAATATGTGCCGTTTGTTAGGGGTAATAAAAACATAGCATAGACCCTAATGTAGAGGCACATTATTCTACTGCAGATGACGATCTTTGTTGTTTGCAGTCTGACTCGACTGACAAACAAGTTCAGACGGAGGTTAGTTCGTACTTGATAAATATATTTCGTCTATTATTAGTTATGCTTTGAATATATGTTAAGATCTTCCATTCCGCTTTATTTTATCACTGTGTTACTTATTTTATGTGTCGCGTACGAGGTAACGTAGGTAATATTTACCTATCCCTTCTGCAATTACATTTTTCCTTTAAGATTTGCTTTTATCGTATTATTCTTCATGCAATTGTAACATCTTTTTGTATGTGTTATCAAATTTTAAGATTTATCTGTTCTCTATCGAACAACGCCATCGCTTTGTATGCAAATGAATGTTTTTCAAAAATTTCATTGGAAATAAAAAAAATGGAAAAAAACCCCACTGTATGTTACAAAGAAGTTAAATCCCTTCATTCATATTAACTTCAGTTATATCTTTCCTTCATGTTATTACTCCTGCGCCCTATATTGGAAATTTTCTAAAGTATTTGTCTTATTCTTGTATGGTACAGTACTGTCTTTGTGGACTTGACAGTGCAAGCTGTCAACGTTATGGCTGAGCATATAGTATGCACGCACTCCCCATCTAGTAGATACAGACCTTGACTGAATTTAATGGGTCAACAGGACTGAAAATAAGTATTTAGCACTTCTCATTAGTCTTACTTCCTAATTCAAATTTAACAAGCCACAATATTACAAAAGAACACAGATATCAGGATTTATGAACAAGTTGTTTGACATGTTAATGTTTTATGCTTGCATTGCTTAGTACAAGCTGCAAGTTGGCTTCCATGACTTCCAAGTGATATCTTGCTGAAGTATGGATAATATCTTAGAATAGACATTTTACGTGATTACCATTCATGCCATACCACATTAGCCTTCTTTACATTAGATTGGATTCTTTTTACATGCGGACATGTTAAGGCTGTTTTTATTTCTGAGGGAAAAGAGCATTGTTGTTGGAATGTGTTACAGTTGAGTAACAACAAAATGTTGACTAAGAGCCGAATGCTGCTCCTGCACGTTATTCCTAAGAAAGAATATTAGATTGTATTTTCCTACCTCACCGCAAAAAAAAATATGTTAAGATAATGGTGTATCTAGCTTTTACAAAGCAAAAACATAGCAGTGGGTACGACAATAATATACTTTTATCCATAATATTATACCCCCCCTTTCTCCTTCACGTGAATGCATAGTGGTGTTGGGCTGGGCGAACTGTGGAAGAAACAAGCAGGTGTTTTAAAGCGAAAAAGAAACTGAAATTAATTTGCTACAAATAAATTGTTGGTTGGTTGATGATTTATTTCTTTAGACATAATGGGAAGTGGTCACTGCCATGAAGCTATAGGCGACCTTCCAGTTATAATTCAAAAGCAAAGAAGTATAGCAGATTGTCGGATTGAATAAGGTTGACTAAATGTGATACATCGTAGCAAATTAGTGTTCGTATATAAAGGAAACCCAATGTAATACTCAAAGGATAACAACGATTACAGCAATAGATTTTAAATGTGTGCTTAAGTTAACTACATCATGAGGGTCCTTACTTTTTGCAACAAATGAATCTCCTCCAGAGACCTTGTTAAAATATATAGTGTAATTATTCAAAAATGATTTTTTTTTAAAGTGATGTTTTTCTTATCTTTTTCAAAGATCTCCTGCAGATACATCACTGCAGGATCATGCTCACCTAAAAGCAGAAGAATATCATTGTAGTTGGTTTTATGTCCTCGACAATTTCATTGTAAGATGGTTTTCTTCATCATGCATTAACATTGTACATGGTGTGTAGTAATAAGGTTACACATTTAGCGAGGGAAATATTCATGTTTATTTATCAAGAGTAAGCAAGGGGTTAAATATTTTATTCATTGATCTGGAACCGCCTACTATTCAATATTATTGTGATACATCAGCACATTCAAGATTATTGGTAAATAAGCACATTTAAAATTATTGTAATTCATTCGGAATATTCTATACTCTTTTGCTTATGATAGAATATTTAGGATTATTTTATGATTTAATTCACGATACTGTAAGCTCTTCTTATATTTTCACTTTGTAACTTTGAGAATCAAACTATCTGTTGAATTTTACTAAACTTGATAGTTTCGCTTCTTTCTGTTTCATTGCTTAAGACCATGGACTTGTAACACCACAAAGTGTTCTATGTATTTTCGCAGATACTATAAAATCCATGTTTGACTTAAGATGGATCACCATAGAGCAAATAAGACTAATATACTTGAAGCTTTGGACAATGTCCTACGTCAGGACGAGGTATTCATTGCAAGAATAGAATTGGTCATGCTTATTTAACTCACTTCTACATTTTAAAGTGTGAAGACACTCGAGTTCGTTTTTGCAATCAACCCTTCACATGTTAAAGTGTGAAGACTCTCTAGTACCTTTTTGCAATCAACCCTTCACCTTAAAGCACTTAATACTAGATTCTTTCGATATCCAACTTACACATGATGGTTACTCCCATGTTCTGCAATCCTCTGAATATTCCTTAGCAATAGTTGTATTGTTAACCACCTTAATTTATCTTTTAATATTTAATTACACATCATTTACCTTCCCACTGATCGGAAACCGTATATTTTCATCTTATTATTTTTGTACTTTAATCTCTGATTTTAAATAATAATTTGATATCCACCAACCAACCAATCACAATGATATAATCCAGATTGTATTTGAGTTAGTCCTCAATAATCTCAAAGCAGTGATTTAGTCCAAAAGCTAAATGAACACAACTAAAAGTGATTCCACAGACTTTGAAATTGGAATGAATATTTTTTTTACCACAACCTTAGAAAAACACATAGGACACACTAAGATATCCAGGACGTGATATCCTGGATATCGGTTACGAGTTCTTTTCCAGAACATTCTAAGTTTGTAGAAAAGGCTAGAAGTGATCTCAGATATCAATAAGCAACTTATAACTTACAAACATGATAATAATTTGGAGCACACAACTCTATCCTTAATAATAGCACATATCAAACACATACCATAAATAAACAAGACATATCAACAGGACCGGCTTAAAACAGATGGTGCAAATCTTTATTACTTTTAATGTTAGCTAAAATTAGGGACCACACTTCAATGATCACCAATTTATAAAGTTTATAATTTTTTTCTTTCAATGTGTTTTGTTTTCTTTTTGACTCAAAATGTTAAAATCACGTGAAATTAGCATGTTAAGTCACAAAAGCTGTAAATCTCTTTGAGTTTTAGTTTTACGTTTGGATGTCCCCGTCCTCAAACAAAAATGCTTGACAGTGTGTGATATGGTCATGTGACACTTCTAATCGGCAATAAAACTCTATTTACTATTTTTGCCTATGCGATGGAAAAGCTTTTATTTGCAGTAATATATTTTCCTAGGAAAGAAGCAGTTTTGATCTACCAGATGAAGCAAATCTTTTACTGTGTACTGCAATCATGTGGATTTCAGTGTGTACCGAGTTAACGTTTACACTATCATGGTGTACGCACGTGCGTGTGTGTGTGTGTATTGAGAGAGAGAAAGAGACTCTTTAGCTTTCTCTCTAAGACGTACACACATACACATTATAGTTTGATATATCCGACCATCGTTAGTGCTTGCATCTCACTTTCCTGGTCACTGCTGCATGCATAATCATGCATGTTTATGTGTGCGTTCACAGCCATTAACACCCATAAAAAGGATATTATAATTGTAATGACTTACAGTTCTTACTAGACTGGCTAAGCCACATTTTTTGGATTTTGTACTGTTCAGGCGAAAATATGCGGCATATATTATTCAATATAATCGCATAATTCAGCATAATTTTACGCGGGTTGATTGATGACACATACCGTCAAACCTGTGCCAATTATAAGCATAAAAAGGAGTAAAAATATTTTATTTAAATTGATTTTATCAATGAAAATTGTGCTCAAGATATTTCTTTCAATTTTTCACTCGTGTCCTCTTTGGTAAAGCACCTATTTTGTTACTCTATGTACGTAGTCG
Organism: Potamilus streckersoni; assembly: GCA_016746295.1. Taxonomy (NCBI): domain Eukaryota; kingdom Metazoa; phylum Mollusca; class Bivalvia; order Unionida; family Unionidae; genus Potamilus; species Potamilus streckersoni. The sequence goes on from JAEAOA010002008.1 coordinate 98,507, forward strand.
GCACGTTTTTCTCGTCAAAAAGAAGCGATTTTCTTAACAATAAATGAAACCAATTGTCTTGAATGGTGATGTTCAATTGTTTACAACGTAGACCGAATAGCTCATCTCCTATTCTGATTAACACATATCAAATACAGTTGCCACAGACTGAATATACTCTCAAGAAACGTATTATCATCGTTGGTCATGGCTGTCAACCGAAGGACTGTTATAATATTGTATAATGTTGCAATACGCCCAGAGCTAATGAGGTCGATCTCGTTTGAATCTGAATATTTGATTATCGATTAGATCATGCAATGTTGCTATCAAGAAAAGTCTAAAACACATTGAGTCCAACTTTAACAGACATGGATTATTAATTGAATTTTTATGAGTATAGCTTTACTATAGTCAACTGGCACGCATACATCATAAGACTTCGAGTACGATAAGATACATGAACCATTTTTATATTTTATATTGAATCACGATAACCCATTTCGTAGCCATACTTAACTTTATGTAAACTGTCAAATTTAAATATACCTATATCATCTGTAGAAATGGAGTTTTCATTATACGCCTGTGTAAAATATATATGACATCTAAGCAATTTAGTAGCATGTCAACCTGAATTTCCAATATCCCCTACTCAGCATTGATACTAACTTATTCCTGATTAAAAGTGCTGGCAGTAGATACTGAGAATCTAATTATTTCATGGGGGAGGGGCTTAATTAATTATATGGCTTTCTCTTTTGTTTCCGAAAAATGTTCTGTCAAATAAACTTTCTCATCGAATTTATATTCAATACCGTTGTTATTTTGTTTGTCACTTTACATTTTCAGAAAACTAGAGCTCCGATTTATGCGGTAACACAGTATGTGGATCACATTAAGATGTTCCTAGGTGACAAAGGCACCAAACAATGGTCACGTGACAGGACGATTGATGATCGAAGTGAAAGTCTCCATCCGATATCATACATGCTGCGAAAGCTTAAGTTTGACCTGAAAATGTCGTATAAAAGGTATATGTATTGTAATTTACCATCAGCTAGTTGAGATTTGCATGCAAATGATAAGTATGTTTCATTTGCAATTGTCAATTGCTATTTAAATTTTGCTTCTACATTTAAATATCCTGGCGCAGAAAAGTATTTTTTTCGACAACGGCTTTTCTTTCGTGAAAATTTAAAAATTGTATAGTTTTATTGAACAGAGCGTTCATATAAATTATAACTAACGAATAGTAGTGTAAGAATCTTAAGGTAAGTACTAATAAATCTTAAACATTGATGAAAGAGACTTACTTTTCGTTTTCAGTTTTGTGGAGGAGTTTGTCACGAAACCAAACTGTGGCATTTCATATTTAGTGCAGCTGCTTAAAGCCCTCCTGAATACAGGATCACGTCTCTCAGGGTCGACTAAAAAGTCTTCATTGAAGGAATACAAAAAGACTCTGGTAGGTGCAGCTTGTCATTCTATTTTCTAGCCAAGACAATGATATCCATAGACTAATGATTAGGTTTTGATAAATAATAATGCTAAAGTATAACAAAAAAGGTCACCGTCACGAATTATTTATTTGTCGATTTTGTTAGGAAGAAAGAATGAAAAAATTAATCCTTTCATTATACCAAAATCTGTTATGTACATGAAAATCTCTTGCGTCGTTCTGTTCGATCTTCGCTATATTCAGTATAAAATCCTGACATTTAGCGATTATTATTATTGTGTTACCAATATTTTTCAGACTGATGAGCATGACTGCCTGCTCTGTATCATCTACTCATTCAGGGTGAAGGTAAGGATAGAAAGCACTACCCTTTAAACCTTCCCCCCGCGTGTTTCTCTTTCATTTCTTCATCTTATTGTGCAGTGAAATAACCTGATATTATGACACAGGCGAATTTCACATTGTTTCTTCAAACTGACCTTTGTCTATGCATTTGCAATCGCGGATTTGCGTAATTTCTTCTTCTGGGACAGAAGCATGTGTGTGTGTGTGTGTGTGTGTGTGTGCGTGTGTGTGTGTGTGTGTGTGTGAACAGTTTTGAAGCATGGTGACGATTCTACAAACATAACAGTGATTATTATTATTATTATATTTATTATTATTATTATTATTATTATTATTATTATTATTATTATTATTATTATTATTATTATTATTATTATTATTATAGGAATCACTAGACCTGTTGCTGGAAGAAAGTTACGGTCTGGAGACAATTGCAATGTGTCTAATTAGCAATTTTGTAAAGTGTAGAACGTCAGCCATCGAGGTATGTGCGTCATCAGCAACTCAATGAAGATTGTGAACACCTCTTTACACTGTTACAAATCTATTGGAGTATTAGATTTAGACAATGCACAAAAAGATATGAACACGTGTATATATTTACTATGGATTTTTGGGGATATAGGTTTTCATGCAGGATTTTACTTCATACAGTATTTAAATATCAACCCTAAAATTTATCAAAATCACGAAATAGCATAAAGCACAAATTAGGTTTAATCAGATCTAATATGTACCCAAATGATATATCAACTGTCTATCAGTCCGTATAGAAATGCAGCTTCATATTTGTCTTGTTAACGTTTTGTGTTTACCTTTGAAAAATACTCATTAAGAGTTGAAAGTGCTCAGGCTAGTTAGATTCTAGTTTTGCACTGTTCGTTGTCAGTTTATTGCATTTATCAACCCCTGACAAACCTGATACCTTGGTGGATCCAGTGCACTTGAAATGACTGTTATTCGCCATATGATGTGTATTCATTATATATATATATATATATATATATATATATATATATATATATAAATATATGTGTGTGTATATATATTTATGTATATATATGTATATATATATATATATGTATGTATGTATGTATGTATGTATGTATGTATGTATGTATGTATGTATGTATGTATGTATGTATGTGTGTGTGTGTGTGTGTGTGTGTGTGTGTGTGTGTGTGTGTGTGTGTGTGTGTATGTATGTATGTATGTATGTATGTATGTATGTATGTATGTATGTATGTATGTATGTATGTATGTATGTATGTATGTATGTGAATATTCCTTTTACTGTTACTCTTGCATAAACAAATTTTTTCCTTTATGTTACCTTTCTTCTGAAAAAATATTAATACCACATATGTATATGGAGGTGAAAGCTATACCCATGTAGTAAAATTTTATTATTGCGTCTTTTCTTGCAGATTCTAAGCATAGCTTTCACCTCTCCGAATGGGTTTGGAAGAGTTTTGGATTGTTTCTCTTATCTTCGACTAAAAATAGGAGAGGTCGTTCGATTCAAGTTTCTTATCAATATGCTCAACGTGCAGAGTCCGCAAAATGTCATATTTCAGGTAGACAATCGTAAAATGTTTAAATATTTAATATTGATATTAATATACTCTACATGTTTAAAAGAAATCATATAATATTGACAATTTAATAATGGATATAACTGATTTATGAGATCTTAAAATGACTGAATTATCAAAACTCTGTTTATATAAGATGACTTCGTGTCATCGATTTATCTCAGTGATCTCAACAAAGATACTATTTAAAAAAATGTATATGCAGAATGCACGTTTCCTAAATTCAGCAAAAAGAATACCCCCATAAGTATATCAATCGCGCTTTGAGATTTTTTGGAGGGTGGGGAGTTGTTTGGCTTTTGTTTATTTTATTTTCTCTTACACTTGATTTCCACATGATTCGCAGGTGAGCTGTATGAAGTTTATCAACAGTTTCTTAAAGGCAGCTGAGAATTTGAATGCACGGGTCGCACTTCAACATGAAATAGAATGTGCGGGTTTCAGTGTCGATGTTTTTGATTCAGTAAGTTCAAATAGCAATAAGTCAAAACACAAGCAATATACTCACAGTACATTTATATTATACCTGATTCATTTCTTGTTAATTCATTTCACATAAATGTTTCGGAACTGGAGATCGTATATTGTAACATTCCGTTAACTTCATAGGATTGTGTTAAAATAATAACAAGCAGAGAAAATCACGAATGATGCCCAAAATGTAGACATTATTACTGGCCCTTTAAGTAGATATTTTTACATGTAAGGAGCAAATAGCTTATGCGCAGAGCACGCACACACACACACACACACACACACATTAGGATATATATATATATATATATATATATATATATATATATATATATATATATATATATATATATATATATATATATTAGAATATAAAATTTGGGTAGAGAAATATAAAAAGGTATATAGGACTATGTTGGTTCACATAAAATTTGGGTAGAGAAAACAAAAAAAGTATATAGGACTATGTTGGTTCATATAAAATTTGGGTAGAGGAAATAAAAAGTATATAGGACTACGTTGGTTCTTACAAATTGGGATTTGTTACAAATTGAGTAGCTTGGTTCAATTCAATGGCTTGAATGACATGGGGACTGACGTATGTAATACTAAATCGCCTGATTTAGAAGTATAACAATAAACGAATCACTCGCTTCTTTTCAACTGAACGAATCATTGTTCCTTACAGATTGAGATTAGCTACAAAATTGTTCAATTTCATAGCTTAGAACCAACTTGCATTGGTGGCTGCTTTTCACAAACATAATCCTAAAATAGCCGGGATCAGAATTCATAACAATAAACGAATTACTCGCTTTCTTCACTGTAACAAAATTAATTAGCCAAACAAATCAGGTATTACTCAATGTTACGAGTGGTAATCGATGTCGCGAGTGGAACAAAAAGACGATTTACCAAATTATCCATAATCCATGTTAAGAGTTGAACAAAAGCAATAACCTCTTTACAATAAATAACTTAAAATGGACATTCAGATTTGGACACGTATGTTATTGAACAAAAGCGATAGCCTCTTTACGATTCTGATTGGACCACGTAGTCATTCCACGCCATTTCAGAATCTTTACAATAATGTATTCTGATTTGGGACACGTAGTTGTATTACGTCATTTTGGAATATATAAGGCCGAGCCTATCTAAGAGCTCCGGTTAATTAAAGCCCCAAGTCAGAAATCTTGTTCATATTTACAGCGATTCCCGCTACCTCTTGCTACCGGAAATTCCCCCAAAGATGTACCACTGTTAAGCGCCACCTTACTCTTATAGGGATCACTCCTTTCTCTCTCTCTCTCTCTTCCTCTCCAATCCAGAGCCGAAGATTCCTTCTCATAACCAAGCAGTGAGAAGAAGGTTATGTTAAGAAATAACAAAGTACATCAACAAGAAATTCTTATAATAACATATAGAAACACGATTATCCGCTGTAGTTTTGTTTACATTTTTGCTAAGAGCATCTGTTGTGCATGTCAAAAGTATCTATTTCCGGGACTAATACTACATGCTTGTCATGCATAAAGGACCAGGAATTCAAAACAAGAACATTAACACAAAGAACACCAGGCAAGCTAATGATAGCACAATCTTATTTATTGTTTGTGTAATGCATTTTCACTTCTCGTTCTCTGTAACTTCAAATACTATAATTTGCTTACCTGAAACATTTTTTATTTATTTACTATAAAGACCTTTCTTTGCTTAAAATGAAGACATACACTGTTGATTTCTACACATAGTTTATGAAGCGTGGCTTTCTCTTATTGAACATTTTCTGTTGCTGTTATTTTGTTTTGTATGTTTTTAATCTAAGACATTGCAAGGAAAGGGAGAAACTGAATGCGTGTTTTGTTGAATATTATTTTAAAATATATGAAATGTGAAATGCCAGGTATTGGAAAGGAATGGTTTGGAGTATGAAGACCTCAAGAGCGAGCTCAATGAGTGGCAAGAAAGCTACATCGACGTTGACGCAATTATGGCAAGCTTTGATCGCAGACCACAGCGAAATAATCAAGAAAATAAGGTGACATCATCATCATTATTATTATTATTATTATTATTATTATTATTATTATTATTATTATTATTATTATTATTATTATTATTATTATTATTATTATTATATTGTATGTTGGCGAATGGAATCCTGTCCTATTGACAAAACTATTTCCATATAATACATCGCAAAGATAAATATAACACAAACCCGTTTGTGTTTGACATAGATATCGGTTTAGATTACTTTTTTTTTATTAATTTGTACCATATAATAAATAATTGTATTTATTAACGTACGATTTTAGTGTGAAGACTTTGAGAGTATAGAATTAACACGTTTTACCAACGACATCTATGCACTATACTCGTAAGGCTTCTAGACTCCCGGTATATTTCCAGGTCAAGTTTTCTATCAGAACGTTTAATGGACGTTTATAATCTTACATGAGCTCCTTTTATTCAGTCTTTTCACTTGAATTACTATGATTTCTGTCTCTGATCATGGTACGGAAATGGCATAATGTTAATCATCAAACTTACGACTACTGATTATGTGATACAAGTCGTCATTTTGCATTTCAATACTCTTTTGCTTATGCTGTCTGAAGTAACGTTAACCATAAATGAAACTTTAACCGAAATTAAGGAATTTACTGTATTGCAGATTTTTAAAGCGGAGAAACGTCTATTAGAAAGTCGTATTCGCACGGTGAGTAATGTGCTCAGTGTCTGATAATTGCGTTAGTTGAGAGCCTAATCTTATATTTGTTTGGATACTGTTTATTTTCCATTTGTATATATTATAAGTGGAAATTCGTTTGGTGTATTCACTGTTGACGCCTTTTCTATGGAAGTATAGTGACTAACAGGTACTGTCCTGGCTATGAAAATTGAAAGATGTTACAATTATCCAAAGATCATTTAGATTTTCAATTTACCTGAATACATTTGCGTTGGGACGTTTAAATAATTTAATCGTCATTTTCAGTAATTGTTACACTGATGTAGAACGTCATCACTTCAAAAGATCATGATGTTTCCTGTGTCAGATCTATTTGTCTCCATTGTTATGCTTACTGCGAAAATTTCACATGATTTCCATTTCTACTGCTTTCATTAGTAAATAAATATTATGTTGGGGTTTTTTTCTATCTTATTATTTGGTACTTAAAACGTTTGTTTTCCTAATCTTGTAGCTTTCTCATCACGTTTATTTTAGCTGGAAGAACAGCTTCAGACATTTAAGGAAGCCTTGGCTGCAAAGAGAGATGCTTCGTGCCAGTGTGATACTGGGTTAATAAAAAAGATACTTAAAGGTAATATTAAGCCAAGGCATATATTATGTAATATAGTTTGGAAATGACTTTTAACTTAACAGGTGATCTAAAACTAATTGTGTAATAAAATGACAATGCAAATATTAAGACGTGCAATGGCCGAACACGTTATATTATATTTAAATTGAGTTATTACGCAGGTGCAATACTATAAAACTCACTAGAAATATCCATGCAATGTGCTTAGCAATATTCCATATCGTATTACAACAAAATTCGTTATTAAAAGAGATTTCTGTATTGAAAAACCTCTATTTTAATTTTTTATTTCACTATACTGAAAATTCCTTTTTGAAATTTACAAGATATGTGTGAATATGATTAGGTTTGTAATAAATGCATTTTGTCGTCATTCCCTAATATATATTGTACGTCTTTATGTTAAATGGTTACGCAAATTAGTGTCCATTTTCATACTTTATATTGATTGTATTGGGATATTTCACACTTCTTGTATTTTAGACGCAAGCTGTCAATGCCAAATATCATCCTTCACTAAGTGGACAAGTAAGAAGAAGAAAAAAGCGCCCCCTGTGCCGTCAAAACCTGTAAGCCAAACAGAATTATTCTCTCTTGAGTTTAAGCTGTAAATGATAAGAAACTCATAGACTTAACCGAATTTTGTAATTTGAAAGAATAAATAGTCTATTTCTAGCAATAAGAATAAAATGGTAGATCTTTGTTAATCTTGTTAAGTAGATTGAATTTGAATTTAAGTCGATTGTTAAAAAGAACTTCTTTAAATATTATGCTCGAAAATTCTTTTTTATATTATGTCAGTATCCTTAAATGGCATGTGTACTAAGTGCACTCGTATATCTTTGAAACATGAACGTTTATTCCATCCATTAGTGATTGCATCTGATTATCTTAAGAATGCGAACGATTTGTGCTCTTTATTCCAGTTAATCACAATATTTTGTTTCTAAACCTTGGAAATTTGCACAATTGAACCATTTGACACATATATAAATTTGTGTTCCCTTTAGGCCAAGGATTATTTTCCATTCAAAAGCCAAGAAATAGTCAGTCTGATGGAGCCTGTACCTCAACAGCAACTTAACCAGACGGAACTTCTACCGGACTATGACGACTCTATAACGGTAGATACGGAAGAGAGTATGGATAAGGTATTGGGGTGGTTGGACACCCATTGCAGAGATCCTAATACATTAGTTCCAGACATTCAAAGCAGTTCTTCACAAAGCAAACGTCTTTATAACTATACAGAAAGGTCGGACTTAACATGTGAACATAAAGCGATGTTGAGTGTATGCAAATGTTCCGAAACCTCGAAACAGGATTGTAGAAACGAAATACTGAAACAAAATGTGCACAAAGAAGATTCTCTTTGTAATGCAATCCCGTACTGTCGACGGAAAATTTCAACAAATGACATCTTCTTCAAGCGAAATGAGGTTTATCATAAAACTGATTGTTACCATAGCAATACCGTACAAAGATCGGGGACGCCCAATGTGATGTTGAATTCTCCACAGTTCAGGAAGAAGCCATTAGAAACTCATTCGCAGAGTTCAGACAGTGCAATTGGTGGCTCTGGAAAAGAGAGATCTTGGAACGAAAGAGAATCCCAGAACCGAAAGTATATGGATCATACTGAAGCAGAAGTTCAAATAGATCCAAGTGACTCAATCAGTAACTGCCCAATGAATGAACCGGAACCAGATTATTCAAGTGTGGGCAGTCGGGTAAGCGTGGGATATGATATCATGGATATCCTCAAAGAATTCGATAAACTGGATGGGTACTTGGTGTCTCCAACTGATTCGAGACCAAAGATGTCAGCGTTTGTGACTGTCACCCCTATGGTTAATATTTAGGGTGCCTCTTGTCACCTTGATATGGATTATTATACTTTTTAGAAGCAATACAATAGATCTTGAAAATTACTTGAAGATACCAGCTGTAGAAATCCTGTTGTTTTTACAAATGAAAAATTCTACATAATTAAAGTGAGAGGTTTATTTGGCGAAGTAATAGAATTAGACTGAAGATTTCTAACGGTTAAAAATGCTTGAAATTACAAAGTATGCTATTAAAAATATGTTAAATCAATATTACCATTACGGAAATAAACATTATATTTCACACTTAGGCATATGTGTGTGTGTGTGTCCTTTATCTTCTTAGTACATCTCTAAACATTCCTTTTATATTTTCCTTTCTATATATCTTTCGCAAAACAATTTCGGATTCAAGTTTTCTAAAATGTAAGAATATATTCGAAATCTTCATTGAAATTTGTAATTTTTAAATGCATATATTTCTTGATTACTGAATGACTGAAATAAACGTGTTTTGACTTTAACTCTCGAACAAGTTTCGTATACCATAAATTATATTTCATTTTTCAGATGACGTTCAATATTACATCTTCTTTAATGTAGATATAATTTGATAATTGTTACACTATTTGATTCCTTAGAATGTTGCTCTTGAACGCATATGTTTTTAATTTATTATTACACTACCTGTTTGATCATTCCGTATATCCTGACCACAAACCCGGAACTGAGGTAATATTCCTCTCACCATTTGTTATAAAGGTCTTCAGAAATATCTAAACTTGACCATAATTCGTGTACATTCGGATGAGTTTGTAAATCTTGCATGAATAAGCTGATACTTAATCATCCGATAATCATAAACAATGACAGACTTGGAAGCATGTAGTGTTTCCCATTCATAATGCTTCCGTATTCTGTGAAATGACACAGTAGTTCATCTTAGATTAACGACATTTTCTTTCCTTTGCCACCAAACTATGTTCTAATGTATCTGACTCAACATATGATGTAATCTTTATGTCCATATACCTAACATAGTCTCATTGGTATTAAAGTAAAAAAAATGTTAGGTAAAAATTATGTCCTATACTCTGTGAAAAATAATTTTGAATCTCTAGCCGGTTCGGATTAAAACTTGTGACCCTCAGTTATCCAGTGTGTGTGTGTGTGTGTGTGTGTGTGTGTGTGTGTGTGTGTGTGTGTGTGTGTGTGTTGGTTTTTTGACGTAGCTGTAAAAATTTTCCGGCCATATCACTACTATGTCTGCAGTGTGGCAGTTCATAGTGATGTCTAGTACTCGTTCATCATGTTGCAGATTTGTAGCATCATGTCCAACCCAGTCTTTATTCTGACACCAGACCGACAATTTCTAACACTAACCTTTTAATGCTGAGCACCAGAAGGGGTATCTGCTAGTACCATTTTTATGTCTTAAGTGTGATTTGGCTGGGGATCGAACCCGCAACCTTCCACATCTGAGGCAGACGCTCTAACTACTTAAATCGCCAGAGCGGTCTGATGTCCAGTTGGTCCTAAATGAAAATGGTGACCTTCTGATATGCACTATAACTGCTTTGGTGGCCACCGTGTAAAAACTTAGTTGTCTTCAATTATTCTGAGCAGATGGTCCTATCAACCTGGGATTGTCACTGAAAAAATTTCGCATGGTATCTGATTGGTCAAATGTGTGGATAGATTATAAGATTGTTTGGTAGCATACTGAATAGATAATCTGTTCCGTCTGAGACAAATTGAGATCTTTTTGACCTGCAGAAACCACATGGAAGTACGTCATAATGACTGACCTATTTCATCTTGGTCTAATGGGCCACCTGTCTATCATCGTCACCACTTGTTAACAGATAGAAACTTAAGATTTAGTGAAGTAAGCATCCTTTCTGAAAGCTACCGTACGGATATGGGTGTATGAAAGACTTCTGGGTCAACGTAATGGCGGAGGTCAATCTGGTTATGACTGCACATCCTCTTTGATTATTGTTACGATCGTTGGTTAAGAACATGTATATTTTTTTTCCTTTTCATAAGAGTTTATTCATATATGTACGTGGTAAAAGACACATATATCATATGTACATAAAAAAGATATAAATGCGTACATGTATCATGCATTACATACTCCAAACTAAAATTGTATACTTACTACATATATACATAAATCAATCACGCAGGTGAGGTATAAATAGCATAATAACGTATGATGCGATTAAGGATCTTTATATTAACAGGAGCGGCAGATTGACACGAGACATGGAAAACAGGTAAAGTATGCTCACATATACGGATATATACTGTAATATTATAGTGGACAATGACTTGACCGGGTCAGACAGTACTTGCAACATGAAAGTGTAATCGTTATTAAGAAAGGAATAAAATAACTGTATACGTTTATCATGTACTCAAATCTATATCTAAATCAAAGTTGTAAATAGTGCAGACAAGTCCAGACAGACACCGTTTCTCATGAAATTCAAATTCTCGATGGAAATATGCCCTTATTCTGCACTTTAATTTCTGAAGAAACCACTTAGGCCACCGGAGCAGTAGAGGTTTAATAATGTGTTTTTAGTGATGGCTTCTTTATTAAACTAAGAGCGAAAACTTTTACATCAAATTGCATACTTATATTCTGCTAATTGAAGGAGGCAAAGGTTCTTGATTCTAGATCCTGAAACGAATCCTCGTTAAGAAGGAGGCCAACTTTCAAGAAAGTATAGATGGTATTAAAGGAGTTTCTTGAAATTTTTTGATCCACTTAGTTACAAAACATTGCAAGGGATGCACTAAATCACATTCAAACAATAAATGGTCTATCGTTTCAATTCCGACACAGGATGGAAATGATTTGCTATTTAGTTCCTTTTAAGAACATATTATAGTTTACTGACCAAATATCATGTACAAGTGAGAAGCATACATCTCAGATAACTGGGTCAAGAAATTTATTGTGTAGACTCTCCACACAATAGCAAAATCAAATTAAATGTCATATAGATTGGAATTTGAGGTTACAAAACAGAATTTTTCAGTTTGAACTGACAAATTGTTTTGGTTGGTATTGTATCAAAATTAATATGTAAAGTCTTTGAAGGACAATTTTCATAAATTTGTGTAATATATAGAGAGTATATTTATTTCAGCCTACATTTGGATTGTTTGTTCTGAATATCTTGTGAAATATTTTTCATTTGCTGAATAGTTTTCATTACGTAATTATTGTTTATGTTGAATTTGCATTCTGTGTTTGTGATGCTTGGTTTTTTAAATGGGTTAAAATAGACAGCTCTTGAAAGCGGCTCAAAAGCAGAATTGCACATGACTGTAAATATATTTTTGTTGATCATAATAATATAATGTTTTGACATTTCCATTATATATGCAGTGAAGTCAACCAAATTTTAATGCCTAATTGAAAATTAACGATATTAGATTTTGAAACAAGAAATACATTTCTGCTTTTAATGAAATATAGGGTATCTGAATGCCTAATTGAAAATTAACGATATTAGATTTTGAAACAAGAAATACATTTCTGCTTTTAATGAAATATAGGGTATCTGAATGCCTAATTGAAAATTAACGATATTAGATTTTGAAACAAGAAATACATTTCTGCTTTTAATGAAATATAGGGTATCTGGAGTTTTAAAAATTCTGTATGATATCGATCATCAGGTGTTAAATTGTTACAAAAAAAAACTATTTTATATTTTTGTTTATAAATCCAAGCCACAAGGAGGATTGTTACTGCTTGGCAAAATAAATCCCATTTAATTTATTTCAATTTATTTTTACTCCTGATGTCTTGCATATGCTATGCCCAAGATAAATATTTTCAATGGATTTGTCTGTACAACAGAAGCATGTACTGTCATTCGCGTAAAAGGAAATATTACAGGTTTATGTAGTACCAGGTATATGCATTCCTATGATTTCGTAGTTCGAACTAATTCTGATCACAAAGATTGATAAATTAGTATATATATATATATATATATATATATATATATATATATATATATATATATATATATATATATATATATATATATATATATATATATATATATATATATATATATAAGACGCGAGAAAGACTACAATCTTGTTTACCTCCTCATAATATAGAAAATTTTCCGAAATAAGTTATTTACCATCACAGTAGGGGATATAGTAGCTCATTTGATAAAATCAGAGATAAATCCGAAAGATTCTCAAGTTTTCGTCATGAAAGTATAGTCTACTCAATCAAAAGCGGCAAATAAAGGCATATGAAAATAGTTCTGATTTGTATCATCGCAAATGTTTCGAATTAGGTGACCGTTGTTAGATGTAAAACGACCTTTATTCCACAAGTGTTTGGGATCGTCCACATATGACACAATAATTCCCTTTTTGTTATCCCCTCATCCCATGTCAAACTTTGCCACAAAAACCCTGAACCCCCTCTATATGACGTCACCCCTCTCCCCTTTTCCACATTGTTTATAATACTGAAAAGTAAACGTAATGTAAATAAGTTAACTAGACAGACAAAACAACAATCCTGAATGTAAAAATAGTGTTTTATTAATCAGGGTTTTACATGGTGGACTGCTTGGCTAGTAAAAAGTTTCTAAAATTATTTTTAAAATTGAATTAATTGTAAACAAAAGAACAAAATGAAATGTAAATTAATCACATCAATCACTTCAATTTTTGCTAACATTAACGTTTCAGCAAATCCACAAAAATTCTAAGGGTTTACAATCTGGAGTATTTTGTAAATGAATAACTTCTCTTTATACTCATCACTATCTCAATGAAAAGAACAATGTCTCTTCATTGAACGAAGAAAAAATCCATTTATTTCTGGATTAAGGTGGTTTATTGGAAAGGATATTCCCGCCAAATCAAGCTCCTCGTCAATTCAATTCACATTTTCTTCATTCTTCGCACTTGCTAGTATGACTATCATTTTGCGTTGCTTTCTATCAGAGACTCTCATTCGTCTTTTGCGCTTCCATGGAAATGCTATTATTTGTTGTGAAGGACTGGGTGACTGCGCAGCAAGACCATAGAGCAGAAGTACATGTGGAGTATCTTGCAAATTTTCTCATTCAGCACATATTGAAATGAAGGGCAATTAATATCCTAGGGAATTGTCCGAAATGCGTTTGCTGACCGAGGTAGAATGTCTTCCGTTTTGAGACTTTGAGTTGCAGATTAGGATGGAAATATTTACAAGGCTCCATTTGTAGCTCGTTCTAGAACTGTAAGCCCTTTACATATTTGAACAGGAGGTAAGGGAGCGTGAAGAAATCAGTCTTTCATCACGTTGAAGAATAAGCTTCGTGCTTTCGAACAGCACATGTTGTCGTCACACTTCACAATTTGAAGCAAGTATTTGCTTACGAGGACATGGGTGTCACACCAGTTTTTGTCTCTACACAATATATCCTGCTCCATGCGCTCTGAATCTAATAGATCAATATGCTCAGCAAAACTTGGGTAATTGTCTGCTGTCAACCGTAACCATATTTTGACCAACAAATTCAAAGTTTTTCTTCTCTTGCTCAATGTCAATTGTCTTACTTCGTTCGTCTAAATGGCTGCCATAGTCCACATGAGGTAATATTAATCCACCTTATTGCCTGCTAAGTGACGTTGGGCCAGAAAAGCCAAAAGCGTCTCTGTTTCCAAGACCTTTGCAATGGATCTCAATGCCGTTATAAACCGAGGGTATAGGGCATTTCACGGTTGCAACGGAGTTACTGGTCGTAGCGCTTAAAATTACTTCCCTTGGTTCCAATTCTGATGCCCACAAATATTTTAAGTTCCGGATAGTTCAGAATCTTAGATTACAACAGATCATTAAGGTTAAACCAATCAATAAATTATATTTGTCTAACATTTTTGTTCATACAATGAGAATAATTATAGACATTATATCATATAATTAGATTCGGTGTCCATAATTTCATTATATCCGATAATTAAATATTTACTGTCCATACCTAAATGATATCAAATAATTAATTTAAATATCCTGTTTATATTTATATTATACCAGATAATATATATTCATAATCCATAATTTCAGATATATTTGTAGGAACATTTCATTTTGCTCTCCAATTTTAGACATTTATTGCACATTTTTAGCTACATAACTTTAACGAAAGTCATCTCAATAATGTGGATTTATCATACGTTGATATGTCCATCTTTCTTAGTTATTTTCTCAAGACTAAATAGTTCGTTTATAACATGAGTTGAGAAAGTCATAACACGAGGTCGATAAGAAAATTATAACACGAGTTCGATACGTCAGCTGAACTGTAATGCTGAATATTTGAGACCTGTATTTAAAAAAAAATGTAACAATATATTAATGTATTAAGAGGAACCTAACAAAGCAATAACTACATCAGCTATTATAAAGATAAAATAATGTAATTAATGCAGATAGAATAGTTATTCATATCTGGGTGCAAATATCGTATAATATGCAGATTAATTAACATGCCCAATGACGTTTTTTTGTTCCATTTTCTTTTCAGTGGTAGTGGGGGGAGAGTTCTCACATCTTTAAACAATCACAAATGTATTTCCTCATACACCTATGTTTTTTTTTTCTTGCTTTGTCCAGACAAATATAGCCATGCATATATCCAACCTAATATTTCATTATTTACATTGCTCGCTGGTTTTCTTAAAACTTGAAACATCGACCATCGAACCGTGCATGCAATAACTTTCAGCATGATTTTTCTTTGCCTATGCTGACACGTTGTAATAACTCTCAAATTTGCTGAGTCTTTAGACAACATTTCTGATTGCCACCAGCAAATTGATCTGAAAGAGCTTTCTTCAATTTAGTTTAATTCTATTTGACTTTCCATGCATCAAATAGGTAAGTTTCAAAGATCCAATTATTTCACAGACTCTGTCCTATTACTTTTATTTCTGGTCTCCTTTGAGAAGTTAGATTTTTTTCTCGTTATTCACCCTCCACTAACTTCAATGATTAAAGCCGTAATAAACATATTTTGATTATTATTCAAGCGAGATAAATTACAGTGAACGCAACGATACACTTTCGCACAATCAAATAATACAAATTAGAGCATGAGGTAGTAATGGAAAGATAATGACGTTTTGAAATGGGCAGAGAATATTTATTTGGAATTTGGAAACACTGCAAGTTACTGAAAAAATAAAGGAAGAAAAAAAAGCAATCGATCAAAAGTTGATATAATTTCTTTTTAAGATAGTGATATACGATCGTGCATGCGGAATGTGAGAGAGGTCTGTCACATTTACTTGATCTACATCTGCTATCTTTAGTGATTGAACTATCCGGAAGTGAGTTGCACCGAGACGCCCACTGGTGTTTTCAAGGGGAGATCATAACCGTAACATAGTCTATTAGCTTGTGCCGAGCAGCAACTACTCAATCATGGTCACGATAGCTTACTTTATATTTAGCGAGCATTAGCAGTGTTTATTGGCAGCTACTAGACTAATTGGGACGCGACATTTATCGTCCTGGCTGATAAAACAGACCTCATCTCGTCCAAGCATGGAAGACAGTTCTTCCAAATGTCTTATCTGTAGCTGTGTAAAACTGGCCATCAATATGTTTAGTGTGGTAACAATTTGCCTATCTAATTAACTTTACTGGGACTGTGGTTGCATGACGCTTACCTTCTACGACGAACTATGCTTTGAAAGTAGACGAATAAGCCATCTTTTTTAAATGTCCTGCTAATTGATCTAAGGTTTTGAAACTTTTGTACACTTCGAACTGCCTTTTTCATGAGAAGCCGAACCATGCATTGTGATATAAAGTATAGAGTTTGCAAAAGAAATTGTTGTCGTTCTTAGATTTTTGGTTGACCACATCAGATCCTGATATTCAGTTTTATGTGCAGTTTAGGATTATCTTCCAATAAAACATTAAGTTTTTATTTTTTTTCCAAATTTCTTGCTTTCTGTGATATTCTTTGATAATCGATATTCCTCTTTAGTTTATTTCCCAACTGCGTGCTTCACTTTTGTTTATCTTTTAATTCTAAGTTCTGCTCATTTGAAAGTAGTCCTTGATTCTGCTGATTATACAAAACAACGAGGTCGGAATTTATGACATCAATTTGGTACTTCAAATGTAATTGAACAGCAGTATTTCTCAGAGTAACCAAATGGCTTGTAGAGACAATGTTTTAGAAGTAATGACATTCAAGACATCAGTCTATCGTTCATTGGACTTTAAATTATCCTGAGGAGAAACTTTTTTTAAAACTGATGGTGCTTGTTTTGTCCAAAAGTTAAGAAGTAATTCTTTTTTTTTTGTAACGGAGATCGCCTTGAACTCTTACAGTATATGATTAACTTTTTTCAGCCAAATCTGTGTCATTCTTGATACTATTCAACTTTATAAGAAGTTCATCTCGGCACATCTTTTGGATTTTGTAGGATATGCTAGCACATAAGCGTTAAATAAAGACTGATATAATTTATTTCTTTCCATTGCTATGGGCTGCTGAAAAGTCATGAAAAGTAACACTAATGTAACACTGGACACCTAATGGTTTCAATAGCGTAAATGCTACTAGTGCCGCATGCTGGCTCAGTCATCAAAGTTCTTCTCTACCTTCATCGTGTCTTTTTTAGACTGCATTTTATGTCATCAAGCTTCAACGACACTTTGTACTAGTAGGACCGTTTATAATCTAGTACTTCATTGGTGTTAACAAAACGTTTTCAATAAAAATAAAGAAAAGCTAACCAATGATATTTACTCCCTTTAATGTGCAGCGTCTCAGCGCGACCCAACCTTGACTCAACTAATTACATTTGATGTTTTGTCACATTAAAAAATACTAAAAGATTAAATACTGTCTTTCAACTTGCTAAACTCGTGTGTCTGATCTGGTCGGACTGTTGTCATGATGGTGATCACTTGTTAGTTTATTGTTCTGCTTTTCTAAATTTTAAGTTTAATTACCAGTAGGCCTGCAGTTTATTTTGTCTACCTTTTTAAATTGTGTATTAAATTAAATTAACAAACAATTACATAATTAAAAATTAACAGTTCAAGCCACGTTAGAGGTTATAACAATTACATAAAATTTCATCTGAGATAAGAGTATAATATAAGACGTCCACGAGAGAGTTGTTGTCTATTGCGGATAAAAATGGATTGAGGATGCAGGTAACAAAATATTTTGTGTTCTGACCTTATTTTTTAAAGATGCGTTCCACACTCAATTGTGACGTCACATTTCTTTAAAGCCCCTTCCTCTCTCTTAATTTGTATTTGTTATTTTTTCCCGTGATTATATGTCATGTATTATTGTATTTTTTTATGACCTTGTATTTCCGCCATCCATTTCCTTCACTAACATATATGCATGGTATAAAGGTATTCAGGATACATCACTCGCTTCTTTAATGAGTAGGATAAATCGATTTTATGTCTCAAAGGATATTAATAAATCTTTTTAGATGCACAAATTATTCATTTTCCCAATCAGATCTCGATTTCCTAAAATAGGTACAAAGGCCTGTATTGGTCATAATGAACATCGTTATTGAAAAGACAATACACAATTCTCCATTTGATTTGGTAATAATGATTATAATAACAACCTAATTCTAGTTTAAATAGGATAATGATCCCAAGGACAATGAGTTAGAATATTCATATACTCTGCTTATTTAGTCTACCTCTTTTTATAAGTGTGATTACATTATATTAACAAACGAATTATATAATTAAAAAACAACAGTTGAAACCAGGTAAAGGTTATAACAATTACCCAAGATTTCATATGAGATTTCTCTGTCTCGAATTTTCTATCTTTGGCATCCATGTCATCAATAAGCTTCTGACAAAGATATCGGAAAATGCAACAATTCACTTTTGAAAACATAATGCCTTGCGAACTATTATCACCGACTTTGTGACTAAGTTTCGTTTTCACGACTGTACTTTAGATCAACTAAAAGAAGAAAGTAAGACCAACTTTGCCTTCGTCCTATTATTAGGATACGAAAACAGTGGTTACAGATTTAAACTCAACATTCAATGCCTAATGATGTTTAGACAACTGAATTCGCAGTTCAGAAATTATAAAAGACACACGAACAGAGAATATGAATATTCTAACTAATCAGCCATGGAATCGTTATCATGTTGTTGTTGTTGTTATTATTATTATTATTATTAGTAGTAGTAGTAGTAGTAGTATTATTATTATTATTATTATTATTATTATTATTATTATTATTATTATTATTATTATTATTATTATTATCATTATTATTATTATCATCATCATCATCATCATCATCATCATTATTATTATTATTATTATTATTATTATTATTATTATTATTATTATTATTATTATTATTATTATTATTATTATCACCAAATTAAATGGAGAATTGTGTTATTTTCTTTATAATAAAGATGTTCATTATGGCCAATACAGGCCTTTGTACCTATTTTAGGAATTAACCTCAAGGTTGTTGAGGACTGACTAGAATCCATTTTATTTGCAAGCAAAATGTGCAGAAAAAAAAACAGTTAATGTTAAAATTCTATACGTTTGTATTCAACATTCACTTTTCCATGAAACTCTATGGATTACTCATAAGTTTCAGTGGCATTTCATATTCACTACGTTCATACTCCATATTGTTGTACACAGCATCAAAAGTATGTGGACAAAAAGGTATGGAATTGTATTAAATATATATATATATATATATATATATATATATATATATATATATATATATATATATATATATATATATATATATATATATATATATATATATATATATATATATATATATACACTCACTGCTTAATGGTGCATGATATGTAACTGAAAGACATGGGATATCAATATTGTCGTAATTATTATTCATTTCTTCACAATCACAGTGCCAGAATCAGAATTTAGAGCATATATATATATATATATATAAATTAATAATGTGGTACAAAATATAATATAATAAAAAATTAATCAACCATCAAAATCTATTATCAAAATCTGTGCAAAAGTTAGTTTGGTAGTACTGCTACTCCACAATGTCTCTTTTTGCTCCAAATAGCATTAGGACACCGTAACTCAATTTGAAAATTATTGGTTGAGGATTTGCAAGCAGTATCATTCTTTTTGCAAAAGTGAAATTTCAGTTTGGTAGGATTTAATTAGAAGTTGTATTTCATATGATTTCCCTATGTATTCAAGCAGAGCCTATTGCACTTTAAATGGTTAAGATTTGTAACCATGTCTGATTAGACACCATGTACATGGTATTGCGAAATAATGCAAGTAGCACGTGCAAGGGTAAGATAAAGGGACACTTCAGTGAGTTGGCTCGTTCGCCACGTGCACTAGCAGCGATTTATTGTTGAGACATAGAAGTGTGGAAAGTCATAATAAACGCGAGTGTGTGTGTGTGTGTATGTGTGTGTGTGTGTATATGTGTGTGTTAGATTTGAACGTAGCTTTAAAAAAAATTTCAGTCATATCGCTATGATGCCTGTAGTGTGACAGTTTAGTAATGTCTAGCAATGGGACATCGTACCGCAGATATGTGGCATGATGTCCCACCTAATCACATTACCCTGACACAAGGCCGACCAGTCCTAACACTAACCTCTTAATGCTGAGCACCAAGCGAGGCAGCTGTTAGTACCATTTTTCAAGTATTTGGTATGACTCGGCTGGGATTCAAACCCAGGACAATAAACGTATAGAAAGCATAGTAACACAAACAGATACGTTCTATCGACTGAATTAAGAATATTGGGTGTGATTTATAAAAAGAAATAGGAATAATACCCTACAATTTAACGATGGAAGTTAACCATGCACACTGATACACAGAGAAAACATAAGCAACTTGCTTGACCACCGTGAGATCACAGTTAATATTTTAATTGATATAGAATTAGGGCACCAATTTTATTGTTGAGGCATATTATCATCGCACATCTAGACAAGTTTCGCAAAGAGAACGAGGGCTGTCCCCAAAAAAGCGGGCGTTGACTCCGAGTTCAAACATTTCAGTGGGGGTACCACTGCAACAATTATTAGAATTAAGAAACTACTTGCATCCAACATCGAATATGTGTATTTGCAAATTGTAGGCAATCTCGGATTTGCGAGTTCTCTTATCTTTGTTGTCAACAATTTAGAACGAGTATGAAAGCTGCTTTTACATAAAGGTATCGAGTGAGAACAAATTCTCCTCCGAAAACAATTGCGGGAGATTGATGTTACTGAATATTTTAGAAAGAGATTGTTAATAACCTATTGATACAAAGATTAAAACAACTCGACGACCGATTGTTTTACTGCCCTTAGCTAAACTTAAGGCCAATATTTGTCTTTAAAAATTTGATATAACACCTTTGGATAGGACAGGCATTAAGTGATTATACGGCAGCTTCAGATAAAATTGAACAATTAATTAACTTCAGGCTCAATTAAACCCCCTATTGAAAAAGTATTTTCATGACCTACATGAACCTGCAATACGATAAAGTCCCCATTCACCTTCGCCAGATTCGGAAGCAGAGCATCTTTTTCACATTTTATAGCTAACGTTATTGAATCAAACAAAATGTATGTATGTGTGTGTTTTTTTATAAAACAGTAGCTTCATATATGTGACAGATTGGCGGCGTGCAAAACACACCAACCTCTTTCACTACGGTTCGTTGCTAGGGAATGTCCTCCGCGGTGTAGTTTACCCAGTGTGGATAGATAGAAAGAAGAATGCAGATCACTGAACGAGTATATTGAAGAAATAACAAAACGAACCCCCTTTCAATGAACAAATATAAAATTTAATCAGTTTATCAACAGAATTTAAAATGAAAAGAAATCAATGACTTAGTTCCAAAAGAAGGAAAAATGGTACTAACATGTACTCAAATAAAAAAAGACAATACAAATTTCTTTAAATGTAAAATTGCTTTCAACGTTAAATTGCTATCCTCATTGCCAATGAGATGTGACCTTTGAGTGTAACGATGAGAGACTTCATCACCTAATTTATGCAGACATGAAGACTTCCGTTCGTCCCTGCTCTGTTGATCTTTGTCTAGCTTTTTCGTCTTGGACTCTTGTCCGTCGAACTCTGACTTAACAATCGTCTCTGGACTTAGATTTCTGCGTGGAATGTGTTCTCGTCCTGTGATTGTTCAGGGATTCCTCTTGTGAATCCAGGAAATGTCTTGCAATAGACAATAGGTCACATTCCCAAGTATATCTATATTTTACATTAATTCGGCTCAGAAAACAAAAGGCATAAATTCTGCCGCAGTAACTTCTGTTAGCTAACTGTTATGTTTACATAAACGGTCAATGCTTGTCCTGACCTTAATTCGGGTCACGCTGGGGATGGTCAATTAAATTCAACTCAGCCGTATGAACCCGTATGTAACCCCCCCCTTGACTTCTTACTATACCAATCTAGCAGTGTTAAGTTACAGATGGCTTAGACCCTCAGATCTAACTATTCTAAAGTAGTTTACTCGACCAATTAAATATTACAAAACTATAGATATACACTCAAGTGATTAATTAAATATTACAAACTAGTATATGGTATACATGCAATGTTAGGTCATACTCATTCTAAACAGAGTTAATCCATAAAACTATGAAATATTACCCATCATTCCTTAAACTTAATTCATTTAAATTCCTAATCACTCCTATGTATTCCAGATTCAATTACTTGCAATCTTTTCAACTAATCTAATGAAATTTTAATTACATTCAATCTTGCCAATTTTCCAAATGAATTGATAATTAGAAAAGCAAAGAATAAAATGCCATGACTAGCATTTCACTAAAATCCTGCAAAATGAAACCGTACATACATATATAATATCAAGAATACATTTGCAATAGATCAACAAATGAAATAACATATTAAAATTGGGAAACGAAGATTGCGTACCTTTTGCCGTTTCTTTTTTCGTTTCCACGAACCTCATGTATAGGCCGTCTCCTAACTGAGAGAACTATCCGGCCCCTTACTCAATAACGAAAACGTACTTTCTACGAATTCGGTGTCGTACTAACTTTCCTTGCGAAAGATCGAAGAAGACTAAAGAATTTTCCTAAAGTAAAACCTTTAATTTCTTACAGAGTTACGCCCATAAATCCATATTAACCAATCGGAATAGACTGTTTCCTAAACCTGTTCGTAGAATGTTTGGATTGACAAGAAAACTAAACAACTAATCATGCCGTAATTAATCATTTACTTTGAACTATCATCTATAGCCAGCTGCTGCTTTTAACCCTGCCGATTTTGGGGAAAGGTCTTATGCCATTCTCTTGTACCATAGCATCTGACTCGGTCATGTTACGTCGGCTAGAACGAATTCCCTTTTGACGTTCAGAGATGAAATGAAAATAATCATCTAACTATCTCTAGCCCTTTCTACTTTAATTAAGTTGACTTTGATACAAAGGAAAGATTGTGTTAATTTTGTAATGTTAACATCAAAAATGAATTCCATTTTATTACTGCTTGTCCACCATAGCGCTATATGGACAAATACAGAAAAGAAACACTAATCCACCTTTATATATAAAGATTCAACTTTTAAAAAGAGGTCCTTTATACACAATGATACTATTAAAATTCTAATGACTAATTTAGCAGTGTTTATTATAACAGCTTAAAAATTAGAGAAACCGTTTTATCAACGACTTCTGCTAAATAATACTTTTGATCAATATCACAAATCTTTCTCCACGCAATTATTAGGGTTATCCTTAAATTCATTTGATTGATAGACCGTAAGTGAGTATAACCGCTGCATGAGAACGGTCGTGATCAGCAGATACCTCTCTACATCGCCTTCATAGACCTGACGAAGGCGTTTGACCTGGTCTGCCGGAGCGGACTCTTCAGGCTCCTGCAGAAGGTCACACACACACACACACACACACACACACACACACACACACCGACTACTCGGTGTCGTCACGTCGTTCTTTGAGCATATGTTCAGCATAATGTGCTTTAACTGCGCAACATATGAGGCTTCCCAATTATCAGCGGAGTGAAGCAGTTCTGCTTCCTTGCACTGACGCTCTTTGCCATCTTCTTCTCCGTGCTCTTCCAGTACGCCTTCAAGGACAGCAGCGAGGAAGTGTACATCCAAACCAAGGCTGACGGCAAGCTGTTCATCATCGCCCGTCTCCGTGCTAAAACTAAAGTCAAAGAGGTTCTCATCCGTAGATTGCTATTCACTGACGATGCAACCTTGACATCAAACACGGAAGATGGATTTCAGCAGCTGTTATGTCGCCTCTCCCAAGCCTGCAAGGAGTTTGGACTGACAATGTCTGAATAAGACTCCCTTCCCACCATCGCCATCGATGGCTACAATCTGGAAGTTGTTGAGAACTTCACATACCTTGGTTCCACCATTTCCAACTCGCTTTGCGGTGATGTTGTGGTGAACGGCATGATTGTCAAGGCATCAGCAGCTATGGCCAGACTGAACCATAGGGTCTGGAACAACTCCAACCTCACAGAGAACACCAAAGGGCTTGCCTACTAGGCCTTCGTGCTCAGCACACTCCTCTACAGTAGCGAGACATGGACCACGTACGCGAGTCACGAGATGAAACTCAACAGCTTCCAACTGAGATACATACGGCACATTTTCGCATCCATTGGCAGGACAAAGTACTCAACACAGAGGTTCTGGAACGCGTCAACATGAACAGCTTGTTCTCCATTCTCAGAGAGGCGCCTTCACTGGCTCAATCACGTCAAGAGAATGGATCCAGCCCTCATTCATATGATCCTGCTATACGGCAATCTTACAGAATGAGCACGCCTGACTGGACGGCCACGTTTGCGTTACCAAAATGTCTGAAAGAAGGACATGAAGAGGGCCAACATCAACGTTTGAACAACGACTAGGAGAGCTGTGCTGACTCAGGCTCCGCCCGGCGTCTTGCTATCAGACAGGGCGTTTAGAAAGGCGAGGAAACGAGAAACAAACCTTGTTGCAAAGAAAGCCAGGAGGAAGGCGAAACAATATCAGCCTCAGCAAGCATCGAAGTTCATCTGCTTTAAGTGCAACAGAGATTGTCACTAAAGAGTCAGACTCTTCAGTCACTCGCGAAGGTGCAGATAGGATACCCAACTGGAAGCTATACCATTATCTCCCAAAGATGGACGGATGCCGACAATGTTTTGTTACTATGCAGTATATACTTTTATCTCGCACGATAACATCTTTTTTTGTATTACATTATGTATGAATATTTATTATGGGTCAGTAACCTATATTACAAATAAAATCTATTATTATTATTATTATTATTATTATTATTATTATTATTATTATTATTATTATTATTATTATTATTATTATTATTAATATATATATATATATATATATATATATATATATATATATATATATATATATATATATATATATAATTTTATATATTTTATATATATATATAATTTTATATATTTTATATATATATATAATTTTAAAATGTCACAAGTCATTTTTCAGAATAGACTAATGTGTACACATTGTTTCCAGGACAGGCGAAGTTAGATTTCTTCAAGCAATTTGAAGCTCAATGAAGCAGTGGTTTTCATCAGTTGTCTGTTAAAGCTACGTTAAAAATCCAACACACACACACACACACACATTTGTCAGTAGCAGACAGCACATGGTTTTCCTCGTAGGGATAACAAATATATGTAAAGCAAAATAGGTAAAAAATATGAAAACGTCTCTTAAGTTTCTCTACACAGTGAAAGTTGGGAAGCTAAGAACTTTCTATTTCTCTTTTTTATCCTTACTCAGTAAGTTTGTAAAGAAATTTATTCCTAACAACCTAAATTTCATTCCCCTTAAGTACTTTTCTTGTCCAAGAAGAATCGTGTTCTTGTTTAGAAACAGATTGTCCTTGATGTTTGTTTGTCTCAATGCAATGAAATGGTTGTTTAGTTAACTTTGAATATAGTGATTTGTTTCCCTTAAAATTGTTTTAACGTCGACCACAGTTGCTATGCTACTGTCTGTTGCTAATATTTTTCCTGTTTATTCAAATTCAGGGTATTACTATGGGTATATAGTATCACGTCAAGCCAGATTGTTATTTATTAAAGAAAACCATATATCTTATATGTACAAGACATTTGATAAACTTTACAAAATGACTCATAATTTTCAAAAGATATCTTGTACAACTGTTCATTATATAAAATATATTTTATTTTTGGAGGGTGTTTCTTTCTTTTTATGTTGTTTTTAAAGATAACTGATTTTGTTTTCTTTCCTTTTTTGTTATTGGTTAACATATAGGTTACATATTTTATAAGTTATATATTTTATTAATTATCATATATGCAACTGCAATTATGTTCTTTTATAATTTTTAAACATGTTTTACATAATTTACAAGACAACTTATATAGCATGGGAGATCTTGTACACTTTAATAGAATATCTAAATTAACTGTTTATAAATATTGATTTATATCTCATATAATATTTTTAGATATCTTATAAGCTCATCATCATCATCATCATCATCATCATCATCATCATCATCATCAGTCCCGTAATCTGGAAAACCGTTGGGGTACCGCACAAGACCGAACAATCAGCTTTTTCCATTGCTCTAGATTTTACGTCTTTCTCAGTGAGTCGCTCAATGTCAAGCCTGTCCACTTCCCACCTCTTTCTCTGCCTTCCTCTCTTTCTTCTTCCTTGTACGTTACCTTGCAAAGTTGTCTTGGCAAGTCCTGCTAATCGTGAGACATGCCCATACCACTGCAGTTTAGGTTTTTTCACTGTGGTCAAGAGGTCTTCGTCAGGCCCAATGGCGTGTCTTATCCCTTGCCGTATTTCTTCATTTGTGCCACTTTTTTTGTATAAGACGTCGAGGATCTTCCTGAAATATCTCATCTCTGTGGCCTGTATCATTTTCTCTAAGTCAGCTGTTATGGTCCACGATTCATATGCGTAGAGAAATATGGAGATCACCAGTGAGTGTATCAGTCTGACGTTTGAACTGAGTGAGATGTTCTTGTCGCTCCAGACGGGCTTGTCAGTGCTGCTGTTATCTGCGCAATGCTGAAGAGTTCACCAGGCTTTGATCCTTTATCTGTTACAATTGCCCATAAATATTTGAAGCTGTTGACTGTTCTTGCATTTACCTTGGATCCAGATGTCAGTACTGATACCCTTGGTGTTGATGGTCATCAGTTTGGTCTTCTCTGCACTCATTTCCATACCGTAGGCTGCAGAGGATTTGTCGAGACTCTTTACTAAGATAGTTCTTGCTCATTTTTTGTTAGTCTATCAATGTCGTCGGCAAAACATAAGTTGATGACAGTTCTGCCTCCGATGCGGACTGTCTCTTCATGCTTTTAGGCGCGTCAGCCACGTTTTTCTCCATAAAGATGTTGATTACTGTGGGAGAGAGCAGACAGTCTTGTCTGACTCCAACTGTCCTTTTGAACCAGCCCCCAGTGCTGCCGTTGAAGTATACGGCACTGGTGTCCTTGTCATAGAGGTGCTCTATTACTGTAATGAGGTTGGTATTGATGCTGTACAGTCTTATGGTAGCCCACAAAGCGCATGCTATACCCTGTCAAATGCTTACTTGAAATCCACGAAGATCTGGTACAGGTACGTCTCACACAATATCCTGAGGTTGAATATTTGCTCTGTTTTGATGCGCCTTGCACTGAAACCTACCTGCTTCTTGGCAATGATCTTTCCAGCCTGTGGCTTTAGTCTGTTCAGCAGCATCCTCAGTATGATAAATTTATAAACTACATGTCTTAAAACATTTTATAAAGTAATATAAGTTATGTGGTCAAGTTTATAAAATATCACTAAATGTCAATGAATAATAGTGATAGTGGGGCAATTTTATTCGAGCAATAATTTCGATAATATAATCGATACAAAGTAGATACAAATGGAAATTATTTTATAGTTGATTTAACGCTTTGTGGGCTAGCATAAGACTGACAAATAATGATGAGGTACAATTTTAGAAAAATGTAAATGAAATTCGACAATTTCATAATGACTGCATTATTTATGATTTGGTGATTGGGACTTGATATTGGACAAGGAAGAGGATTTAGAAAATTATCAAAATATAAATAATCCAAATGCACAGAGAACAGAATGATAAATTTGCTTGATATGTTAGAGTTAATATATTTTAAGGAGGATTTTTAATGAAAACCAAAAATAAATTCCATGGCATCGTACAAAGTTATTGACAACAAGATCCTTTAGGTATTTTTACTTGATATTCAAGCGATTTAAGTGTATATGTTCTTAGAAATTTGTATTTACCATGAATCATTTTAGAAAGGAGATTTGGAAAGAATGTTAATGGGCGATGGGCTTTTTGAAGACGGATATATCTTTATTATGGGATAAAGAGCATATTTAAATAGGAATTTATGCAATATATGAAGTAAATAATACTTACTGTCGCAAATCATGTCAAAGACACTAAACTTAAGAATCTTAGTGTTCGTAAATCCGATAAGTTATTTTCAGATACCATTTTATTTATAATTATTGGCAACATAATAAAATGCTTCATTTACGAAAACAAAAGAAACTTAAAAAGACACTGAATATTTGGAAAATTAAATTCAAAAATTACTATACCATGAGGAGTGAAAAAAGAAAAAGACTTGGATAATGAGAAATAAGAAAATCCAAAGGATAATGCTAATATCAAAAGCAATATATTTGTATGAGGGAGGGGTAACCAACTACATATTTTTTTTCATTTAAAAAATCAAAATGTATTAAATTTTGTTCAAATTTCGAAATTTTGATTCCAATTTTCATTGTTTGTGTGTTTGTATTTTTAACTCAGCTTTAACAATTTTTTCAGTCATATCTTTACTGTCTCCAATATGGTTGTGTATAGTGATGTCTAACACTAAGACATCATGTCGCTAACATGCAGCATCGTGTTCCACCCATTTATATTCTCCTGACACCATGCCGACCAGTCCTAACACTAACCTTTTAATACTGAGCGTCTAGCGAGGCTGTTGCCAGTACCATTTTTACAGGCCTGGCCCTAGGATGTGCCGAGCCCAAGGCAGAAAACGAGGTCCAAGGCAGCCGTGCGTGCATTTTTATAAGTCTTTAGTATGACTTGGCCGGCGTTCGAACCAGCGACATCCAACACCTGAGGCTGGCGCTCTAACCACTTAGGCCACCGGAGCTGTTCAGATTTTTACTAGATATTTTAAAGCTGAAATATACTTCAAAAGTGAAGCAGAACAATATAAGTATTATACAAATAGTCAGTTGTTGTTGTAATAAGGTTTCACGCCATTTTTGAGCACAGGATATCCAATACACGGCGGCAAGTATAAATGGTCGAAGAAGAACCCTGAAAAACCCCACAAAGAACCACCGACCCACGAGAAGCTACGGACAAGCTTTCTCGCGTACCCACACTGGCCAATCCCGTGGCTCGAACCCACGCCGACAGAGGTGAGATGGCAGTGATTCTAAACGGTGAGACAAATGGTCACATATGTATAAACATTTTAATACGTAATTATTCAGACTCTGTTTGATTAATGTTTTACATATTGTACATCTTTCACATATTGCACATCTAAACGTATTGTACATCCTTCAAATTGTGTACATCCATCAAATATGGTACAACTTTCACATAGTGTAATCCTTCATATATTGTGCATCCTTCACATATCATACAGTCATCTAATTGTGTACATTCTTCAAATACTGAAGGACCTTAACGCATTGTACTGGTACGTGTTTAGGCTCGTTCAAAAGTAACAAAGAAAAGACTGAAGCCAACAAGCTTTGTAACAAAATAATTTACTTCCTTAGAAAACAAGGTAAAATTAAGAAAAGGACCTACGATTTGTGAATATAATCCAAAATTAATCCTAGAATGAATAATATTAGTCATATCACTAAAATGTTCTTATTAAATCAAGGTTCGAATCCCGATGAAGTTCCAATATGAAAGCAATATTTTACTGATGTGTCAACAGTTCTTCGTTGAATTTTATGAATCAAGAATAACATTTCGGCTATAGAATTCCGAATAATTTCCAATAACTGTCTTTGCTAAGAATATTGATGAAAAACACATATTTCCAGGAAAAATAAATTATTTTTAAAAACAATTTCAAATCAGCTGGTTACAACAAAAAATACCTTTGAGCTCCAAAAGGTAAGATTTAAGACTGCCTGAAAAACACTATGAACGTCAGTTTTACACACAATTTTTGATCACTTGATGGGGGTCACGTGGACACTTAATTTGAATGGCGCAGAAAGCCCATAAAACAATTGACACTTACACCGTAGACGAATTTGGTTGTACCGAACGAATCTTACTATAAAATTCATTAAGCAAAAAATAATAAAAATTTGTTTACAAAAGAAACAACACGTGGGTCGAACATGACCTTGATAATGACCAATTATTTTTACTCAGTGTTTACAAATTCAGAACCAAGGTAAAGAACTAGGTCGGCTAAAATACAATGAAGCAATAAACTGCGTGTTTATAAGGTCAAAACAGAAAAGTTAATTTTTCAAACTAAAAGTCAAATCAAGTGAATAAAGTTATTAGAAAGACATGCAATGAAAATAAAAATTAAAATAAAAGAAAATTTTAAACAAAGACAAAATAATTAAATTACATATACGTAACAGTACTTCTTTAAAATACTGTACATTCTTCACATACTGTGCCTTATTCTTATAAAATAAAATATCAGATAAATTTAACTTTCATAAGTTACTTGATATGCTAGTGTAGAAATGTACACAATGCGTGGTTGCCAGTCTCAGACTATTTACACTTACTGTGATGTTTTGCTTTTTATGCATTTGTATGTGTCAATTTTAATGTCTCTTCATTTGCAAACTATATTTCTATCTCCTGGTTCTAATATAAATAAAAATTAAACAAAAACATTCTAAGATATCTCATACATTTTTATAAGTTGTCTCGATACGATATTTCGTATATTCTATTTCTGATCTTTTAAAAGATATCTTAATTTAAATTATATGCAATATATCTTTAAAAGTTAAGAGAATTTAAAACAAACAAAGACATAATCAAATTACACATACGTAACAGTACATCTTTAAATAGTGTACATTCTTCACGTACTGTTCCTTCTTCTTATAAAATAGATAAAATATATCTTATATAATTTACGAGATATCTTATAGCGTCTATAAGCTATATTGTACACAGTAGTTGATATGATCTTTAGTTTTTAAAACAGCTATTAATTTTTTGACCATGTTCTAAGCATTAAAAATTCAAATAAAAAGAATTAAAAAAATTGGACTGTGGTGTTTCCATGCGATAGCTGTGTGAAACATATTTACGATATGAAAAAACAAGAGGGACCAGATATTAAAAGTATATTCAGACGGTGATTCCAGGGAGAGAATGAACATTAGAAAAATTATGAGAGATGGTAAGAGTGCTGAGCATGACCAAGTGATGATGGAAAGTTTTCGATAACGTCGGAATGACGGAATGGACATGTCTGGCAGGATGGTAATGGACTAGGCTCAGTTTTTTCATAAAGAGCTTCAAGTAAAACGTGAATGTGACTATAGTGAAAGATGGCTTCAAAGGTTCAAGAAGCATCATGGAATTTTCATGCATAAAGTGTGTGGAGAAAACAGTCCACAGACCAAGAATGAGCTGTCGAGTATGTGGACAAATTTCAGAAGCTTGTATTGTCTGACTATACATCCCCGTTTGTTTGTACCCCCAAACCGATTTCAATAGCGAAAACGTTTAATGTGATAAAAAGTGCACAGAACTAAGTCAACTGAGTCATTGATTTATAATTTCTAACCTGACTGAGATCAAAAAGTTACTGATAGTGATATCCCCTGCACCTTTCATGCTTAATGGACTTTCGATTCTAACATTGTGCCATACTGCGTACACTATGGGTTAATTTATTTCCAACAGATAACATGGCGTAGTTCCTCCTATTTAGTAACTGCCTGATAATTCTGTAAATTGCCATAACGCTGAGTTTGGAAATCCCTTTGTACTCATGAACTTAGAAATTAAAACGGTTGTCAAATCCACGTGAAAGGCAAATTTGTTTTTGTCATTCTTTTCCTTTGCTTGATTCGACATTATAAATATCGAAAGCAGACCACATATGTAAGTAAATCTATAGTCCTGTTCACACCCCTTTGCTGAAAATAATCTTGTCCAGGAATTGGAAATTGATTTCGAGCATGTCCGTCTATTATATACTGGAAACTTCCGTTAAGCATGAAACGCGCATGCGATGACTGTCTTGGGGCCATTCTACCCACAGTCAAGTTAAAAATTATAAATCAATGAATTGACTAAGTTTCTTGCACTTTTTATCACATTAAAGCTTTCCATTATTGAAATCAGTAAGGGGGTACAAACAAACTGGTTGGTACAGTCAGACTATAGTTGATAAGCATCTTAGTCCTGAGCAGGTGTATAATGCATATGAAACTGCATTATACTGGCGATGTTTGATTGGTCCGGCAAAACTGTTAATCCGGCAATGCTTTGGAACCAATGGTGCCAGAAAATCGGTGGTTTACCTGTAGTTAGTTGTCACGTGATATTATGACGTCAAATAAATAATTGACTGAAAACAGCACTGTATCACGAATATTTTAGCCGAACTCGACTAATTGCTATGATCGATATGAGATTTAGCCATGTCAGTTCGAGCCCTTAGTCTGACGTGAGCAAGCGAAATTTTTTGCGAGTTAGGATGCTCCATTACATAATACTGAATTACTTTTCTATGCCTTTTTCTGGCCGTTTATTTAGTGCTTTATCAAAAGTATAAAATAGCCTTCGCCTCTTGCCTTCAATACGGCCGTCATTAGATGTACCGATGAATAGCTACGGTCGTACTGTTTCATGAGCGCACTAATCGATACAAAACAATTTGCTGATTACATTCGGTTAAACATTATTAGCAAGCAGTAGCGAGCAGCGGGCATGATAATATGGTACACCCGATCAGCGTTATCCAGTTCGCTCAGCATCAGCCTTTTCTTTTGTGCTTTATAACCAGTCGTAAAACAGTACACTATCTCCGAGCTTTTACTAGTGGATCTTTATCCTTCTTGTGATGCTCGATAAAAATGGACTGAGAAACTGGCTGACCTGGAGTGAAAAAATGATTGATATTGATTGAAGCGAAGAAATAACCTGAATTGTGAAGTACTCGACTGTTTGTTATTCATGTACAGGATTACAATGTTATACCGGTACAAACTAAAAATTGAATCTTAATGACTATTATAAAATAGACCATGAGAAACTTATGTTTCTATGTGCAAGTCATTCCGTTGTACATCAGATTTCTGTGGACACCAGGTATGTATGACGGGTCCTTCAGTTCGTGTGCATTACTGTCTTGAGGTATTTAGAGTTTCCAAGTCAAAAACATTTAAAAATGGTTCAGATTGTTACATTATGTTTTCGGGTTTTAAGCTCTTCTGGCAGACCACATTATTGGAACATTAATTGCATAAATAATTACCTTGTTATCCTGATGAACCTTTTATGGTAGGATACTCGAACTATTTCAAGTATTATTACTGTTTCAAAATTAAGTGATGTTTTTGTTTTTAGTATACTGGATAAAAGATGTAGATGTTATATCAGTCATTTTTGTGGCAGTGTGTCCAATATTGTAACTAGGTCGCTTCTATTTGATGTTCTTTAATACATTCGTAATTGAGATAAAGATAATGAAAGGAATTGTTCAACGGGGAAGAGGTCGAAACGTATCCAAACCGAAAAGTACCAAAGTCAAAACGTACCCAAACCGAAATGTACCCAAGTCCAAACGATCCCAAACCGAAACGTACCTAAATCAAAATGTACCCAGACCAAAATGTAACCAAGTCAAGAGGTACTCAAGTCAAACATCCCCAAATCAAAACCTTCCCAAATTAACAAACCTGCCCAAATTAAAGCAAGACTCAACACGCTGAGGTTCAGACATTTACTGTTTTAGTTTTATGTGTTCAACGTTCTTCTCAGTAATTGTGAATAAGCATTGATAATTTTAGATTGCTTTTTTGAATATTGTAGAAAAAATTATATTGACTGATGTAACAACATCTTGACCGTCGAAATTTCCTTGATATTGAGTGCCCTTTAAATAGTTTAGTTTGGAATAACCACATGAGTCTGACGTTTTATAAATAAAGTACGACAAAATTTATGACAACACGAAATCACCTTATCGGTACTATAAATGAACACAAGAAATGCAAGCGTAACCACAACCACCATTCAACTTTTCCCACGCGTCTTTTATGGCTTCAGAATCGCAAGCAGAATCGTCCGACTCCTGTCAAATAGGTGTAACTATACACTTTATTTTATAGTAAAATTCATACAGGTCATGAAGGCGTTCAACGCCGATTAATTTTGGGGATCCTGACACATTCGTTTTCTTTTGAGTCATAATTTACACTCATCGCGCGCTTTGATGTCACAATGAAAGCTACGCATGTCGATATAGTGTGACTAGGCGTGCTATACCGAGTTTAATCCTGGCCACCGTTGTTCCAGTCCATAATGATCGATAATTTTCTAGTGGAATTTTCTTTAAAACTGTTGATGTGCATACTATTCATTACACAGGATTAATAGACTTTCGTTAAATATTAAATCTTAAAACAATAATTTACGTTTAATTGAGTAAAGGCGCATCCATGACATAAATGACTTTTACCAGTAGAGTACTTTCAAATCAACTGCGTCTGTAAGGGATGAAGATGAAGCTAAATTGGATAGATAGATAACTTTGCAATATTTTAATTAACGCTTTATTTAGGTACTTTAACATAGATAATTTCCAACAATACTCGTAGATTTATCAAATTGTTCTTATGTCGCGCATACACAATTAATTATCGGCAAGTGCGCTTTGTGATGATAATTAGCTTTCCCCACAAAGATTAAGGCAGTGCACCTGTAGAGGTGATGATAGTGGTAATATCATGTATACATGACTCGGTTACTGTGACAATTAACTGCTCATGATTAAAAATGCCGAAAATATCGAGAACAGAAGCACCAGAAATTAAATTGCAATGAGCTGATTTTTGCATGTGAGTCGGCACATGCTTCCAGTTCACTTGTTGGTAAGCAGCAAATTTGATTAATGTGAAAATTGCTTTTTATAGGGCTTTCGTGCAAACATATGCAAGAGCACACAATGCAAGAAAATTGTCGGCCAATTAGCTTTTTATGATCATTAGCATCTCTACCGAAGGCTAGGTAGATTGGATTTAGTTGGGTTTTAGGTGTTTAATTTTTCAAGTTCAACTCATCTGATTAATATAAAAGTTTATTGGAATACATAGATTTTATTCCTCCTTAAAATCACAAATAGTTAACAAAAAGAAGTAAAGTATTACTGATATTTAAGTTGGTATGACTAAAATACGCAATGGAAAAATGGAACGCAATGGAGATAAAAAAAAATGGAAAGATAGAACGCAATGTAAATAAAACGCAATGGAAATTATTTGTTTCTTATTTTTTAATTATAAAAAGTCACAAAAAAAGATTTTATTTATCAGATCAATACATAAATGCCTGCTTTGCGAACTTGAAAATGGAATTAATTTTTAAAAGCGATGCTAATAATTATATAAAATGTGCGCATTTGAGTACTTTTTAAAACTCATGAAGCGGTCATCAAGCATGGTTTAGATCAGTTGGTATAATTTTCTTAAGGGGATAAAACAACATAAATATATTCAAATGATATATTTTTTTTACTTAAAGACGCATTCCTTAATGTGTGTTGGAGCTACATCATAAGATAAAATACACCCATTGCATCTGTCGATTTCCATTGCTCATCAGGTCGGTCACTGTCATATCACTCAGTAGCTGAAGTCTTTAGATATGCAGATGGACTACACCCCCTATATATACCACAATTATGACATTCTTTAAAGAATGTGGGTAATGTTTTAATTTGGGTACTTTTTTTTTTACTAAGGTACGTTTTGTTTGGTTATGACTTGGTTGCGTGTCGGTTTGATAAGTTTTGACCTTCACCCGGCAAGGGACCAGTAGTATATCAGCTGGTATAGTGTCAAACTCGTAATCCAAGGTTCGATACCAGTTCAGGATAACTCAGGTCGACTAACTTGAATGGACATTTGGGACATTTCCTTTGCAGCACTAAAGTCAATGACTATTTAAAATTGCTATTGAAACAAGATTGGTTAAACAAGCTGTACTCCATGCAATTAGTCAGACCCAGGCAACAATAAAATATGGAAATTATTAGTTATTCACTTGGGAGAGGGTGGGGATGAAAAATAAGGGGAATGGAAGACGCAACGGAGGCCAGTTACTTCCAGAGTAAGGCAAGTTCATCTGGTTTACTGACATATAGTGCAATTCCTACTGGAAAAAAAGTAATTGCCTGCAGTTTTATGTCGGTTGATATTTGGTATGCATTTCTTCGTGAGCTCTTCCTCGACTCGAATTACAAACTGCAGAAAAACTGATGTACACGTAAATCAGTAAACATCAAAGCTAGCAAAACAAGGAAGTAAAATAAATGATGTGGTGACAAATGATAAAGTGAAACTCTAGTTGACAGAATCTATTAGAGCACTCCCAGACAGTACTGACTAATTGTTGTTGTTCTTGATTTGTGGATTTCATACCATTTCTAACCACACAATGGCTATACATGGCGGCCAGTAACTAATGGAAGAAGAACCATAAAAACCCTGATAAGAAACAACGACCGACGGGAAGCTACTGACAAGCTTTCTCACATTGTCGACCCCGAATCTCGAACGCATTGATTAGAGGATAAAATTGCCAACATTTACAGGTTTTTAATACATAAAACTTAATTACAAAGCTTATTATTTAGCGTATTTAGGGTTTGTTTCCTTACATTTTCTTTCTTACGAAAGTCAAACTACATTAATGAAAAACGATCTTATAAAATGAAACTTCCCTACAGAAAAAAAAATCATCTTTGAAAAACTACTCGGATTGCATAGGCACAATATAATCAACTTATATTGCTGTATTGTAAATTACCAACATCCTTTCCCTAAGCCCATTACTGATATAAACGTTTCCTAATTCCACGAATAACACGTTTTGTGGGATATACGTTTAGGTACATTAAAGAAATGAAGGTGCTTAGGGTGAGAAAATTCATGATAACCTATTATTTTACAACTTTCGCTAACTATGTATCCACGTTTTCAAACATTATAATTTATTTTCCGTTATGTTCCTCTGATCGGTAAGTTCTAATCCGTAGAGAAGAAATGATTGGTAAGCAAAATTGTGCCAGCACAATTATGCTTCATAGCAACAAATTCTCCCAACCCCGAACCCAGCAAATGTTAATTATGGGGCCACTTCCCAATAAGGAAATTATTGTTTGACAGAATTCCTCCTCCCCCACCCCAATAACTAAGTTTACCATATCCTTACATACTAATTTCACTTTGACCTAAGTCAATTTAATGCCCAGGATGTGGGTCACACTTTTTTTTTCTCAGAACATTCTAAGTTTATAAATAGGGTTTCGCCTTGAACTCAAATCGAAGAAAACATCTTTTTCAAAACAAAACATAGCAAAATTCAAGTAGACACCAGTCTCGGAAAAGAAAATAATTAGGTAGACCCAAACCCTACCCTCATTAAGCGCATAACATAAATTAATGTATATAACATGATGTTTCTCCGTTTCTTTTTTTTTTTTTTTCTTGTCTGTCAACCCGAGAATGATGTTCTTGACTGTTCTCTAAACATGGTTCTTGTGTTTGGGCGAAAAAGACATATGAACAAGGTACTTTTATCAAGAACTTTGTTCTCGTGTCTCGCCAAGTGACACCCCAAAATTTCTCAAGTAAACAGTTCTGTCAAGTAAGACACGTGCTATTTGATTTCAGGAATTATACATGTGGTAGGACTGGCTTGTTACTCTTGCACAGCAAGTTGGGAGTTTGATGTCTGCGTAACTAATGTTACCTCTGTGAACGCCACGAAGAATTGCAGAGCAGACCAAAAGTTCTGTATGGTACGTACGTGTGTGTGTGTGTGTGTGTGTGTGTGTGTGTGTGTGTTCAGTATTTAAATTTTTAAGTAGCTTTAACATTTGTTATTTATATCGCTAATCCTCGACCATTCGCATTCGAGGCGGACGCTTATACTACATAGACCACCGGAATGGTTGGTACGTACAACTTGTAATGTAAAAACAACCCAACAACAAAAAAAAGACAACAAAAAAAACAGATACGTGACATGCTATTACTCTGGAATAAAAAATCTCGGAGATTAATTATACCTTTTTACTTTTCTTTTTACACATGAACACACAATTTCATCTCAGTTAGAGCTTCAAAAGAGACTCAGAGGTATAATTAGAAAGAATCTGCAATAAATATTACTTTTAACTTCCCAAATATGTCTTATTTTAGTAACAAATAAGAAATACATAACCAAACAAACAAATAAATGCCCTATATCCATAATGCATCAGTTTGCGCTAAGGCAGATTAAATGATGAAGCTACTTGCTTTTTCCGTTTTTTATATAACCAATGAGAGAGAGAGAGAGAGAGAGAGAGAGAGAGAGAGAGAGAGAGAGAGAGAGAGAGAAATTTTAAATTGTTTACGCGGCCTCTATTCTTGGCCGTTCTTCAAAAATTATTTAATTCTGTCATTTTGTCTGATCCGGCGTGCTTTCTTAAATGGATTTCGGGTAGATTAATATAAAATTGGCTGAAATACTTTCCAGAAATAATATACTCCACAGCTTACAAAAATCGGTTTTACCACAGGAGTCTGTAGTTCTATCAATAAAGCACGACGAAATTTCTGACAATAGAAAAATTCACATTAATGGTATTATAAAATAACACAAGGACTGCAAGTGTGACCACAGACCTCCGCTCAATTAAACTTTTCTCACGCGTCTTTCATCGCTTCGGAATCCCACGAAGACTGAACAACTACACATATCCATTCATAAAACAGTTACGTACCAACGTATCACTCTCGGACGACCATCGCATGAATCCATTCCGGCGAACAACCTTTATTTTCACCATTACGGTCACAAACCTTGGGTAAAAAATGAACAATGCCAGGAAGCAGCCCTTTTCTACCACGGGCTAAATAACCTCATGAAACTAATTTTACAAGATAAAATGTTTGACTTGTTTTGTTTTTTATTTCAGATTACATCATTTAGTAATATTTGAATGAATTTTCAGAACAAATATGTAGTTAAAGTTATGATATCACATATAACGAATGATGACGTCGTCCCATTCAAATATTAGAACCTAGTATTCAAAGAGAACATATTCTGCGCCGTGTTCGGAACAATTATTAGACCCTAATGCATATTTACTGCAGGGTAAAGGAGTCACGGTACTAATTCAATTCCCATAGTAAACATATGGAAACACCATCATATTTAAAATTCAATAACTTAAAATTTCTGGGTACTGATGATCAGACATATATTTCTCCATGCACAACTATCCTTGGTGCAAGCTTCTGTGTGGAGAACACCATATGAGCCGCGGCATTTTCTTGACCTACATATGCATGAAGTCCATGTTATTGATTCAGCACCAAGCGAATCAAGTGCTACTTTCATTATTGAGTAATCCTAAGTCAAGTCTTTAAAAATACTAAAATTGCATCAATAGAAATTTGTCTATATTTTTTTTAAATTGCACATAGGATAAGCTTTCAAAAAATATTTTTTATAAAATTTTACTTTTCATTATTAACCAATTATGGACCACCAAACCCGTAAATACTCTATTATTTCTTCACCCATTTTTAGACTGGTTCACAGTTCTTCCATTGAATTAGTACCGTGTGTCCTAAAAACTAGTAGAAATTGGCTACTTCCTGGCATGGTTCATTTTTCCAGGGTTTGTGACCGTAATGGTGAAAATAAAGGTTAATTCACCGAATTGGATTCATGGATACATGGTCCTCCGAGAGTGATGCGTTGGTACGTTATTGTTTTATGAATGGATATGTATAGTTTTTCAGGCTGCGTGCGATTCTGAAGTGATAAAAGACTCGTGAGAAAAGTCGAATCGAGCGGAGGGTTGTGGTCACGCTTGCATTTCTTGTGTTATGTTATAATACCATTAAGTTAATTTCATGTTTGAAATTTCGTCGTGCCTTACTGATAAATCTGCAGACTCCTGTGATTTTACTGAGTATAACCCTTCATGGCCTCAGAAAGTCATACATATTTCCTCATTGCAGGTGCTGAGGTTGGAGACGTTTGGGAAGTTCACGTCCCTGTCTCGAGACTGTGCTGACACATGTAGTAATCGCTGCGGGATTTGGGGTGATGAATCCGATATAGAGAAATGTTATATCTGCTGTTCGACTGACATGTGTAACAAGTCGAGCAGTGCTAGTCGATTCCGCCCCGACGCTCTCATCTGGATTTGCCTTATTCTGATAGTTTGTGAATTCGTCCACAGGAATAGGTCAGGAAGCATTTAAAAGCCGTAATAGCTTTCGATACAGCTGAGTAACTTTCAAAGAGGGGGGCACTAGGATTTCTCTCGAACTGGGGTATTTTTTATATATATTTTTGACATTTACCTCAAAATAGTACATTTCCAGCTAATATAACGAATACATTTTTTCTTTAAAAAAATCTGAGTAAGAATGTTTTTAAGCAAACCTGAAGCCTGAAAATTTTGGTTTCAACAAGCAATTACAGTCCAACCCTACCCCACGCCCAAACGAAAATAAAATGGTCGGTTGCTTGAAATCATGCGAGGATTTATTTATTTATTTTGCTAGCTAATTTGTTGTCCCTCGTCCGTCCGTCAGCACAAGTTTGTTATGGTACTGGTAATAAGCTGCTTGGAGAATTGCCATGAAAATCTACATATGTTGATTCCAAGGTCTAGATGGTTCTAAATGAAAATAGCTCAAGTGAGCAATATGGCCGCCACAAGAGCCATCTTGAAAATCTTCTTATCTCTACTCTTGAAAGGTTGGTTATATCAACATGAGGCTGGCACTAAAATACTTCGTGCAGTGCATTATTGGTAGCATATAAAATTCGTGCCGATCTAACGTCCAATATGGCCGCCACGGCAGCCATCTTGAAAATCGTTTCAGCTTTACCTATTCATCTACCGCACATATGTGCACCCAATATGAGAAAATCCGCTGTTTACAACTGGTAACAGAGTGGTTTACGTCTTCTTTTTAGTATGCTAAAATTTGAATGTACAGGCAAGAGAACCTTTACAATGATGTGGCCTTGTTTTGTGGAAGATGTTTTAACCTCTTTGTTTGTTCATACAGTCTCAAACAGATATAAATTTGATTTCCCATTTTTCAAATTATGAATTACAGAAATTAAGCATTAATTAAATTCATAATATGCTCCGATTGGACCATCAGTGTAAAGTGGGCACTATCCTAAGTGACAACTTTAGGCCATTTCTTAACAATTTGCTTTACTGTGTGGGCGAAGTTCAATTCTTATTGGATATTTTTACATGTATTAAATGTCTTTAGTAATTTAGTGATTAGGCTGAGAGCAACTTTGAGTAAATCTTCAAACTACATGCTATAATCTGATAATTATACAACTCGGTACGTTTTATATACCTTCCCAATACTGTTACAAGACTTATCCTAGCTCCAATAACAGGAAAGCAAGTCCAGTGTTTGTTTTAAAATTGAATTTGAATTTATTCTGCAAGCTGTTTTGCAGTCCTGTAAAATAAATATTAACAATTAGTTTTGTTTGTCATTTGTTTTTATGTTTTCCACTATGCAAATGAAATAAAATATACATTTCATACAAATATCCATAAAAACACCGTCATCAAATATTAGCTAATTTGCATGTACATTCCGTTCCATTTGCCAATACATTCTATAATAATCACTTTAACATCACTTATATTTATTGATTATCGATTCAGAGACATGGGGAACCAAATAAATCTAAACACAAGGGTACAAATTGCAGGTGTAAAAGCCATCAGTGTGATGGAGCAAATCCTCTATTACAGACAGACAGACAGACACATGGACACAATAGTAGTCCCATTTGAAGTGATGATATTGTCTTCCTTAACAGTTTATCAATTAATTTAAAAAATAATCTATTATAAGAAATGCACATATTTCGAATAAAACTTTAACTTTGACAGAATACGAAATTAATAAAATAAAACTAATATCCTTACTGTACTCAAAACATCCAACAAAATCCTGCTATAAGCTCACCTCAGAAAGAATATATTAGATTGAATGTTTATTACAGACATAGCGTTCATGCGATAATGTTTATACTAACATTTTCTTTAAATGACCAATAGAAAATTTATTTATTTCTTGTCCTATAATTAGAACAGCACGACAATAATTAGGGTTGCCTAATTGCCAAAAATGAAGCAAAACAGCCGAAACAGATAATCATGGCTCAACGCTGCCTAGTTGATTAAATGTGTGAAAAGCAATAATAACACAATAATTACAACCTTATGACTTTATTTCAACTAGCAATGAATATTATTAAAAGAAATAAAAATAACCAAATATATATTAAAGCATGGCTATTGTAAAAAAAAAATGCTAAATTATGTGATCCTGCTGCAGTTGTAATGTGAATTAGTTGTTTTTGTTCCAGGGAAGTGACAAGGTCTTGCCAACGAATGAACAAACACTACTGCCAGTTGCACCCAACCTATATTAAACTGTCCAGTGAATTCAATGCATGTTTTCGAATTACCTGTGTTCAATACATTCATGTCTAATTGCATTGTCAGCTGTTATTTTCATACCTATAACATTAGCTTTTATTTAATGCTCGTAAGTGAAAATCATATTATATTCAAATGAAACATCTGTATAATGGCGTCAAAATATGACACGCGGGCCAGATCGACTAGTTTTATCCGTTAATTTACATCATAGGATGTTTCTTTAAAATTCAGTTATTCGACCCGTGCCCTGGAGAAAGTTTCCCGTACTTGGTCTATAGGACCACTCGGTTCATTGAGATTAACACATGCTGGGATACATGTATTTAATCCAGGCATGCCCAAATTTACTCAGTACTGGTATCCGTCATGCTATATATACATACCATCATCACGGGCAAGGGGGTGGGAGGCGGCGATTTCACCTCTGACCACTACATGTTTGTTCCCCACCCTAACTTTCCGAAAATTGTTCTGAGGGCGACT
The DNA here is from genome assembly GCA_016746295.1 of Potamilus streckersoni. Classification (NCBI taxonomy): domain Eukaryota; kingdom Metazoa; phylum Mollusca; class Bivalvia; order Unionida; family Unionidae; genus Potamilus; species Potamilus streckersoni. The sequence goes on from JAEAOA010002008.1 coordinate 141,921, forward strand.
CTGGCCATGATCGCTTTACTCAGCTTGTGCTACATAGGAAGACAGGGCAAGTCCCACCCACCCATTCTTTCCTTTTAGTACCTTTTGGTCAACAAATATAGGTTCAACCCCCTCTATAAGAATATTTAGTGAAGGAGTTTACTAATTGTATTTGTTGATTTTCACACAACGAATACTTTATGATCAAACATTGTCATTTAATCTTTAAATGACATTACTATCTCCTTTCTTGCATTTTAGAATTTGAATTTCTTTTTTGTATTGTAATCGGAAGGTATAAATGAAGCTCATTATAAACTACAGCATGTCGAATTACGTTTATAATTTCCATGTGAGCTGCACTTCATTGTAAACTACAGCATGTCGAATTACGTTTATAATTTCTACGTGAGCTGCACTTCATTATAAACTACAGCATGTCGAATTACGTTTATAATTTCCATGTGAGTGCACTTCATTATAAACTACAGCATGTCGAATTACGTTTATAATTTCCACGTGAGCTGCACTTCATTATAAACTACAGCATATCGAATTACGTTTATAATTTCCACGTGAGCTGCACTTCATTATAAACTACAGCATGTCGAATTACGTTTATAATTTCCATGTGAGTGCACTTCATTATAAACTACAGCATGTCGAATTACGTTTATAATTTCCACGTGAGCTGCACTTCATTATAAACTACAGCATGTCGAATTACGTTTATAATTTCCATGTGAGCTGCACTTCATTGTAAACTACAGCATGTCGAATTACGTTTATAATTTCCACGTGAGCTGCACTTCATTATAAACTACAGCATGTCGAATTACGTTTATAATTTCCATGTGAGCTGCACTTCATTGTAAACTACAGCATGTCGAATTACGTTTATAATTTCCATGTGAGTGCACTTCATATGGATTTAGAAGATCCTGTCACTGATTTGAATCCATCGTAGTATTTTTATTTTCTTTGCTCATTTGTTTTGTTTTGTTTTGTTCTGTGTTCTTTATTTGTTGTTGTTCTTTTTTTTTGGTTTTTTTTTGTTTTTGTTTTTTTTTTTCGAGGGGCGACTACTTCAAGTAGATAAAAGGAATTTAGTGGGCATATTTGTAATATGCAGATGACCCATTTAGATTTTCAATCAATTGGAGCATTTGTATTTAGTTTTAAAACTATTTTTGAACTTTCGACCAAAATTTTGTTTGCATTGCATTTTTTTGCATTTAAGCGGAGTATCTATAAAGAACACGTTTATCCAGGAAATGCTAAATCAGCTGATATGATATAATGTGTTGGTCCTAAGACCCGTTTAGGTTCTGGTGACTGTTGTTATCTTTTAATTTTATATATCTATTCCAAGTTTTGGAATGATACTTATTTCTTTGTATAAATACTTGTATTGTTTAACCAAAACTCATCTTTGGTAGACATTACAGTTTTGTAACCTTGCTTTGTAATAATATATAAATGACCTGACTAGGTTTTCAGACCAACATATAAACCTTTTCAATGTTTACACCTTTACTTACTTGTTATATTTGGCTTTTTTACCAAAGTTTTTCGCTCAAATTTAGAAAACGTAATTGATGCACACAAATGTTGATATGCATACGTAGATGAATTAATTAAATTTCTTGTATCTTTTTTTTTAGTTTTAGATATTACTTTTAACTTAGACTTTGTTGGTCCTGCATACAGATAAATTTTGAGTCGGAAACTCTGTTATGAAACTGTATTCAGAACATCTGCTAAGTTCTTTTCCATGCCCATTGGACTTGCCAAGTTTTGAACAGAATACTAATACATGGCAATGTACGTCCCCTTCCAGGGAAATACAAATGTAATATCACCGGATGACTATTTTCGAAACTGAAGCATGCAGTGACTTGTCATTGTGTGAAGTTTTGTTACATTGTAATATGCTCCACTTTCACAAGGAGTGTAACTGTACTATTACTATGGGATACATATAATTGCACTACTATCACTATGGGATACATGTAACTGTACTACTATCACTATGGGATACATGTAACTGTACTACTATCACTATGGGATAAATGTAACTGTACTACTATCACTATGGGATACATGTAACTGTACTACTATTACTATGGGATACATGTAACTGTACTACTATCACTATGGGATACATGTAACTGTACTACTATCACTATGGGATACATGTAACTGTACTGCTATCACTATGAGATACATTCATGTTCCATATGAATTATAAAATGCAAGAAGAATCCTTCGAAGGGACCGTTATTCTACTGTCCAAAAAGAATTTCCAGAAATTCAAGAAAGGACCTTTATTTCTTTTCAATTGCTTAGTGTTGAAACCATCTCTGATATTCTTGTGCGATAAGATTGTACGATCAGCCACTGGGCAACACCATATTGAGCACCAATTTTGAGTTGGACAAACAGGACACCATTAGAAGAAAATGTGAGACAATATTGTCAATGTTCACTGTGGTAGCCATGTATGAGATTTGATCGGCAATGTTTTCATTCCAGAGCAACGAGAGATTATTACTAGTCTTTTTGTGAAAACCCAATGTTGGTGTGACTTTCCAGTTAGAAGAAGTAGAAATAACAATATTTTTAAGACTGTTGCAGTGGTGGCAAGACTGGATGTCAGCTGCACCACATATTCATTTAGGATAAAAAAAATAAGTCTTTAAGTAAAAATACCATGTTAATATAACCGTCTATTTAGGTGGAATAACATTAACATAGCCAGATTTGATGTCCTAGCCGAACCAACTAGACATCCTAAGGAGTATTATGGTGCCAAAGCCATGTCAATATGACTTTCCTTTCTGGAAGAGCAGAGAAAATATTTTCAAGATGACGGCCACACTGGATGTCAGATCGGCACCATTTTCATCTAGGACCAACTAGACATTAAAAGAATATTTCAGTGAAAATACTATATTGATATGACCAACCATTCAGGACAAAAGTTTCAAGATGGTTACTTTAGCAACGACATTGCATTTCTGAGCTGCACCATTTTCATTTAAGACAAACTAGACAATGAACGTTTGTGTTCAGGAAAAGACTTCTTACGATATCCAGTTTATCCTATATGAAAATGGTGCACCAAGGACATCCAGTATGATTGCCACAACGAACACGTGAGAATCTTGTGAATATTGTTCTTATTTGTGATAAGAATGATGACTTTTTTATGGAGTTTGTCTTCTTTTCCTAAATGTCACTTGTAATGCATCGTTGATTTTATGACAAGGAATTGGGAGATACCACCTTTCTCAAGAGCATAGGTAGTAGACTCGGTCCCATGTTCTACCAAACAAGCTACTGTGGTTTTCTAAGAACGTGCGCAGTCTACATCGCGCAATGTACATTTTTTCTTAAATATGGCAGGTGTATTGTAGATAACCAAAACGAGATGGTCAATCAGACAATTAATCAGTCAATCCATTAACAAACCAACTAATCAATGGATCATTTAATCGGGTAGATATGGTACAATTGGATGCAATGATTATCCACGAGGAGATAAATAATAAATTGTCTGGATCGGTAGTAATAACTGCCTGGATGAATATTAATCGTAATGTCATGTCTGGATCGGTAGTAATAACTGTCTGGATGAATATTAATCGTTATGTCATGTCTGGATCGGTAGTAATAACCGTCTGGATGAATATTAATCGTAATGTCATGTCTGGATCAGTAGTAATAACTGTCTGGATGAATATTAATCGTAATGTCATGTCTGGATCGGTAGTAATAACTGGATGAATATTAATCGTAATGTCATGTCTGGATCGGTAGTAATAACCGTCTAGATGCATATTAATCGTAATGTCATTATTAATAAAACTCAGCTACCGACATTTAAATAAATAATAAAAAATTTTATTTTGGAATACAACAAGGTAATCATCAGATTTTTAAAAAAAACACATTTTTATCAGCATGCAAATTAATTGGGTGAAATATTTAGGATAGTTGGATGCATGCCATTTCCTGTTTATGTAGAAACATTAATATATTCAAACATGGATGATACATGACATTACTACTTATGTAGAAACATTAATATATTCAAACATGGATGATACATGACATTACTACTTATGTAGAAACATTAATATATTCAAACATGGATGATACATGACATTACTACTTATGTAGAAACATTAATATATTCAAACATGGATGATACATGACATTACTACTTATGTAGAAACATTAATATATTTAAACATGGATGATACATGACATTACTACTTATGTAGAAACATTAATATATTCAAACATGAATGATATATGACATTACTACTTATGTAGAAACATTAATATATTGAAACATGGATGATACATGACATTACTACTTGTGTAGAAACATTAATATATTCAAACATGGATGATGCATGACATTACTACTTATGTAGAAACATTAATATATTCAAACATGGATGATGCATGACATTCTTACATTGAGAGACATTAAACAGTAACAGAACAAACATGTACTAACTGATTAAACATTAAGAAAGCTTCAAGAGGAAGGGTGCCCCGAATGCGGTCGTCCATCCGCCTACTCTTTTGTCACCATATCCCTTATTTTTGGTCCGTTAGAGCTCCGTTTCCTAGTCCCAGTGGAGCAGTCCCGAACCTATCGCCAAAGATGTGATAGTCACATATCGGATTCAAATGTTGCTTCGATTATGACATTTCCTATTTATTAGTTTTGTACCTTTTCGTTATCTACGTGTACTTTTCAGTTGTAATAAAGAGAGGGTCCAAAAGCTGTGAGCTCAGGATGTCCGTGTAATTATTGTGATATTAATTTGGTTTCGCGCAGCCATGAGTTCAATCCAGCAGCTTGCCAATCAGCTGTGTTTTCAGGGCCACCCAATTTTTTCAGTTTTTACCTGAAGAGGGCTTCCTTGGATCAGAATAGAAGCCCTTTTTGATAATTATGTGGGACAATTTATCATATACTGCTATAAGTGCGTGTTTGTGTGCGTGTGTGCTATATTTCATTTTTCATTAGCGTGTGTAACAGGTTGACATCAAAAGTGCTTTAAATATAGCGACGTTAGTCAAACAGGTTTAACATCAAATGGAAAAAACTACGCAAAATAAAAATTTTGGTCCAAGGGGACAACGATCTTTTTATTATATAGCATGAAAAAGTCTTTAAATCTTTAAATAAGTCCCTACATCTTTAAATATAACTTTATCGAAAGCTTGAGAATTTTTTTTTTATATAAAATATATCACATTTTTATGCTATTTTGTCGTCATTATTTACAAGTGTTGTATTGATGTAGATATGCTTTTGAAAGAAATGAAATATGTTACAGATGCACATGATAAACGATTGAATTCCACACCTTGACCTATTTGTTACAGTCCAATTTACATCATGTGGTATTTATTTTAGTTACGCAAACCATGAACGTATTTCCGAACATTTTAACACGCTTGAAAAGCATGTAGCTGGCAAAGAGTTTGGAGAGTTTATAAACATCTTTAAAGTATGAATAAATTAAGAATAAATAGCTGAACACTTTCTATGGCTATTTTAATAGTTGTACTCAATTATATTATAATATAAGCGTTGCAATGCGTGCTATGGGCACAAACCATGATCTGTCGAGGACACAGAGCATACATACAATTTTACCGCATAAACCCTGATTTCACAATATTTGTCAGTGTCAGTAATTTTATTTTTTTTCCCAATAAAATAAACTATTTAAATTCTGCACAAAGGTGAATGAGCTACTTTAAAAATATTTCTCTACTAAATTGTCGATGCAGGATACACAGGCTTGTTATTTTATTATATATAACAACTCCATTATCACACAAAACTATATGGGTTTTGTTTCCTTCAATGCATATTTGAATTGATCCATGTACCTGGGAAATAATATTTTAAAGAAATGTAAATGTCACATCTAAATCCCGGACGAAACTTGATGTCGGAAAGAGTTGTTATTTCCCATAACAGTTATTCTTCGAATCGTGTACATTACCTTCTTTTTAGAGAAAGAGATTTTAAAGCAGAAAGGTATCTTTTCCATGATACTCTCTTTATTTCCTTAATTGTGCATCAAACTTTAGCCCGAGTTATGCAGTACCTTAAAAAAAATTCTGGCGTCGGACAACAGTTAAATTTCCTCAGCCGCTTCTTGGCGTTGCCTTATGACTTCGTTGCAGTCTTCTGTAAATCGTGTGGGGGTGTCTTGTTTTTCTTCTGGATTTTTCTTCTGAAATCTCGAGTAAAACTTATGTAAAATGTTGAACAGAATCATTGACTTTATAAAGATTTTTCTGTTTAGTCAAGCTATATAAATGAAAATTGGCTCGGTCATCCTTCTTTAAATTCCAGTGTGAAACTGGTTCATCAATGTATGGTAGACTTAATATTCTTTAGATAGATTGGGAAGCAGTGACTGCTGTTAAGGTCATCAAAAACCTTTCAATCATAATCCAAAAGCAGAGAAGAACAATCTGTCAGATCTATACAAGTATATGCAACCGTTTCCGATATTAATTTCTCGAAAAATTAGTGTTATTTATTAGACACAAAGCGTGTCTGGAAATATTGTACCTTTTTGCCTCTATCGTTGGTGTACTTTTATTCCCAAACAAAAAATATTATGGGCATTTAAATCCCCGAGTAAAACAAATGCGGTAGACTAATTGTTGAACGAAAGTGTCCAATTCACTTGTTGTAAGTTTGTGTTTAGTGTTACATTAATGAAACAAATCCAATCAATCAACGCTTACAGCAATGGCTGGTAAAAATATACGTATAAAGGATTGGCATTATCAGAAGCCGTATTGTTCACAATAGCAGAAGCTTTTCCCGATGCCCTGTCAACATTTTGAGGGTATGTGCTAAATAGGAGTAACCTTTTTACGATATGCACCAGGATGCATCGGCCAATCCTACAACAACAGATCTGCAATGGGAGATATTCTTTAGTGATAACAGCACATTTTAAATTAGCTGCTGTTGTGGTGGACGTCAGATTGGCAACATTTTCAACTGAACCAAGAGAAAGAATATCAATAGAAATCTTTTGGCAAAAACCCTATGTCATAATGATCATCCATTTAGGAGGAGTAGCGACAAAACTTTCCAGAAAATCACCCTTTCAGCCATATTGAATACACAACTGGCACAATTTTCAATTAGGACTAAATGGGTATCATATGTCCATTTGTGAAAACCCTATATTGATATCACCATCCATTTAAGAGGAGTAGAAATAATATTTTTAAGACAGCCATCATGGTGGCAATATTGACCGTTAGTCATTTTCGTTTAAAGCAAAACAGACAACATACAAACTCTTGTTATGAAAATCCAATTTCAAAAAATATTTTGCTTTTTAAGGGTGAAGCAAAAACGAAATTTTAACGATGGTCACATAATTGATATCATATCAACACCTTTTTGTTAATTTAAGATCAACATAATATTAAAATAACTCTTTAGTGAAAACCACATGCTGATATAAGCGTTCGGTCCGAAGAAGTATTTATATTTTCAAGATGGCCACTGTGATAGCCATAACAGACATTAGATCAGCACTATATTCATTTACGACAAGCCAAACATCACAAGAATAATTCTGGTGGAAACACCAAGTGAGTATGACTTTCCATTCAGATCGATTTATGATAACAAGATTTTCAAGATGGCCCTGTGTGGTAACCAAATTATACCTCATTTTGGGACCGTTTTCATTTAGGACCTACTATATAATGTAAGAAGTATTATTTTGATATGACCATCCATTCTGAAGTAGTGATAGCAACATATATAAGATGACCATTGTATAGAGGCGAAAATGGATTTCAGACTGGGACCATTTTCATTTAGGACAAACTTGACATCATAAGTCTTTTAGCAAATACCTTGTACTGATAGGATGATCCAATAATGCACAATAACAGGATTTGTAAGATGGTTATTATGTAGCATCCATAATGTGATAGTTACCATTTTTATTGAAGATCACAAGATGTCTTCGGTGAAAACCCCAAATCAATATAACTCTCTGTTCAGGAGGAGTTGCAATAACAAGATTTCAAGATGGCTGCCCTGGTGACCATACTAGATGTCATATCTCTGCCATTTTCTTTAAGTAATAACTAGACAATTTATGAAGTCTTTTAGAGAAAACTAATGTTGATATTGCCATCCATGTTGGAGGAGTAGTGCTAATAAGATTTTTAATATGGTCACCTTGGAAGTTAATTCAGCACAACTTTCATTTAGGACCAACTGAACAGTAGCCTTGTAGCAAAATCCCATACTGATAAACCATCCATTCAGGAATAGTGACATGATTTTCAAGATGTTTGCCATGATGGCTATAAAACAACATCAGCAAAACTTTAATTTAGGACCTGCCTTATATCATAAGAAGTCTTTTAGTAAAAACCTAATGTTAATATGACCATTCATTCACAAGTATGATAACAAGATTTTCAAGATGGCTGCCATGATGACCATTTTGAAAATTAGCAACATTTTAATTTAAGACCATCTAGATATCATCAGAGGTCTTTTATTGAAAACACCATTTTGATAAGACTGTCCATTTAGGAGGAGTAGCAATAACACATTTCTCAAGATTGCCACTATGGCAACATTCTTTGTATGTCCAAGCATAACAATTTTCAATCATGATGCACTAGACCATGAGACAGAAGTGTTTGTAGAGTTTCATGGCAATCTTCCAAAAAGTTTTGGAGGAGCTGTGATAATGAATTGGTGCTAACAAAGATGGACAATGGATGAATGACCATCCCATAAACTCTTTTAAGTCCAAGATTAGCAGAGCTAAAGATATATATATATATATATATATATATATATATATATATATATATATATATACAAATGAGATCTGTGATGTTCATCTGAGGTTAGCCCATATTAAACAAAGACAACTCTTAGATAAGATGTTTTAGGAGACAACAAACATAATTACATGTAGGAAGAAAAGAACTATTTGTAGCAAACATTTTTTTTTGTAATACATGTATTGATTACAGTTGATAGATAAAATGATGTATAAAATAGTAAGTGTGCCTTGAAAAAAGCAGTAATTATATGAAAGTAGTAACTTTTTTATCACTGACATGTATATTGGGACACCATGGTATTTTACCATAAATTAGTTTTAGAGAATTTTTTTTTGTACACTCAAGTTCTGGGACAAATCTATAATTTTGAGTTGAAACACCTTTTCAATCATAATACTGATGCTTAGCTGGTCAAATGAATAATAATAGGTATTATTTATAGGATCTGAAAGTGAAATTAATTAAAACCTTTTGGGGCATCCAAAAATGCACTCAAACATAAGTTAAAAAATAATACAATGAACAAACAGACTGTGCTAATTGTTTACAAATTTCTTCATATGTGCAAACTTTGGAAGAACAAACTTTTACAAATCTTGAGGCAATATTGAAATTCTAGATGTTTGCAGTACAAACCAAAAAAAGATAAATTATTTTTACATTGTGATGCCACAATTACTACCCAAAAGTGCATATAGACTGATATGCACAATGTGTGTTCATTATGGCATTCATTACACAATACTATTATCTACATTTATGTTTGATCTAATAATTTTAAAATATTAAATATTATTTATGAGAAGGTGAAGTGTTTATGAATGTTGTTTTCCCTCAGGTCTTTGCATGTATTCCATTTTTGTGCAAGTCGAACAACTTATATGTGTATCATATCTTGTGTTTTGCTCTACACATTCATTTTTAATGCAATGAAAATTCTGATTTGATTTATTTTTGTTTTTTTTGTAAGCCATATCAAATTCCTTAGTTATCTGCCAGCACAAAGATAAAGGCATGTTATGACATCACTCACTTTCTTTTCCCAACACTGATGAGTCTTGAATTTGACACTTTTTCAGTGTCAGTCCTAGGTTCAGTTCCGTTTATTTGAACTTCTTGTAATCATCCTGCACAACTGACTCTTGTTCAGTTGCGGCATGGTTTTTAATAGATTTCACAGAATGCATGCTTAAAGTGTCAAAAAAAACTGAATATTTGTTAAAAGAAGCCAAGTACAGCTTCCCTACGTCATCCTACTTTGAGTATACAAGAAAAATCTCCACACTTAAAGGAATTCAAAGCTTGTTGGCTGCTTTTTAAAAATAAAACTCTTCAGTAAAAGTCACCTGGATCAAATAAGCACATTTACTGAATTAAATTTAAAAACTAATTATTAAATCTTGATTTTTGAGTGATCTACACATTAATTGTCATTAAAATTTCCAGACAAAAATACAGAAGATTCATACAAAGTACATAATTGCCTCCAATTTATTGGACTTGTGAACTCTTTCTTCTTCCTGCCAGTGTTTTCCCAAGCTTTGTTTATAAGTAACATAAATGATGACACTATAATGTCTGTTTGTTTGCAGTATAACCTCTTCCCAACAAGCACATTCCCTCTTACATCACTGCATGCAACAAAACCAGTTTAAATGAGATCAGCCTACTTGCATGACTATGCCTAAAAATGTTGAAGTATGTCATCGCTGAATTTGCCATTAAGTATTTTTCAAGGAATTTATACAATAATCTTCAATGGAATTTTGATGGACAAGATCTGAAATAAAGTGAATAAATGCCATTTAAAGGTATGTGTTCTCCAAAATGACACCTGCAGCTTCAAAAAGTGCATACATGAGCTATGGGAGTGTTGTTCTATAATCTTTGTATTTGATACCCTAAATTGAAACAATGGGTTTATATGTCTACCAGGTGTGTTTATTCACCATCCCTAGCTTCTAATGTTTGCCATCTTGTTGTCATAATTGATACAAACAGGCATTGAAGTTTTCAGGTTACAATAGCATGCTTAACATTAAGAATACTTTTGTAACCCATCTTAGCAAGTATATTTTAAATGTATTTAATAATAAAGATTTTTCTTTGAGAAATACTGGTATAATGTTAACCAGGATATGCCCATAATATTCTCTTGGGTATTTTGCACTAAACACCATGTCATACATGAATTGCTGGTGCCTTGAAGCTGAAATGACAGCAAGATGGCATATCAACTGATGAAAGATCTCACAACTCTTAAACAAGTGAAAACTATCACTATCCAAGACAAGTCAGGAAAATGCCTCACAAACGATCAAGAGATCCTAAAGCAGCAAATACAATGCTGTACAATCATAAGACGCAAGGAAATCCAGCAGTACAAAATTGCCCTTAGACACAAGAAATTAATGACAACCACATTCTTCATGAGGAAGAAAAAACTGCAGTTAGGTCACTAAAGAAAGAAAAGTCAGCTGGCATACCAGCAGAGCTCATTCAAGGAGGAGGAGAAGAAACAATCACAGTCCTAACAACAATCTGCAGCAAGATATGGCAGACAGGAGAATGGCCCACAATATAGACTCAATCTTTTATTAAAGTGCACCCCAAGAAAGAAAAAACTACAAAACCAAAACCACAGATCCATCAGTCTGATCAACCACCCAAGCAAAGTCATGCTGAAGATAATTCTTAAAAGACTAAAGCCCCAAGCAGAGAAAATTATTGCTGAAGAGCAGGCAGGCTTCCAAGCATGAAGTAGCACCACAGAACAAATCTTCAATCACAGACGCCTTTGCAAGAAATACCTTCAGCATCAGCATATTATATGTCCATGTGTTTATAGATATCAAGAATGCATTTGCTGTTGTTGTAAGGTTTAACACCATTTTTAAGCACATGATAGGCTATACATGGCAGCAAGTATTAATGGTGGAGGAAGAACTCGGGGAAAACCCTGGCAAGAACCACCAACTCATGAGAAGCTACTGGCAAGTTTTCTCACATACCTATAGTGGCCAAATCTGAGATTGAAACCTATGCAGACAGAGGTGAGATGGCAATGATCTGTAATGGAGAGCACTTTAGACCATTCAGCCACTCAGGGCCCCAAGAAGGCGTTTGATTTAGTAAGGCTTATAGCATTATGCATAGCTCCCTACAAATATACTGCTTATGACAAAATATTTCATGAACAAATACAGATTTTTAAAACTTTAATACAGATGTAACTATTTACAACATCTACAATCATCAGTAAAGAGGAACAGTACCTTACATAATTATTTACTGTCAAAGATGTATGTTTTGTACTCCTGCACCTTCTGAATGGGTACACTGTTCCATTCTTTTGCCCATTTAAAAGGTACAAGAGTGCAACACACACTCAGACACATGCTGTTTATAGGACCCTTTTTGACATCTTTTTTCTTTCTAAATCATTATCGATTTTAATGTACCATCTTTCACTGATGATCTGGGTGATTTTCTTACTGAATTGTTTTCATTCTAGAAGATGAGTAATCCTTTGCAATTTTCCTATCTAGAAAAGTGTGCAAAAAAATTGCCAGCAACACAAGTAACTTAATAAGGAAGGTTCATTTCTAAAAGCAATTTAGTAAATTGAACTTTGACTGAATTACATCAAGGTTCTCTCCATTATTTTTAATGTTGTAAGTTAAGGTCGAGTTGCTGATTTTGAAGCAGTGAGCTCATATTTATTAGCTTTTTTTATGCTGTTTTATGTCATGGGCACTCCATGCCCAATAGTGAAATCACATTACACAATTTATAAAATGCACACTTTTCTACTTTACAAGATAGTTTCACAATTTAAACATAATGGCATAATTGTTCTTCCAGTTCTGCATTCTTTTCTTTGCTGGAGAAAATTTCTGAATCTTCTGCTTTCCTTTTCAACTTGACCAGAAGTTGAATATTACAACTCTATATTCCTATATAAATGTGATACATTTCAATCAGAATGGAAACCGATACCCATTTTAAACAGAAAATTATAGGAAATTTTTATTATCTTTTTTTTGTTATTAAAATCGGATTTTTAACAAGAAAAACATACACCAATATTCAGATTCAAATTACAAAACAAATATGGGAAAAACAGGACACTTGGCAACTCTGATTATGGGGAAACTATGAGGATGCACAACAACTGTTACAGCTCAAAACCTGGTGCAGGTTGTTAAGCACCTCTATGACAAAGCCAAAGCAGAGAAGATTGTTGGTTCTGAACAACAGTTGGAGTCAGACAGGGATGTATACTGTCACCTACACTCTTCAACATTTTTCTGTAAAGGATCATGAAGGATGCCTTAAAAGACACTCATGGACTTCTAAGGCATCCTTCATGATCCTTTACAGAAAAATGACACTGTCAGCATCAAAGGAAGAACAATCATCAACCTTCACACCACATATGATATTGATGGCTTAGATTCAGATGAAAAAGAACTGGCTGACTTGGTGGTGACACAACCTCCATAGCAAACAATATGGAGAATCATCACAAATTTCAAATACTTAGGATAAATTATCACAGATGAATGCTCCAAACCAGAACTACTTTGCAGGATTACCCAGACAACAGCAGCTATAACAAGTTCAAAACCAATATGGAAGGATACCAACATTGCACCTGGTTCCACAATAAAGCTGGTGTACTTGATTATCATAACCATTTTTATGCATTATTGTGAAACACATACTCACATCAAATCTACAAAAAATGATTCAAACCTTCCAAATGAGATGCTACCACAAGATCTTGGGCATCTAATAACTTGAACAAGTAACCAACAACAGGATTCAATGAGCCATCAGATCCAATGAAGACCTCTTGACCACTGTAAAAAAAAAATAACCTGAAGTGGTTTGGTCATGTCTCCGACAAAAAAGGAGGGAAAACATCACTAAAGAGTGGACAAGCAGTGTTTGGAGATTTATAATGTGCAGTAGAGAACATGGAAAGATGGAGAGAAATGGTTGTGAATAAGTCATCTGTCGTGCCCTACTGACCTCATGGTTTATGGGATTTTTTTATGATGATGGCGATGATGAAGCAACTGATTATTTCTCTCTCTCTCTCTTTCTCTCTCTCTGTCTCTCTCTCTCTCTCTTGTTTGTGATTTTGTTGGATTCAATTTTCAAATTTTTCCTTGAGAACAACAAAACATGATTATTTTATATAGCTTCATATCGATGTTTTTACCTTACATAAGTGATACACACAATGGATTTATATGTTACAGCACAGGACCGTGCAGATTTTATATGGCGGATATGTTTGTCTCTTGCACATAAATTGCTTATGAAGAAAACAAATGAGAACAGTGCAAGATTAGTTTCTTTTGGCAAATTATCAACTAAGCATTCTATTTAGTACCTACTTTACTGCAATATGGGGGTAAAAGGCAAAATTATTTTGTGTCTTTAAATTTTTAAACGTGATTTAGCTAAAAATAAGTTTAACCACAAGTTATGGAAATTGAAAAAATCTTAGATTTTATCTTGTTCCAATATTATGGTAAATATGGTATAACTGAAATAATGTAATCAAGTGTGTATCTTAGTTGGTTTTCTAATAGTACACAGTTTCATAATGAACTGTACAATTTTGCATGCAAATAGAAAATCCAAAACTTGTTGGTGCTACATTTTTATGAAAGAAATATTGTATTCACTGTTGTTATAAGAAACTAGAATATTTTGCCATGTGCATGACACAATTTACTAAGGAATCTCAACATTAAATTTAGAGTGAGCATCAAAGTTCTTCAAGAGGCAACATATTTAACCTTCTAGCTTCTCTAATTTTAATGTACAATCATTTACATAATGCATCACTCTGTATGTACTTTCTGCTATTTACGATTTACGTCGTTTTGGTAACTGTATAATAAGAAGCATCTCTAAATAAATATTTGTTCTTTTTCCAAAAGAATGAAAATCTGCATGTTGCTACACGAATTGTTAACACACCCAATGACACTCCGAGTCAATGTGATCTTACCAATTCTAAATATACAAATAGAAGTGCAAATAGTAATGCAAAGTATAAAGCAATTATTGCCACACAAAAACTGACACACACATTGTTATTTTAAAACTTTTGGTGATTACTAACTGCAACAATTCAATATAAATTTTATAAACATAACTGCAAATATATTCTTTTATTGCAGATCTTGAGAAATATTTGTCTATTTATCACAGCTTTAGAAATGCCTAATATTCGGCATCTATGTACACTGTTGTTATCTGACCAGACAAAATTTCCTGGAGTCAACTCTTAACATGAAATCTTCATTTTGTAAAAAAATAAGTTCTGTACATACATGCTTGTAAGTTGATTCAAACTGCAAATAACAAAGATCCTGATCTGCCATAGCATAATGCACCTGAAGATCAGGGTCTGTGTTGTTTGTTCTGCTGGTCTCTCTCTCTCTCTCTCTCTCTCTCTCTCTCTCTCTCTCTCTCTCTCTCTCTCTCTATATATCTATATATATATATATATATATATATATATATATATATATATATATATACTTATAAGTAAAGTCAAAAAGTCAAACTGCAAATAACAAAGATCCTGATCTGCCATCTCATAATGCACCTGTATATCAGGGTCTATGTTGTTGTTTGTTCTACTGATTATTTCTGACAAATTGCACAGACCCAGATCTGCTAGCATATTAAGTGATAGCAGATCTAGGTCGGTGCAGTTTGCAGTTGGAATAATCGTTTAAGTGAGTATATAAGGTAATGCCAAATAATATAGGAAAACAAATTCAATCATTGTCTAGGTAGGTTTGACAGCAAAATATTTGCTAATATTTTGCATGACATCAGCAAGCAAAGTTTTTGTCTTCTGCTGGTCATCACCAAGTGAATCACACACCCTTTTGATGATTTCTTCTCCATTTTCTCTGCGAAGCATGTCACAGTATAGTTCCACTGCAAAAGATAGGGCAGATATAAAAAATAATGTTGAGTAAACAACAAGAGACATATTATTTTAATACTGATATATTGCTAATCTGACCCTAATATGTACTGAAAAGTAATGTTTCACATTATTTCTATTCTGCTTTATTTATGGCTAAAGTTTACAATCATACTATCAAATCTGAATAATAACTGCATGCATGAAAATCAACATATAAAGGCCTGTTGGTATCTCCATAGCACAAATTACTACACACAAGCTTTCCAGTAAGTTTGTGAAGAAAAAAAGTACATACAGTCCTTCAGCTCTGTAGCAAAAAAAAATACAAGCTTTCCGGTAGGTTTGTGTAGCAAAGAATATACAGGCCTTCTGTAGATTTATGGATCAAAGCATACACAGGCTTCCCATAGGTCTGTGGATCAAAGCATATACAGACCTTCCCATAGGTCTGTGGATCAAAGCATATACAGACCTTCTAGTAGGTTTGTGGAGCACAGCACATACAGGCCTTCCAGTAGGTTTGTGGATCAAAGCATATAAAGGCCTTCCTATAGGTCTGTGGATCAAAGCAAATACAGGGTTTCCTGTAGGTTTGTGGAGCACTTTCCAGTAGGTATGTGGAGCACAGCACACACAGACCTTCCAGTAGGTATGTGGAGCACAGCACACACAGGCCTTCCAGTAGGTATGTGGAGCACAGCACACACAGGCCTTCCAGTAGGTATGTGGAGCACAGCACACACAGGCCTTCCAGTAGGTATGTGGAGCACAGCACACACAGGCCTTCCAGTAGGTTTGTAGCAAAGATATAGGTCTTTTCCGGTCTGTGTGTAGAGGAAATGAGTGCATTACTTTTGTTAAGTAAGTATCTGCTTGGGGCACTTTTTGTATCACAACTATATGCCTTCGCTCTGGTGCCAAAGACCAAAAGCTTTCAAATCATCCTCCAATGATAAGTATGTTATATAGATCATATGACAACAAAATCTTAACTCTCTGTGCCTTCCAAAAAGCTACATTTCTGTCTAATTTATCCAACTGGGCATGTTCTACTTCCCTGTTCATGAAGAAATTCATTCCCATGTATACAAAATCCTGAGATGGAAGTAGCTTTGATTTCTCGTAGCTTCGCAAATAACCCAACTAAGTCACTATGGACCAGCAGTGATACAAAACTTTGTTGTGAGACTCAAAAATGCCATTGTGAATCAATCAGTCACCAAACTACTCAAGGATACAGATCCCCAGTAACCTTAGTTATAGGGCATAACCGATTAGCATTTTTCTACCGATTTCCGATTCCAGATTTTGGGCATGCAATTTTTTTTATTCCGGATACAATTTGATTAATCGGAAATGCCTACTACCAGGAGTTTTTTGTCTCTAGCACATCTGACCAAAATCTCGCCTCTGCATCCCAGTCACCTGAATTCACGTGCCAGTGCAAATTGGATTCATATCTAGCTGAGAAAAATCAGCCGAGGACTTCACCACCAACAGACCCAGTCATATACTGGAAATCCCGAGAAAAAATGCTTCAGCTTCTGGCAGCTGTCGCTAAATGTTTTTGTTCAATACCACCCTGTAGTATCAATAGTGAAAGAAGATTTAGCACCGCAGGTGCTATTTGCAGCGACAAACAATTGAGAATGTCCACTGAAAAAAATGGAGATGCTACTGTTTCTTGCAAAGATTTTGGAAGTTATAAATTTTGATTATTAAATTTCTTATTTATCTATTAAACTGTGTGCATCATGCCCATGCACATTAAAATATTTTAATAAATTTAAATCTTTCAGTCTAACTCAACTATTATCATTTCACCCTGTTGTGTTGACCATATTGGACTTTTCTGATTTCTTATTTAACTTTATTAACGCACTATCGAATAACACGCAGTGTTAGACATAGTGGTACAGAAATTCAACTTTATTATTTCTATTATCCGAATTGGTCATTCCTACCTTGTCAGACTCCGATTAATCAGAAGTTCATACTAACCCAATGAATCTGATTTCCGGATCAAAAGTAGGTTTTGCTGTACTTACTTAGATAGCAAATACTCCCATTACTCTGGTAAAGACTCTGGGTGCAGAGGCTTGGCTGAAAAGGAAAGCACGAAATTTGCAAACCTCTGGGTCCAGACAAAACCAAAATTACTTCACCCATATTGAATAATGCTCAACCAAACCTCTGAAAGAGTGTAGTCAAGAGCCTACAAGAATTGACCAAAGAGAAAAGAACCACTGGAGAGGGAGTGACTCCCAAGGATTGTCACCCACTGACCAAAAGAGAGATTGGTCTGAAAACTTCCTTCCCTAATCCTTTATGGCAAACCTATCTAGCAACTGACAGTTTGCTTTAGGGTAGCTTCTTGAACTGGGCCTGCATCAATTCTGAGAATTTTGCTGATGCTCCCATGAATGTCCAGGATGAAATGCTTCCTGGCCTGTTTCAATAGGCTAGAAGCTGATGCAAAGACCAGTGTTGTTGGTCCTTCAGGTCTAAAATGCCATCGAAGGAGTGAGTGCACTAAAGTGGATCTTTGCATCCAAAAGAAGGTTCTTATTTACTCCATTAAGATGTGTCTAATGTAACATCCCTTCAGAGGTAGAGCAGCATAGCTACAAGAACCATGGACAAGGATAAGGGATGCCTTCATGTTTTTGGCAACCACCTCCAGCAAGCACGATTGGAGACAAAGTTCCTTTGTCAGATGACTGAATGAGCTGCAGAGAAATAATCTGCATGTGAAGCAGCCTTGCCTCAATTACCAAATCAATTACCAATGTCTCCACTGAAGGGGGGGGTCACAGCTCCATGGAAATGCTCATTTGTGACACCCCAGTGTTTAATGGTGGAGGCTCAAAGAGCAAGGCAGGTGAGTGTACCATGTAGCTAGTGACAGAGACCAGAGGTCGCAGAACAGAGGTGGTGAGAGAAAACCCATTACACTTACTGTCTAGCTGATCAAGATCCGTACATAACTCTTCAAGAAGCTCGGTATCATAATGAGTGCTTAAATAAAACTCAGGATCCTCATCCATTGACAGTATCAGAGAAAGAGTCTGTGATAACCAACATACATCTACTTGTGAAATTAGGTCTGCGGAAAGAGAAGTTACAGCAGTGGATTGCTAGAACAGACACATCAACATTAGCAGATCTCAGTATCATAAATCTATAGCTCAATGAATTTTCAACTCTGCATCTAAAGTGTAGATAAATTTGTGTAATTAGAATGCCTGTAACATCTAGTTTTCTTTAAATTAATTTATATTTGTACTTATTGTATGCTGTAATATAAATAATCTAATGGGCAGACCCTGTTTGTTTAGCTGTGGCATGCAACAGCAGTATGACTGCTTTGTCCGGTATCATAAATGAACTCTTCCACAAATTCAGGGATAAAATGGTTGATTATACAGAGCACTCTTTTTCAGGATATATATATATATATATATATATATATATATATATATATATATATATATATATATATATATATATATATATATGTTGCTCTATATATAGATATAAATGGTGTTGAAAACATTTGTGTGGAAAGAATTTGGTAATTTTAGCTACATTATTATAGGCCTAAGTGAAAATTCATTCACAATGCTGGCTTAATGAATTAGCATGCATCTTGTTTCCATATTCCAAGTGAATCCTGTAACCAATTTGTTTTTTACATTTAAGTGTGCCTTATTAAGTTTTGAATAATTCTTTTTATGGCTTTGTTTGGGCTTTAAGCCTATGGTGGCTCAAAGGCATTAAAATATTCCAGAGCCTCCACTAGGCTTTGCATCTGTCGCCAAATACAAAATAATTTTCAAAGTGGCGCTATTTTTCATTGACTGGCGAAAGTTGCTGGAGACAAATTGTTATAAAGTTTTTAATTTTTTTATCGATATAAGCTACCTGGGCCACTTAATACATGTTTTCACTATTTGTGACAGTGCATCATGTTGGTAGATGATGAATAAGGAATTATTAGAACATGATTGCAGCTAACTGCAAGCTGTCAGTCATTTCTGAGAAGCAATTAAATGTAATTAGCAGGAAATAAAGAATGATGGGGGGATGAACTCTTTGGTTGAATAGGTTGGCAAAAAGATTTGGTGTCATTTGCCAATGTTGTTAATTTATGTTTATTACAAACTGTGACTGTAAGATGCACATGGGACTGCTTCGTGTTTTAGGGATTCTTTATTTAGATAACATGTTTTTATGGTCTAAATTAACTGAGTAACACAGGATGCTACTACAAGTCTGTCAGTTGTCAACTGCAATGGGCCCAAGTCACTTATACCAATGAAAAATTAACTTTATAAAACATGTCAGTATGAAGCACAAAGAATACGGCTAATCTAGCTCTGAGAAACAAATATTATTATCCAGCTACACGTGAGGCAGCCACCAGTTTACTTGTTGCCCTTATTTCTACTGCAGACTGTGAGAAAGGGTTCTGTCACCAGAATCTGATCAAACCAAACCTACAAAATTCTATGGGTATATCTACCTTGAAAAATTTAAAGAGAATTTCAGTGAGGGGCCCAGTGTTGAGAATTTTGATTTCAGAAAAGGATTTAATAAATGCTCTGAAAAAAATGAGGTCAGTGACATTGTTCAAAAAGACTAAGGAGCATTTTGTTTTATCAGTTATAAAGAAACATTTTTATTTTTTTCACTGAACTTCACATGTATATAATGGTATTGTTATATTTATTAATAATTATTTTTAAGCTTTGAAAAAACATGTAAAAACTGTTTTATTGTCATGTTTATATTGATAAAAATGGCCAATATTACACATATATTAAGTCCCTGCATCATGGTATAAAATGGTTCCTATGGCTGAAGAGTGGCTCCAAATTGTCAGATTTGGTGAATTATATGGCACAAAGAAAATATTTGCAAGGAAGTCTTGAATACCTTCACATGCTGATGTTAGGAATCATAAGTAGATGAGTCATGAGTCATTGTATAGACTCCAAAAAGTCTTTATTTGGAATTACAATATCTAGTGTATGCAAAATAAATTTATCTTCTCATAAAACCCAAAATCACTTGTGATAATAAAGAGCAATTCACAATCATTTTTTAACTGGTTATTAAAATTTCTTTTAATAGCATAAGAAATATATAATCTGCAGATAAATTTGCTCTATATACCTAACAATCCAACTGGCCAGATGGACTGGTTACTCATCTTTTTACCCCAGTCCACTGTGAAACTGGCCAGATGGACTGGTTACTCATCTTTTTACCCCAGTCCATTGTGAAACTGGCTGGCATCAGGCTGGTAGCGAATTCATATGATGCATACCATGCATATATGTTTTAAATGAACTTAAATATAATGTTTGGGAAACAATTCCTACAGTTCAATTCCAATGAGCTAATATAACAAAAAAAATACATTACTCCCTTGATAACCTGCTTATAACATGGGGTCAGGAAAAAAAAAAATTAAAACTGGTCCCATTTGTTGAACATGAAGAAAATCACAATCTAAATTGGTAAATGAAACTTTAAAATATTAATCATTTTATCATTTAAAATGATGGTTAATACTATAAAATTTGAATATATATCCTTAAATTCTCAACTTTAAATAAGAAGTTATATATTTTGTTAAATTTTCTTCAGCACACTGTAGATAACAATAATCTACAATATTTTGATAATGAAAATGTTACTAATGCCTGGTGGCAACAATGTAAGAAATAACGACCAATTAATTAAGTTTTGTAAAGTAAAATGAATGTCTTAGCTCGCTTTCTTGATGACCAATCTTAATTGTTTTGCAGTCCCTTGCTTACAGTGTGGTCTATGTTAGGACCCTGCTGTGTGCAAGTTATCGAGGAAGAGATTTATCTATCTTCAGACAAAAAACTTTGACTCTGACTTTCAACCTAACAACTCCAAATCAACAAACTTTTATCATGAGCTCCAAATCAACAAACTTTTATCATGAGCTAACTGAAAAGACATAACCAAATTTCTCTTATGTTTTACTGTAATTTACCCAAGTACTGAGTAGAATCAGAAGCCATAGTCTATATTTGGGAATAATAACCATGACCTTTAAGTTAGTGACTCTCAAATCAATATGCTTCTGTTCAAGATTAAAAGGAATTCAATATCAAATTTCATTCAAATCCATCTAAGAGTTCTTAATTTACTCACTCTTTACAGTGGTAAGATTGCATAGTGACCAGGCTGCCAAATACTGGGCTTCTTCTTTAGGCAGTGACTGACACTCTAACAGGGCCAGAACAGGAAACAGGGATCGGTATCTGACATTCCTCTTCACATTGACCTCCCACAATGCCATAACTGTTCTAACCTCATCCAGGACATCTTGTGGGGATATACTATCCACTGTCCAGTTATCAAATCCATCTGATAATAAATACACCAGTATGTAAACACAGTGGTAGGATGTTTCTATTTTGCCTTCCTCAGCATCACTGTGCAGGAGAAACCATCTAAATAGAAACAAAGAAGAGGAGAAACATTAAATCAAAATAATTACCTATCACGCATTCTCTGAAGAAAACCAAGAGCTTATATGTTTACTTCTGTCATGTAAATTAAAACCAAAGTTAAAATGATTCTCTAAATCACAAGAAAAAGAAAACATGTCACATCATCATTTCCATATGCATCTTAGAAACATCTGGCCACTATTAATGAAAAAGGTATTGCAAAGAGAGCAACAAATACTTAAAGCAATATTAAATAAACATTTTGAATATACAGCAACCACTTTCTGCATGTCATTCCTATATACCAGCATAGCCATCTTGTCAAGGCTGAAATACAGATAAAGTATTTGATTGAATTCTCTGTCAACAACAGTAAAGCAAAGATTAGCAAACCACAAGCTGACACAAAAGGCAAAGGCACATATAACCTATATGACATCAGAGTCTGGGTGTTGACAAAGTGATGACTTTATCTTTCTCTTGTTTCAACATTTAGAAACTGCTGATTCAGCAGAATTTATTCAACTCATACCATATGTACTCATTTATAAAACAAATCCAACTGCAAACTGTACAGAGCCATTACTGTCATCACATAATGCACCAGCAGATATGGTTCTGAGCAGTTTGATAGGAGTAATCAGTAGAGCTTTTATGTTTATGTAATTTAATTGCCTAAGTGTAAATTTGAAATTTTTTTAAAATTTTTACTTTATTACATGTTTTTGTCATGATGATTTTATTCACTGGATCTGACTTTTTTGCCAGAAAAATCGGTTCTGTTTTAACCTGATAAACAATGTAGTTTGATTGCTACATTTCAGTTTTAGCTGACCTTGGTGTTCAGAGATTGGTAAACACAGACTGAAAGCCATTGGTTGTAATCAAGGTCATACTTCACTTGTGTGATTGCTCTATTTTGTAAACAACCCTTTTATTATTGGATCTTATAGTAAGATTTCTTTCTTACAATCAAACCAATATAGCCCACTTGCAAATCAGCATTTGTTTTACTGCATTGCTCCAGCTTTGTGACCATGTGAGCCATCATGTGATCTAAAACCGCAGGTTAAAAGAGACATTTTCTAATGGATCTATTCAGTCATAAATATATACCTTCGGGCTCAAGGTATTTGTCTTGTTGTTGCCATTTGAGTTGATTCTGTATTTAAAATAATTTATTCACCCTGAAAAATGTGTGTGCTTATCAAATTCTTGGACAAAGATATTCAGTGGAAATTTTTTGGAATTCTAAAGCTGGAATATTATTCTTCATTCATAATGTTCAACAAGGAACTATTGATACAACAGGTTCTAGAAGACATCATTGCCTTCAATATTGGAATTTAATTGATTGGGATTTGAACTTCAATTCATTTAAGACTTTTTAGTGATAAGACTTATATTTTTTAGTTTCAGGAATAATTTTTGGATTATATTCACAAACTGTTAGTCCTTTTGCACACTTTTAACTTTTTTCTAGGGAAATAATTATTTTTGTTAAAATTTACTAAGCTTGTTGGCTTCACTCTTTTCTTTGTTACATTTGCATGAGCCTCAATACGTGACAAAGAAAATTGGGGGCTTCTCTAGAATATATGAATTTTGGGTAAAATATGTCAGAAAATTGGAGGTTTTTTTTTTCAATTTAAATTGCCCTAGTATTTAAATCCCAAGTACTGTTTCATATTGTATTTAAATTTTTTGTGGAATCAACAGGCTTTTTTTTAACAATTTCATCAAAAGTGGAGACTTTTCTTTCAAATCCTACTCAGGAGCAGCTGAATAGTTGGTCTTGCTTGAAATTGCCAGAAAATATAATCTTTTTGAGGCAAATTCTTCCTTAACGAAGCAAGAAATGAAAACCATTTTGAATCAGTATTTGGTTGAAGAGAATGTTATGAAAAAGGAATAGGCTGCTTGTGCTGCTATGATTATTCTTTAACCCATAAAGTTCCTTTTGTTGGCAAAACTTTCACTCAGCAGTCTACTGGTAAAAACTTTTAAAAATCAAACTTCTGATAAACTTGATTCAAAATCTGTCTATTCCTATGTGTACCTATTGTAACTAAAAAAGACACGTTATTTCTGATTTTTTCACATTGAAATATATGCATCAGAATCAAGATAAACATATCCCAAATGTCATTATTTCTATGAGGTCAAGGTCACAGTCATGTATTAAAAGCAATACATTTGTAGGGTCTAATATACTCCAGTCTGATTTTATTATGGAGAAATTTGAACCATTCATGTTGATGGGTTCTAACTCACTCTTGGGTGATTTGGTCAATCCTATCCCTATTAAAATTTTAAGGGATACAGAAACTTCTCAGTCTTTTATTATCAGGTATTTTGCCTTTTTCTGAGAAGTCTTCTTCTAATGATAAGTTCTCATTCAGGTAATAGAGGACGGCTTTGTTAATGTTCCTTCTGTCCATTAAGTAAATTTGTCATCAGATGTAGTTTCAGGACCTGTGATCGTCAGAACAGTGTTTTCTTTACCCATTGAGATCATTAATTTATTACTAGACAATGACCTAGCTGGAGACAAGGTTGTTGTGAATCCACTTGTAACTGACAAGCCTTTATGGATCAGAAAGTTGATCCTATTGAAAAATAATTGCCTGATTTATACCCAGCTTGTGCAGTTATTAGAGCTATGGCAACGAAAGCTCCTAAAAATGATTTTGCTATGGAAAATATTCCTTTAGCTGACACATGCATTGATCAGACTTTTGATGAGGTCACTTTCATTCCTTGCTTTGATCAATCAAAAGGTATTGATCACAGTGATCCTCTTTTAATTACTCATTCTCTTTTATCTTAACAGGGTGACAAAAATCAATCACTTGTCAAAAAAAATAAATCTTGAGATCTCCTGCTTGTTTCAGATGGCCAGTAGCGAAACTGAAGCCACCTATCTGTTATTTCAATAATAAAGGAATTCTTATGAGAAAATGGAGTTCTCCTAAGATACCTGCTGGTGACAAGTGGTCAGTGAGCTATTAAAATGTAGTCACAAAATCTTACAGACAGAAAATAGTTTGGCCCATGAAACTTTGCTGGCTGATCATTTAGGAATTACTAAGATTTATCACAAGATCTTGACTCACTTTTATTGGACAAAAATCAAAAGTCATGTTTGTAAAAACTGCAGATCTTGTTATACTTGTCAATTGGTAGGAAAACCCAATCAGAAGATACCTAAGGATCATCTGCAACCAATTCCTGCATTTGACGAACTATTTAGCAGAATAATGGTGATTGTGTTGGTACTTTACCTAAGACCTAGTCAGGCAACCAATACTTGTTGACCATTATGTGTGTATCAACAAGATTCCCAGAGGCAATTTCTGCTGAGGAATCTTAAAACTAAACTATAGTAAAAGCTCTGATAAAGCTGTTGGCCTCTCCAAATCTGTCCAATCGGATAATGGGTCAAATTTTGTCTTGAATTTTTCAGCAAGTTATGTATGAATTAGGCATTCAATGATTCAAATCTTCTGCCTATTACCATGAGAGCAAAGGGGCTTTAGAAAGAATTCATCAGACTTTGCAAAATATGATTTTATCATATTGCTTTGATATGGCTAAAGATTGGGATGAAGGCATTCATTTACGTTTGTTTGCTGTTAGGGAGTTAGTCCAAGAATCTTTAGAATTCAGTCCCTTTGATCTAGATTTCAGACACACTGTGTGTGAACCATTGAAGTTGTTGAAAGAGAAACTTCTTTCTAATGAAGATACTAAACTTAATCTTCTTAAATATGTTTCTAATTTTAAGTATAATTTGTCAAACGCTTGTGAGATCGCAATAGTGAATCTGCACTTACTCAGTCAAAAATGAAATTAAGGTATGATAAAAGCTCAAGGAAAGGAGTTTTCAGCCTGGTGGTAGAGTTCTGGCTCTCTTGCTCATTCCACAAAATACTCTTCAAGCCAGGTATTATGTTCCGTACATGGTTGAAAATAAAGTAAATGATTTAAATTACATCATAAATACTCCTGGGAAGCAAAAACAAAAACAACTTTGCCACATTAAGGAGTATATTGAGAGAGATAGCTGGGTAAATCATGTGATCAATTTAGTTTTACCTGTCCCACTTACTGAGGATTAAAGTGAAGGAATTCAATCGGAATCTACTGACTTTGGAGCAACAAATCTTCAGAATTAGGAAATTATGAAAAATTTGGACAAGAAACTTTTGTATTTACAATAAGAAAGGAATGAATTTAAACAGTTATGTGAATATGAGCACTTATTTTCAGATGTTCCTACAAGGCGATTATAGGAAGGTGAACAGTGTGACTAAAACATTCATTTCCATTACCAATAATCGATGACTACATAGATAAAATTGGAAATACCAAGTATGTCACCAAATATGACCTTTTGAAAGGATTTTGGCAAATTTCACTAATGAAAAAAGCAAAGGAAATTTCAGCATGTGTGACTCCAGATGGATCTATCAATAGAAAGTAATGCCATTCAGGATGAAGGGTTCTCCAAGTACTTTTCAACGCTTTATGAAGACAATGACACCTGGTAAGAACATTAATCAACAATTCAAAAATACTTTGAGAGACTCAATAATGCAAGTTTTACAATCTATTTATCTAACATTGAGTTCTGCCCTGCTAGTGTAACATTTCTAGGACATATTGTGGGACATGGAAAAGTTAATCCTATAGATGCTAAGGTCAAGGTTATCTCTGAACTACCCTGTGCCTGTCAGTAAAAAGCAACTGATGTGATTTTAAAGTATGGCTTGATACTATCAGACATTTTGTTCCGATTTTTCTAATATTGCTGAACCCCTGACAAACTTGTTGAGCAAGAAAAGCAAGTTTCTTTAAAGTGAAAAATGTCAGGAGGATTTTGATAGGTTAAAAGCCATACTTAAAACTGCCCCAGTTTTTACAGCTCCAAATTTCAGTCAACCATTTAAACTGGCTGT
The DNA here is from genome assembly GCA_016746295.1 of Potamilus streckersoni. Classification (NCBI taxonomy): domain Eukaryota; kingdom Metazoa; phylum Mollusca; class Bivalvia; order Unionida; family Unionidae; genus Potamilus; species Potamilus streckersoni. Next base: position 169,217 of record JAEAOA010002008.1, read on the forward strand.
GGATGCAAGTGATAATAGGGAAGGAGCAAAATAAAATCAAGAATATAGATATGTTGTTGAACATCCAGTGAGCTATTTTTCAAAGAAATTAAATAAGCACTAAAGAAACTGGTTAACAATTGAGAAGGAATTTTTGGCTTTAATATTAGCATTACAACATTTGAAGTTTACATTAGTTCAGCTCCTTCTCCATTTGTTTTTAGTGACCACAACTCCCTTACTTTCATCGTCAAGATGAAAAATAAAAATCAAAGATTATTAAGGTGGAATTTGCTGTTACAGGAATATAATATTAAATCAGGCACATCAAGGGTAAAGACAATTTAATATCAGATGCCCTTTCCCATGTATTGAAATATTATTTCATGTACACTTTTGTATAATTTGTAAGAGTTTTCTTATGTAATTTTGTTTTACCTCATGTATAATTAACATCTGGCAAAAAAAAAGCTTTATTATATAAAACTTTCTTTTTCTTTTTGGGAAGAAGTGTTATGTATATGTAAGGTACAAATGTAAAACAAGGCTAACTGTTTAAGAATATAATCCAAAAATTAATCATGGAATCAAAAAGCATAAGTCCTATCACTAAAAAGTTCTCAATGAACCAAAGTTCGAATCCCGATGAAGTTTCAATATGGAAGGCGATGACATCTTATAGAACCTGTTGTTGTGTTAACAGTTCCTTGTTGAACTTTATGAACCAAGAATAATATTCTGGATTTAGAATTCCAAAGAAATTCAATTGAATATCTTTGTCCAAGAATTTGATGAGCACACATATTTTTCAGGGTGAATAAATTATTTTAAATACAGAATTGAACTCAAATGGCAACAAAACAAAAACTTTGAGCTGTTTATCTGGTCAAAACAGAGAACTGAATTTTTCAGAAAAAATGTCAAATTGAGTGAATAAAACCATCATTACAATATCATATAATGAAGAAAAAATTAAAAATTTAAAACAAACACAAAAGCAATTAAATTGCATATATGTAACAAGAGCAAACAAGACAGACCCTGATTTGCAGATGCATAATGATTTAGCAGATCAGGATTTTTTTGTGTGGTTAGAATTGACTTATAAGTGAGTGTATATGGTATTATAAATTTTATTTGTAATGAGAATTCATGTAAGATCCTCTATCAAAAATATTGCTAACTTGCAAGTCCTATGGAGGACGAATGTATTAATAAAATAAGGGATCTTTACTATTTGATTTAATGCTTAATACTGAATTCAAATTAGCTAAACAACACTGCTAATGTACAAAAAATATTTCAGAAAGTGTTCATAAAGTGACCACATTTTATATAGCACTGAAGTAATCAAGCTGACCATCTTCTTGACCATGTTGACCATCACTATGGTACCTATTGATTGACCACACTGCTGAGTATAAAATAGATTATCAGATTCATTTACAAACATATACTATTTGAATAAATATGAATAGGACTGTTACTGCATTTTCTAACTGCATGTCAAATGGTAAGATATCTGAAACAGTCAAATCTAATGAAACATTCACCTGCACTTTTCCATTTATACAAAAATTAACATACATTTCAAACATCAATACATATGTAGCTGTAAAACATTATTAGAATAAAATATATTTCTTCAATCAATAATACTAACCAAATAATAATAATTTTGGAGTAACTCCAATGTCTCACAAATAGAACCCACCCAAGCTTATTTTTAGGAATAGAAGTCATCTGTCCACATAGGTGAATGTAAAACGAGGTTGATCTTCCTTTTGAAATGACTGGCATCAAATCCAACACATATTTCAGTATTACAGGAGTGAATATGCATGGTCTGTTTTACAATGTAATAAAAGCCAGAAGTCATTTTATATTTCCATCCCATGGCTGAGTAAGATCATTACAGAATATTTCTGCTTGAATGCTATGCAATTGGTGACTGCCCTCACCTCAGGAATGAATGTGCACAAGAAATTCAATTGGTCTTGGGTAAATTCTTTATACACTGCATGAATAACCCATCATAACCAGGGTGATACAGACTGAACTAATATTTTGTCCTATCCTTCTTTAAATAGCAGAATAAATAAGATTCCCTCTTCTCACTGGCTCATGTTTGCTACATAAAACGTTAAGCCCATACTGGATCATGCCGATGCCCTTGAGCAAACCCATAAGCAAGAGCCTGTTAATTTTCACTACGGTGTTTAAATGGTCACTTTATATCCACTTGAGGAAAGCCATCTGGACCAGAAAGCACTCTAATTCTCACACTTTCTGGAAGGCATTGTGGATCAGAGGGGTGGAGGGAATTTAGATTGTTCTAGTTCATGCAAAGATTGACAGCTTCCCTGGCTTTTGAATCTAGCACTGGAGATTAAGGCAGGTAACTTTGTGTTTGATCTTGTTTCACAAAGAACCATGAGTGGTTGACCCATAACTACTGAGGGGTGATCAGACCACTCATTTTAAATCACCTAATTCCAATGAGTCATTGAGTCCAGTAGAATACTGAATCTGCCAGGGAAGTTTATTCCACTGACTCACTGAATCCACTAGAATACCGAGTCTGCCAGGGAAGTGGCAGATCTGGAGGCTGATTTGTTGACAATGATACAAAAGGCCTGGGGATTTGGTTTCATCTTGCCTTCTGATGTAATTAACTCCAGCTGAGTAGTCAGAAAGGATGAGAATGCACGTTCATCATAACAACATCCAACGCCACAATTGAGATGCATCCATTCTGGCTTAAGTATTGAGGAGACTGTTGTTCAATGAATGCTTCTTAATGTGCCACACATTCCGTACTTCCCAAAACCAAGTTAAGTTTGGTAGGCATCCTGCTGTGAATCTATGCAGATCATAATTTCTGGACATTAAATCTGCATGAGTATGTATGTTTATAGTGCTTAACCCATTAACCCCTAGAGGTTTTCGTCATTTTCGCCTGAAATGTGAGTAAGAAATTGATTTTGGGTGATATTTCTGAATACATTATAATACATTGACTTCCAAGGCATTTTCGGTTATCTTAATGCCTATTTGTGTTAGAATCATCAATTATCATTGGCTCTTTCGCATGAGCAGAAGGGTAAAAATTAAAGCTCTTTTTTGTTTAACGAACCCATCATTTTTGTGTCGAGAATACTCTTCATTCTAAATGCCCATCTTATTCTACTTTTTGCAAAGGTTCACATGTCTGTGTGCAATTCAGACTGGTCTGTCTTAGATCTGAGGCCAAACAGTCTAAATTCGGATCATGATCTTTGGCGAATTTGGGCTGGAAAGAACTCTGGTACAAAAAATTATGCTTTTCCCTCTGTATTTTGTAGTGCAAATAGAACATCCATATTATTTGGTATCATCGTAAAGCTACATCTGTCTATAATACTACCTGCTTTATTGTGTTGCACATGACCTTAACGCAAGAGAGCTCAGAAGTAGTCTACCACCTCCTTCCCCGTAAATGCGGTGTATGGGGTTAATGAGTTAAACTACACTTCAGCAAAATAATGGATGAAAGGTGCCAAACAGAAGTGAAGTTTTAACAATGTAAAAATGAAGAAATGCAAAAATCTTTAGGAAGACAAACCCTTTCAATAATTGTTAACATGAAGTACTACAAGACGAAATGTAAAAGACTAACAAGTTATAATTCTGTAAATATATAAAGAAAATATATAAGCAACAGATATAAAATCCCTTGCCTTATGTCTGACAAAATCTGCATAAGAATTTCTAACATAATCCATGTGAAGTTCTCCAATTTGAGTTCAGCTGTGCTATATTCTGAAACCAGAACTGCTGAATCCAGTGGGCAAGTCTTTGAACACTAGTAGAACAAAGAATCATCTGCAATGACTGTGGCATGAACAGGGGTCCAAGATAATGAGATCCTCTACACTGAGGTCCACTACACTGAGGTCCACTACACTGAGGCCCACTACATTGAGGCCCACTACACTGAGGCCCACTACACTGAGGTCCACTACACTGAGGCCCACTACACAGAAGCCCATAGATGAAAAAATTGTTGAGCTGAGATACAATTCTCTGCCAGAACACTAGAAAATGTTGAGATAATTTTCAAGGCATGTTCTTGAGAAAGATAGAACCTTTTCACATAAAAGTTTGAATGCCATTTCTAAGTTGATAATATTGGGTGACAATACTAGATTTGTCACTGTAGAAAAGCTATCCATTTCAGAGCAGAAGTCAAAACATGGGATTTTATGTCTTGAGTTAAAATATAGCAGTCTCTACAGTAATGGCTGGTCTTTCTCAACTAAAATTTACATATGCAGGAATTGGTAAGAGGTCTTAGGCAATTCAGAAGGCAAAAGTTAACAGAAGCAGAAGCTCAAAAACCTCGTAGATCAATAAAAGCTGAAGATGCCTGTAAGTGGGACTCTTAATGATGATAGGAGAGTCTCCTGTGACAATGACTAACCTGGCAAAACAGCCCATGTGGGACAGTGAACAATCTGTCCATACTGGGACAGCTATTTTCAGGTATTCTCTATGATCCAGGTTTGGCATTGGTCAACATGCTTATTGGAATTTAAAGTTTGAAAATGAAGTGCAAAATAAACAACTCCCTTGATAACTTGTGAACCCATTATAACATGGGTTCAGGTGTGTATCCCATTTTTTAAAACCAGAAAATATATTTAAAAAACACTGATCCCTATTTCTTTAACTTGAAAAAATTGTGATCAAAATTGGTAACTGAAACATTGATATAACATTTGTTTTATGGTAGAAAACAGTAAATATGACATCAAAATTTTAATCAACATTTTGAAATGATAAACTTTTAATAAGAAATCATATAAATGGTTATATTTCATTACAAACAACATTATTAGTACACCATAACTGACAACATTATTAGTACACCATAATTAACAATATTCAAGGAAATTTTGATCAATGAAAATGTCATTGACACAGAGTAGGTAGTACATTAATACTAAAATGCAATTAAATAATTTTGATTTAGTGAAATTTGTGTTTTGATTCTATCCTTTAGTTCCTCTTATGTATAATCATCCTAAATGCAATGTGCATTTAAATGTAAAATGTGTCAATCTACCATAAAGGGTTTCCATGCTACCAGAAAGACAAACAATTGCGGATGCAATTTAAGAAAGAGAGAGAAAATTGGGAAAAAGTTGTTAGAAACCATAACTTTTTCTCCAACCCTGAAAAGTTCTTGAATTGTGCAAATACTGACAAAAGTTGGGATAAACCCAGGAATTTTTGGCCACAAGTTCAGCTCGAAACCATTGCGCAATTGAGTTGAAATTTAACTGATTGTGAGTTAAATTTGTAAAGATCTGACCAGAATATTCAATGGTTGCAGCATGTTGTCATTAACGTAATTGTTAAGTCAATCCAATCACTCAGTGGATTAGATTCATCTAGTAGACTTTTTCTCACAGACAGCTCAACATCCATATCTTTTCTTACATTGAATGTATTAAAACCAGTCAAGCATCACAAGAGGCTAATATGGTGGCAGCATAGGGTAACTGCTTACCAGATAGCTATGCAAACTTAAACTTAGTTAAATTGAGACATACCCACATGAAATCAATATGAAAATTATTTTCTCAGAAATTGCTTGCATTAAAATCTCTATGTCTTTAATCTGCTGAAAGACAAGATACATCTATGGAGTTGATGAAATTTGACCTGGTACTCTTGATTTGCTTTGCTAGTCACTCAAGTACTCACATGTTCATGACATCATAAATCCAGTATTTACATGTTATCAATAATGACCCATTTCAAAAGTTGTAGAAAAAAATTGAACTTCAGTGCAAAACTATAACAGAGTGACATGTAGCTTGAAGCATTGGTTTCCGATCTGAAATAGGACACAGGAGAAATAAGAACTTGTCATCATTTTATTTATATATTAAACAACTATGTGAGTCCCTCTATTAATATAGGCTTGAGGACTGGTTTAACGAATGACAAGAAGACTTGATTTTACAGAAAATTCAGTTCTTGTTTATACAAAGTTACATAATTTTGACAGTCTTTTCATAAAATTTCAATGAACCCTTTTGTAAATTTTTTTAAATGATGGATTTTTAACCAAATCCTCTTATGGAGTTTAGGTTGTTTGAAAAATCTTGTTTTGGGTTTTATTGGTACAGACTAAATGAGGGTTAAACTTTTTTCATTACAAGATAAGAGTCTAATACTTTGCATTTATTGGTTTTTCATGCTATGATATGAAATGTTTACTTTGTATAACATGATTATATATTGCTTTAGAATTCTTGAGAATTAAAGGTTTGAAAGGAAACATAACTAATTTATGTTCATTATATTTTTTCCACGTAGCAACATAATGCAGGTCAGCAAGTAAGATCAGAATGTTTATTTCCTAGATTGAAAATGACTTTGCATGACAATTTATAGGAATATAGTCCAACTTGTTTCATTTGATACATTTTATGGTTTTGTACATGATCATCTTTTCTGACTTAGATGTTTTGGAGTGTCTTGAAATGGAAACAGATTTAGATTTAGAAAATGCATGCTTCATAATCTCAAATGTTCTTTAATATCATTCAGTAACACCCATGTCTGTACCTTGAAAAAATTAATTTCATCCAGGCAAAACACTGGAAATAACATGGAAATTTATCTTTAGAAATGCGTGGGAACCATGACCATAACAGCTATGTCCACAAGCGTTTATCTGAGAATCTAATTAAGTGCCATGTTTTGATAACTGACTCGCAGAAGTATTTGTTTTATTGTTGCAGTGAATTAAAAGCTGGCCTCCTTTGAATTATCATGTTAATTATGTCTTTGGAATCAAATAATGATGATGGAATAAAAAACGTTGGCACACCAATCCTACACACTTAAAATCTTGCAGCCCCAGTCATATGTTGGGTTAAATCACTTCAGATGATCAATCGAACACCGTTGTAATTGTTACTGTGTATGCAACATAAACTACCTTAAATTAAGAGACTCATTCATAACTGTGATCCAAGACAGCATGGCAGCCAAGCAAAACACATACTTTGTAAAATATAGAGCTTGGTTTCACGGATATAGACCATTGTGAGCAAGCGATTTTCAAAGAATTCCTGAACTAGCACTTAAAGACATCCTCAAGGGTGATAAGAAGTTTCACTATCACTTTCAATTAAATCACAACATCAATACTGTACTAACAACAATACAACATCAATACTGTACTAACTGAAAAATACAAAAATAGAGTTTCAATGTAAGAGATTGTCTCATGAAATAAATGTTGCTAGTTTTTGAAAAAAAAGGAATCTTGGTGGTGTCTCAACAGAGTCTATTTCCCCATTACTTTTACTCCTGACTTGGTAGTATACTATTAAGTACCACTCTGGAAACCAGACTAATCAACTAAAGAAAAAGCAGCGACTGTAATACACTGATGTTTTCATGTACATGTGATTGTTGTTGAAACCAGTTGGAACAATCTCTGACATGTTGGACATTTTGAAAACAATTGATTTTTATACAGAATAATGGACAACTTCATTAGCAAAAGCAAATCATTAACAATTATTATTGATGTGATTGTAAAACGAGGATTCAGTCATCAAACAACCCAGTTCCCTGACCCTTCTAGCAATTTTCCCAATATATAATCAGATTTGTTTCAATCTTTGGAGGTCCCTTGGTAACTCACGCCCTTGCTTATAGTATGGTTTATGTTTGTGGACCGCGTTTTGCACAAGTTATCAAGGGAAAGGTGTTCAGCTACAATGAAGATGGGGTGAGAAATAGAAACAAAGCTAAGTATCCATCCCTGTGTGAGAAAGCTCCTCCATGTCAATTGTTGACAAATGGGAGAAAAGGCAAAAACTAATATTGATTTTGTGAGGTCTCAAAAAAATGCTTCTAGTATACTGTATTTGTTGGGCTATCAGACAATACTTTTTGACCAGAAAATCTTAGCTTTGTTTTATATTCCCAATTGACTTATATATGGATTTTGTCATATGAATCGCTTTATCATATATAATTTATTAAAGGAAAAAATTCTCCAAGAGTATGAAAAATAATGTGTAAAATAATATTTCATTTTGGGGAAGAGATTGTGTATGCCAAAAATTTGGGAAAAATATTTTAAACGATTGTATGATGGTCAGTATTATAAATTAATGTACATCAGATGTAACTGTGCTAAAGCACCATGCACCAGTAATGTACGTTGTTTGTAATATATGTTGCTTAAATTTGATTACATATATGTACATTAAAATCTACAAGTTAGAAGATGAATAACCATGACAAAAATATACCATCACAATTTTCTTCTTGCACATCTTGATCAAATAAAACTTATGTCCCATTATGAGAGAGAGAGAGAGAGAGAGAGAGAGAGAGAGAGAGAGAGAGAGAGAGAGATTTAACTGTAATCTGTTGTTCACTTACTTGATGTCTGTTATCTTACTCTTATACAATAGTTCAGTACTGTATTCTATTATCAATTAATACCACTAAGTAAGCAGTTCCTTCTAGTTTTAGATATCATTTTCATTGTCCAAGAATCACCCAGCTTTTACATGCTAATTAAATAAGCTACAGCTTTAGTCAGGTTTTTTGTTTGAGGTCAAGACTGGGCAGACCAGATCAAATTTGTGAGGCTACCAATGGAGAAATGAGGCTACCCATGGGTATTATAAATACAGTACCAAATAATGAAAGGAAATGCCTGGTGGTTACTTGTGTAAATTTCTCAACCACTGACATCTTTTGAACTTGCCAACAGGACTGACAACAACTTAAAGTAATATATAGCATTAGCAAAGATCAATAACAATTGCTGCCTGAATAATAGAAGAGTACATGCACTTTTTAAAATAAATCTTATTTGTTGGGAATGGAGAGGTTATTATACTTGCAAAGAAAATTAGCATGCAAAATAGTCATTCCTGTGATTGAATGGAATCAATATGGACATAACTATTATGAATAATTAAACCCTGAAGGAGTATAGAATGTATTTTCATAGTTTACATTTACTATTTAATTTATTAATGATTTCTCTATTTGACAAAAGCTTCAACTTAACAGGCGCAATAAGGTAAAAAAAAAAACATGAAAAGCTGGAATCTCTCTCTCTCTGTCACACACACACACACACACACACACACACACACACACACACACACACACACACCTCTAAGCACATTTTTGTTTTTATCACAAGGTGCAAGAAGAAAAATGTGATGGAATACATATGCATCTCTTCATGTATCTCTCATCCCAAAAAACTGTGGAGAAAGCATTTTAGCATTGATAATGCATAATACAGTGATACTATTATTTACAAGTACATGATACATTTCAAATACTTCGTGTGAAGCAAATTAGGCACTTTTAGTTACATTAAATGATCCAGACCGGAAAGGTTACTCAGTTACAGATAGGATAAAATTCATGATGCTGTGTGGAATGAAGTCAAAAAGATGAAGCTGAGGTGTTGATCTTGCCTTGTGTTATACTCTGCATTGACTTATACATGGATGAAGGCAAGTTATTGATCTGGCCTTGTTATACTCTGCATTGACTTATACATGGATGAAGGATGAAAAATTTACCAAATGAGCTCATTCAACTTATACTTGCTCTGACTTATAGGCCAGCAAATACAGTAAATGGAAGTAGTAATTTAAGTATCAATTTGGGAAGATCTCTCTTGCCTAACTTTGACCTAGTTGAGCAAATGTTTTCTATCACTTTTGTTGCTAAAAGCAAGCTTCAGAGGGCTAGACTTGCAAGGAATTGGATGTACTCCTAACGTTTTATGACCAGGATATATATCTGAAGAAGGTAAGGAAAAACTGTACGAAGATCAGTTCTAAATGGTTCATTGTGTGACCATTGTATCCAGGTTGACTGTATCTCAATGACTACACTACAAAGACTGACCTCAGTGCTGTGATGAATTCTTCATTCATGAGATGGGTCCTCAGTCTCTGTACCTCAGACACATTGTTCTGTTGGGAAGAAAAAACATAATGTAACAGTTCTTGAACCAAATACTGCTGTAACCAAAACTCTGGTCTGTTTGAAACAGGTGATCAATATATGGTCCCATTAGAATCAGAATGTTTGGCCAATCTGGAGAGAGAGTAAGCCAGTTTACACAGGGTGCAATTTCAGGTGTTTTATTACACTGGCAATAAACTTAAAGTGTGGATAATTATCGCTCATGAAATAATGTAATTAATAAAACATAGATTCTATTACAATAGTTATAACATTAAAATTAACAAGAAATATAGCTCTCCACATTATAACATACTTATTATAATGTGTGACACTGTTCAATGCATGACTAATATAAGATTGATGTGGCTAGAAATCCCATCTTTGCTAGTCAAGCTTTTGATATGTTAACCCTATCTACATCTTGACAGATCTAGCAGATGTATTAGTGCTTTGTCTTAACAACATCCATTGGATTTCATGAGTTGCCTCCATTAGTATGAAATGTTAACTAACCAACAGTGTGTAACAGTGATGCATTGTATATATAACATACTTGTTATAATTTGATTCTTGATGTAATACAGTAACATTATGGACCTCATGGCCAAAATTAACATACATCAGATGAAAATGTCACATCAAAACAACTGTACATAATTTGGACATTGCCAGTACAATTTTACAGTTAGTATTTGGTTTTAATTATCCAATACTGTAAAAAGTCAGTATCAGATATTGTATTCCAAACAAGCTATACTACACGTACAAGTATCCAGATCCCTAATGAGTCATGACTGTGTTCTGTCAAAATGTCCTTCAACACTAAAGTCACTCATGCATATCCTTAACTTAATAAAAAAAAAAGAACCAGCCTTGGATGCAGGAGACTGTGTGTTTGATCCCAGGCTGAGTCATACCAAAGACTTATAAAAATGGTACTAACAGCTGCCTCACTAGGCACTCAGTGTTAAGAGATTAGTTTTATGACTGGTTGGTCTGGTGTCAGAATAATGTGACTGGATGGGACATCATGCTACATATCTGCGGCATGATGCCCCAGTGCTAGACATTACTATAAACTGCCACACTGCAGACATCATAGTGATATGACTGAAAATTAACTATGTTAAAATTGCAAATCTCTCTCTCTCTCTCTCTCTCACACACACACACACACACACACACACGGGACCAGCTTGTTGTACATCACTATCTACTGACACCTGGACAGCAAAAGATCAAAGAATGGATTAGCAACAACATGTCTTATGTAAATGATTTTGCTTTCGGTGATCTGTTACCATCCAACAGTCAATGGACAATGACCTCCAATAATCTCATCTTTGGTGCCTGTCATTGAAAATTAGCAACATAAGTGATTCAATGAAGCCCAGAGTGCATTATTCAATCATTGATTGATGCTCACTGGTGGCTACAAATTAGACTCATTAAAACAGTTAAGTGTCAATTAGTTGTGAATCAATGAATTCAGACTGAATTGACACATAACCATGTTCACTTAAATTCATTTGGATAAATAGTGAATTCAGACAGTTAATCTCTCAATGGAGACATTTAGGAAAAGAAAAGTTTATTCTCTGAAAGAGAAGTTGGATGACTAAAAATAACTTAAGACAGTCAATACGTCAAATCCAGTTGTAATGACTTAGGTGTGCTGTGAGAAGATTTTAAATCATTCAACAATGTTCATCACTGGATCAATACTGATGAGAAGTGTGACACTGCTCAATGCATGACTAATATAAAATTGATGTGGCTAGAAATCCCATCTTTGCTAGTCAAGCTTTTGATATGTTAACCCTATCTACATCTAGCAGATGTATTAGTGCTTTGTCTTAACAACATCCATTGGATTTCATGAGTTGCCTCCATTAGTATGAAATGCCAACTAACCAACAGTGTGTAACAGTGATGCATTGTATATTGGCCAAAAAGTATATTTTGTAAGTTAAACATCAAAAGTATGACTACTAATTACAAGTCCATTCAGTTTGTGTGCTCCCCTTGTCTTGATCATGTAGGGACAGTGTTCAAATATGAACAATTTAATTTTGATTGGATGTTGTGGCCTGCTGCTGCATCCAATGAAATTCACACAGACAAAGCACAGAAATATCTACTCAGTCCACCAAGGTGCAGATAAGGTTAACATTGCAACCTTCGTTATAAAATTTTTAAAAGTATGCTGCACATGTAACTGATTCTTTAATCTAAAGATGAGAAGTTTAACAAATATTACTCATTGTTCTTTGCCACATATAGAGATTCATTAATTATAAAATGTATTTAGAAAATGTGAATTTGAGCTCTTATTTAAAAAATAACACACTCTTAACATCAGAATATGAATTACAACTGAAGTTTCATATTATTTGTTTGCAAGTGACTGAGATTTTAATCAAATTGATCTTGATAACACTGCAGCTGTATACCAGAAATGAGGATTGGCAGGTAAATTCGTCAAAAGTCTGTGTTACATAATTGTTCTAATATTACGTAAATGATATGAGCTGTCAAATGTATGTTAGTATCGGTAGAAAGAAAACAATATGAAGCTATTAAGTAATTTATCTTTACTTCCTTTCCAAAACATTATTACTGGACAGAATGAGCAAATGCCTGCCCAAACTGTCTAATTTGCATAAACTCACATTATTACTACAAGTTGGACTGGCATTTATTTAGCTATACCCCCCCTCATTTCCCAAACATACATGAAAACATTCATATAATATTCAATCATTCTCTCAATCATGACATTTGGTACAAAAGGCATTCAGCATTTATGGAATCCTAAGCAATATGTTATAATGGGGAAGAACTGTTCAACAGATATAACAAATGTTTTAATCTAGTAATTCAAGTCATTAAATATATAAATAAAAAACTGCTGGCACATTTTGGCACCACAGACATCACATCCTTTACATTTTTTCCTTCATGTTGTGTATTTGCATTCATGAGTATGTTGTGTATTTGCTTTCATGTGTATGCTTTGTATTTGCTTTCATGTGTATGCTGTGTATTTGCTTTTATGTGTATGCTGTGTATTTGCTTTCATGTGTATGCTGTGTATTTGCTTTCATGTGTATGCTGTGTATTTGCTTTTATGTGTATGTTGTGTATTTGCTTTCATGTGTATGTTGTGTATTTGCTTTCATGTGTATGCTGTGTATTTGCTTTCATGTGTATGCTGTGTATTTGCTTTTATGTGTATGTTGTGTATTTGCTTTCATGTGTATGTTGTGTATTTGCTTTATGTGTATGCTGTGTATTTGCTTTCATGTGTATGCTGTGTATTTGCTTTCATGTGTATGTTGTGTATTTGCTTTTATGTGTATGCTGTGTATTTGCTTTCATGTGTGTGCTGTGTATTTGCTTTCATGTGTATGCTGTGTATTTGCTTTCATGTGTATGCTGTGTATTTGCTTTTATGTGTATGTTGTGTATTTGCTTTTATGTGTATGTTGTGTATTTGCTTTCATGTGTATGTTGTGTATTTGCTTTTATGTGTATGCTGTGTATTTGCTTTCATGTGTATGCTGTGTATTTGCTTTTATGTGTATGTTGTGTATTTGCTTTTATGTGTATGTTGTGTATTTGCTTTTATGTGTATGCTGTGTATTTGCTTTCATGTGTATGCTGTGTATTTGCTTTCATGTGTATGCTGTGTATTTGCTTTCATGTGTATGCTGTGTATTTGCTTTTATGTGTATGTTGTGTATTTGCTTTATTGTGTATGTTGTGTATTTGCTTTCATGTGTATGTTGTGTATTTGCTTTTATGTGTATATTGTGTATTTGCTTTATTGTGTATGTTGTTTATTTGCTTTCATGTGTATGTTGTGTATTTGCTTTTATGTGTATGCTGTGTATTTGCTTTCATGTGTATGCTGTGTATTTGCTTTCATGTGTATGTTGTGTATTTGCTTTTATGTGTATGTTGTGTATTTGCTTTTTATTGTGTATGTTGTGTATTTGCTTTCATGGGTATATTGTGTATTTGCTTTCATGAGTATGTTGTGTATTTGCTTTAATGTGTATGTTGTGTATTTCCTTTCATGTGTATGTTGTGTATTTCCTTTCATGGGTATATTGTGTATTTACTTTCATGAGTATGTTGTGTATTTGCTTTAATATGTTGTGTATTTGCTTTATTGTGTATGTTGTGTATTTCCTTTCATGTGTATGTTGTGTATTTGCTTTCATGTGTATGTTGTGTATTTCCTTTCATGTGTATGTTGTGTATTTGCTTTCACAGCTAGGTTGTGTTTGTTTGTGTATTTGCTTTCATGTGTATGTTGTGTATTTGCTTTCATGGGTATGTTGTGTATTTGTTGTGTCTTTGTTTTTATGGGTATGCTGTGTATTTGGAACAGAATGCTTGAATATAATGAATGGGTTGTACCAAAATATACTGCATAAAGAGAAGTTCTGATGCATATGGAGTAAGATTTAATTACCAGAGTTATGTTGAGAAACAAAATTAAGGTCACTGAAGATCTGGAATTTATTTTACCTCAATATTTATTTATAAAATAAATACCTTGTACAGTTTATTATGTGTGCAAGTACAATATAACTTATTTCAGCTAAATAATGCAAATTAAAAATTAATATTAATGTTATAATAAAGTATTAATAATAGACAGACAAAGAAAAACAGAACCCATCATATGTATTGGTGTTAGATATGGAAATACCACTCAAGGGTATAAAGATGTGGGCAAGAATTAGTCCCATGTCTGTGCAGCACATACAAAGAATTATTTTCTCCCATTTCTAACCTAAAGACAGTTGATCATAGGATACTACTGAAGCTAACAAAGAAAAATATTTACAAAAAGAATTTTTACATCAAAGTTTAGTGTTCTTGTCATTTGTTCTGTAGTAACTTTCAGGAATGAAGGAACATGAGTGTAAATAAAGACTCCTTGCTATCAATTCCTTGTGAACATTATTAAATTGTATGAGACAGTGACATTCATCACTAACTTCACCTAAACTACACAAATGCCACTATCATTAACAAAAATACCATAAATATTTTAACAAAACCTGAATGATACACATATAACTTAGATAAGGAAAATTAAGTTCTCAGCCAATAAAAACTCTCCAATGAATTAATGTGTAGTGTAGGTATTTATGATAATGAATTTGGTGTGTTGATATAATAGCAACAAGCTGGCACAACCAAAGTAGGAGTGAGGTGGAGTGTGTGAGAGAGAGAGAGACAGAAAAAAGAGATGAGGAAATTTACCAATGTTCCTGTGATCTTTTTTGCAAGATCAAGGTCTGGCTGCTGCTGAAGACTCTACAAACAGAAACATGAATCCTGTTAAGTACCAAAAAAATTTCTTCATATTTATATGTATAGTTAACATGCAAGTATCTATATATTTTCTAGAAATCTTCTTGTCAGTGCATTACCCAATGCCACATGCTAGTTTTAAAAAATGTTTTGCAAAGTGGAAAACATGATGAAATCTGAGGTTAACATGGTACACTGAAAAAAAAATATTAACATTACAAATGCTGAAGCAGATGGTCAATAAATTGGCAAGAAGGCCTTTTGAAACAAAAATGTATAAAATACCTCTTCTTGTGTGAGACAACTGATGAATCGGTTGCTTACTTCAGAGATATTACAAAAGAGGCCTATTATTTTAAGACTCTTGTCATCGGAGCTACAAACAGTAAATGAGTTTAGTTCAGCATGTTAAACTGCCCTTTGGTCTGATGCCAACCAATTTTGCCTGGGGCAAAAAAATGAGTCTTTGGATCTTTATTTTAAGATAAAAAACAAGCATAAGAAATCAAGTGGACCACTCCAGTGGTGTAAGTGGTTAGAGCATCTGCTTCTGATGCAGGAGGTCAGGAGTTCAAACCCCATGTCAAGTCCTACCAAAGACTTATAAAAATGGTACTAACAGTTGCCTCACTTTCTGCTCAGCACTAAGAGGTTAGTGTTAGGACTAGTCGGCCTGGTGTCAGGATATTATGACTCATACACATCTTCGGCAAGATGCCCCAGTGCTAGACATCACTATAAACTGTCACACTGCAGACATCATAGTGATCTGACTCAAACTGTTAAAACTATGTTCAGCAGCAGCAGCTGTATGGTGGATACCAAAGATGCTATGGGTCTGGTTATGATACTCTCATCGGTGACAAGTTGGTGGATGATTCTTTCATAGACTGGATGAGTTTTGTATGGATTTGGATCAGTTGAACAGAAAACAATGATTGTCCTGGTCAGTAAGTAGAAACCAAGTTATGCTGAATTTAATCAAATTGGATAAATTTCACATGTATAAAGATTTTAGTTTTGCTTTAATATTTTAATATTCCATGTTTCATTATATAAATGACCTTACTAAAAGCTGTTATTTATCAACATGCCATTGACTATATTTTGTCTTCCCATATAATGAAATGTAGGACCAGAAGATTATGGACAGGACCATTACCATTTTCAAGTTACTGGTCATCTGGTCTTGCAGAATTTTTTGGCTAGTTTCAAACATTAGTCAAGATCCAATTATTATTTTTTTTAAAATGGTGGTGAAAATGTTAATTAGATTACTCTTAAATATTCACATGGAGATAATAAAATTGCATAAACACAAATTATGACACAATGTTTATTGGGTCTTAATTTAAAACTAAGTTAAAAATTTAAAGCTAAGTTAAAAATTCATACAAAGAATAGATGAGAAATTTGTGTCATTTGTATTCTGCAATATCAGAAATAAAACTAAAGAAAGTTGAGTCAACCCTTTAACAGACCCAAATGTAATATTCTCAGAAGTAACCAAGGCAAGGGTGATAATAGCATTTAAAAATTCTTAAAGTCTTTAAATATTTTTTCAATGAAATTTGATTTAATCAAACTCAGCAAGGCACATAAAATGCCTAAAACTACAGCATGAGACTTACCTCAACAGTTTTTATGAAAAGTAACACTCCTCCACAAGAGCAGAATCTTTCACTATTTTCAGGTATCTCATCTGAAACAATAAGATACTAAATAAAATGGGTTCAATCTTTTGAGGGGTTACAATGCTGTGATTTACACAAATACGATGGTACCAGTTTCTCGACTAAAGTGCTATATTATACATGTTCCATGCAAGTAAAAGGGGGACAATGTCTCACCTGCACCTCTACAGCGCTATAATATAAATGTACCATGTAAGTAGAAGGGTGCCAGTGTCTAGCATACAGTGCTATAATATACATGTACCATGTAAGTAGAAGGGTGTCAGTGTCTCACATACAGTGCTATAATATACATGTACCATGTAAGTAGAAGGGTGCCAGTGTCTCACATACAGTGCTCTGATACACAACATATTAAATACATGAGTGTCAGTCTCTTGCCTACAATACAATGCTATGTTATGTATATGCTCATTTGTAAATTTATATTTTTTCTGAAAATGAGATTCATGAAGAGCAAGGGTAATTCCAACCCAGTTGATCGATATTTTTGTGTTCCAAAAGGTTATGTTCTTAGATCTATCCTCTTCATTCTATACACTTAGCCACTATCATATCTCATAGATCAACATCTAGTTCTCACCAATTGTATGCAAATACACTCAAAAATACAAATATCCACCAACATTAAATTTACATAGCCAGTATGAAACCTAAGTATCACATGTGATAGTACACTCTCATTACACAAACATGTAATGAACATAGGCAAGGCTGCATATCATCAGCTCCAATCACAATTTCCTTGGATGCCACTAAACACTTGTTCCTTAGTACTTTCAAGACTGGACTAATGTAACTCACTTCTGTCTGGTTCACCTCAGTATCTACTTCTGAAATTCAAACAATTCAAAACAAATCTGCTCAGATTATCATCTGAGTACAAAAAACCTATCTATAACCATCACTGACTACCCATCTGACCCAGAATCATACACAAAATCTGTTCACTAAGCTACATTTTGTTGACTGGCTCCAATCCAATATCTGACCTCACCATTGTGTACACCCCATTTAAAATCTTACACAACTCTTCCAACACTTGCATTCTCATTGTTCCCTCTATTTAAGCGAAGTCAGATGAACAATGTTCTTTTGCATACCAAGAACAAGCTACATGGAACAAATTGACCACTGATCTTAGACACAAAGAAACTTTGATCTCATTCAACACTGTGATCTCATTCAACACTGTGATCTCATTCAAAAGTGCTTTTAAAGCTCAATTATTTTGAATAAACAAACAGTCTTAAAGACTTAATTATGTTTACTTCCTTAATTATTGTTAGTATAAATTTTATTTTATAATTTCATGGTATTTGTTTTTGTAATAATGTTTTTGTCATATTTTTATGTGTAGTGTCGAAAGTTAATGGGTTTTATGTGTGGTTGTTTTTTATCCATGTGCATGTGCTAGTTGTGTTTAATTTTTAAAATTTTGTTTTTATAAATTTGTGTTTAGGGTTAAAAAACCATTCCTATTCTAGTGTGAGATACTCCTCAACACGAGCTGGTTTGTAGGATTTTATTTACTTCGAGTGATCATTGCCAGTGATCAAATATTGTCCATTGTGTACTATGTATGTATGATTTTTTGTGTGTATGCCATTTTTGTGTGTATGCTTCTTTGTGTGTATGCTATTTTGTGTGTATGCTGTTTTGTAATTATGTTTGGACTGGCTACATGGTCAAACCAATTTGTCTATGCATTGTCACTTTGTTCAATTTCTTTGACTGTCTGACCCTGTAAAGTGCTTAGATTATGAATTGTACCATGTCCCCATTATGATTATTATTATTATCTTGTGTGACATACAAAATATCTGATGAATCTAGAGGTAATATTGGAAACTCTAGATATCTGTATCAGGTGTCAAGCTAGACTTAAATTGTAGGGAGAAGTGACTTCTCCTTTTGGTCAGAACAGGGAGAAAAGGAAGCTAAACTGGGAGAAGTGAGACCGAAGCAAGAAATGCGAAATATATATGATATAATATATATATGATAATGCAGCTATATATATTATAATATATAATATAATATAATATATATATATATATATATATATATATATATATATATATATATATATATATATATATATATATATATATATATACAGCTACATTATCTTATTTATGTGGACATTTTTCAGTATGCTTTTAACAGTTTTAGACAATGCCTTATTTTCAACTTAAAAATATGTCATGTTTATTATCAACCCATTTTGTACATGTAAAAAATTAATTTATTCATACCCATTCTATTCATACTTGTAGTATATGTGTGTTTGGATTGAGATACAGGCAAATTGGTCATATGACTTAAAAGGCACAGCAGAAGCTATACATTTAATTAATTTTAACAGAAATCAAGAACAAGATTAGAGTCTTGTAAGTTCAAGTTGGTAAAAATGCTTAATACACCACCACTTAATATTTTATTTTGTGCAAAATTTGTGTAAAATTGCATTCAAAAATGATTTCTAACATTCTTTGAAACAATCCCTAATTCATAAAAATAGGAATAAATTACAAGCGACTTTAAAACATACACTTCATCCTGATTTCCTTGTTTCCAATAAAACATTACTTTAACTATTCATAGACAAAATATAGAAATACTAAAGTAAATAGATAACAAAACTGGACACTTTTCCCCCAAAACCAAAATATCTAAAAAAAAATACGTATTGCACCAAGCGAGTGTGTCTATTTTTAGAAAAAGTGTTTTTCTTAAAACTTTTCACTTTCTTGCTTTTTTACAACAAATTCATTACTCAGACTGCATATTTATGATTGAATTTTTTCGTCTACCTACTGGTTGTTGTTGTTGTTGTTGTTGGGCTTAACGCCATTTTTCAGCACTCGATAGGCTATTCATGGCGGCCAGTATTAATGGTGGAGGAAGAAACTGGGAAATCACCAGAAAGAACCACTGACCCACAAGAAGCTACTGGCAAGCTTTCTCACATATCCTTATTCGCCGAATCCTAGTCTCAAACTCACACAAACAGAGGTGAGATGGCAGTGATTCATAACGGACAGCTACCTACTGGTATTAACGATATAAGTCGGCTAAATAGTATTTGCGTCACTATTATATATCTCTTTTACAATTTCGAGAAAATTAATTACGGTAGGTCAGAAACAACCTTGACATTGCAGCATTGTTTCAAACTCCACAAAAGAGATTGTCATGTGGTGCTGACCTACATTATTAAATATTTCGGCTAAATCTCCTATGACATAATATTTAAACTTTTTTTTCATTATATATTTTTCTGAATCTATTAGCGCAATTATTTACAAATACAGACAGTTTAATGATGTGGTATATCCTATATGTAGCGATGTCTGCCATTACAACTTCTGTAACAGTTTCAAACTGATTTTATCAAAAAAATATGCAAATACGGCTGTTAAAATCTCCTTTTATAAAATCAAGAAATACATAAGCAAACAATATTCACCGATCACAATTTTTACTATTTATATATTGATGCATGTCACCTTGGATTACAACAGTGCCAGAACTTTCTGGCTACTGCAAGGTGGGGCATCTCAAAAGTCATTATATACAGCCATTTTACATCCGAAAAATCGAGGGAGAAGTCATTTTCGCTTTCCTAACAGAATAAGGCGAAGTTTACAATTCTTAGGCGACTTTTTTGCCCACTTCGCTTGGTAGCATGACCCCTATGTAGTACATAACATAATAATGTAATTCCATTACTTTTATGTTTCCATGCCACTATTTCCACCTATAATGTTAAACCACCATAAGATTTCCCAGTGTCATGTCTATATTCCTACGGTGATATGATATACAAATTACATGGGGCCCCAGTGTTTCATTTCATACTATGTATTATTTATTTCATTGGAGTAATCATTACACAACACTTGTATCTACATTTATTTCAATTTAATAAATTTGAAAATATTAAATTAAGTATTACTCACCATAAGGTGAAGTATAAATCAATGCTGTTGACCCTCAGGTGTTTAATGAATATATTGATTCCATTTCTGTGCAAGTGCAAATAACCTGTATTTGTATTATATTTTGTGTTATGCTGCATAAACACTGTTTGATATAACTAATGCTTTTATTTGATTTATATTTGACTTCTTCATATGCTAGATATAATCCCATTTAATATTTTTTAAGCTGCCAATGTGAAACCCTTAGCACCTCAGGGCAGCAGTCACTTTGTTTTCACTGCACCCACATTCTGCTACAGCCAACAACCCTTTGATCAAGCAGCAATCAGGGTAATTGTTTAGTGCCAAGGAGAGTCCAATATTCAAGTAATGGAGTTTTTTAGTCCCTCTTAATCATACTGATTAACTGACACATAATCAATTGCTGCATATCCTGTAATACATTTCAAGTAATGCATGCTCAAAGTGCCAAAGCTTGGTCTCCAAAATAAGCATCCACAGATGACAGAAAGGACAATTCAATGTAAATACATGGATGCCAGTATCTCACCTGGGGCCCTAGAGTTCTATAATATACCATGTAAATACATGGGTGCCAGCAGCTCACCTGTGGCCCTAAAGTGCAATGAAATACAATGTAAATACAAGGGTATGATATACCATGTAAATTCATGGATGTCAGAAGCTCACCTTTGCCCTTATACTGCTATGATAATCTACATAAGTACTGTGGTATGAGTGTCTCACTTACAGTGCTATGATATACCACTACAAGGGTTCCCATTGTCTTGACTGCAGTCATACAGTGCTATGATATACCACTACAAGAGTTCTCAGTGTCTTGACTGCAGTCATACAATGCTATGATATACCACTACAAGGGTTCCCAATGTCTTGATTGCATTCATACAGTGCTATGATATACGACTACAAGGGTTCCCAATGTCTTGATTGCATTCATACAATGCTATGATATACGACTACTGTATCATACTTTCAAAAATCAAATTTTCAGCAAAATTATGTATCTCCAACAATACTTACCCAATCACTTTACATTAGGAATATTAGCCTGCTACCTCACTAATTCAGCCATGCTAAAAGAATCAGAAAGATGTTTTCCTATTGATCGCATATAGACAGGGGCAGTAACTCTTGCCCATTACCTCCCATTGCTGCTACCAGGTGTAACTAGTTTTTAGCTGAAAGAGATTCTAACAAGGATGCTCACATGGCAGAGTTATTGGGAGGGTTTTCAAGTAATGTGATTGGGTAAGTACGTCTCCCTTGACAACTCACACACAACAGGGTCCAGAAACCTAGACAGCAATATAAGCTAGGATGTGAGTTACGGAGGGACTTAAAAAACAAATCTGCTAGACATCCAGAAAACCACAGGGCTGAAAGTGTGGGGTAGAGACTAAGCTGTTCAATGATTGAATCCTTGTTTTTATAATCATGTTTAGAATAACTGTCAATGAAGTGCTTTTTTCTGATTAAGTTGTTTGTTATTCTGTACAAATCACAATTATTTTCAAAATGTCCAACATCTGAAAGATTGTTAACCTTATTCCAAATGGTTTCAACAACCAACATGAGCAAGCAAAAACATTTATATATTACATCATTGCCTTTTGTTTTGTTGATTAGCATGGTTCCCAGACTGGTGTATATCAGCAGTTTCAAAACAGGAATTTACTGAAGCAGGGAACCAGGCTAACTATTGGTACACCACCAAACAAGATTCTTTTTTATCAAAATCATGCGACATTTATTTTGTGAGACAATCATCTACATCTAAGCTCAATTTTTGTATTGATCAATTAGAAAAAAATTGATGCCATGATTTCATTACAAGTAATAGTGAAACTTCTTATCAACCTTGAGGATATCTCTAAATGCAAATTCAGAAATTCTATGATACTAGTCATCCCCACCATGGTCCATATGTGTAAAACAAAGTTCTTTATTTTATGGAGTATTCATTTTGCTTGGTCGCCATGCTATCTTTGGTCACAGTTATGATTGTCCCATCTGAGAGGAGTTATCAGAATCACCTTGCAATTCTGACCAAGTAACTTCTAGACCAGGGGTGCACACACTTTTTCAGCATGTGAGCTACTTATAAAATGACTAAACCAAAATGATCTACCTACCACAAAAATGCAAAACACATATAGGCTGATGTCTATTTTTGTAATGCTATGCAATCTAATCACACTACCTTTGTAATTGACCGGTTGATTGCGATTGACATATTGTGCATCCCTGTTCTACATTATTTTTGTATCAAAACTGTCAGTGGGTAGGCAAATGTCCACAACAACTCCCAACTGATTGATTGCGCATCCATGGCCATTCTTCTGGGTCTGGGACTGGAGAGATAAAGGTAGGTAACTAGTGATTCCTACTTGTCACAAAAAAGTCAACCATCGAATGCCCTCAAAGTGCACAGATCCAGGTGAATACCAAATGATGGAGAGACCATTCCATGTGAAGGACTTGGTATTTCCTTGATAGAGTGTCAGCTAAGACACTGAGTCTTTAGTGAATGTGCCTGATTTGTATGCTGATATTGAGATTTTTGCACCAATGTGGAAACTGCAAAATCAGAACACAGAGGTTGGGTGATTTGGTGCCCCACTGAGGAGATAAGTCACCATCACAGAGTTGTCTGACATAATGAGGCCCATTTTGCCTGAGATTCAAATGAAAGGCAAACTGCCCTAAAACTGAACATGAGAGATGTTCTGCTGATGATAATGAAGTCTGGCACCAGGTCGGCACTCTAATCATACATACTGGAGTCAGTACATACCATCACTTGGGGCTTCTTCAGCGACATCCCCATGATCAGCTAACCTGGGTTATGCCACTAAGACAGGAATAATCATATCTCAGGTGTGCTTATGACTGTTTGATCAATAGGACTTGAGAATGGGTACCATTGTGCTAGCAACATCTTTTGTAGTAAGTGGTGCATAGAAAGACACCCAAGTAGGATCAAGTCTGCTGCCACACTGAATAATCAAAGGAGGTGCAAGAACTCTCTCACTGAAATTCAAGTTCTGTTGGAAACAGACTCGGTAAGTTCAATGATCCTGATTACGTGAATGTGAGGAAGACATAGCAGATTCAGGCAAACTCCATACCCAGATAGACAAAAAGCCAGGATGGATGATTTTGATGATTAAAAAAGGCAAGAGAAGATCAATTCTGCCTTGGGGTAGAATTGAACTTAACATATCTTTCTCAATGGTATTGTCCAGGTACACTGCCATTATTATAGATGAAGTCAACATGAACAGGGTGAAGATGCATTCTTTAACCTTGGTATAATCCCAAGGACTGATGTTGAGGCCCAAGGGTACAACTTTGAAATGATAAGCCATGTCAGGAAAGCAAAATGAAGAAATTTCCATGACATGGGGTGGATAGTGACATGAAAAAGATTGAGACTAACAGTATATTCATCCTATGGACACAGTGGCATATTTATCTTGCCATCTCCATCTTGCAATGAATTGGTTGAGACAATTCAAGTCAATGATCGGCCTCAACTTGTCATTCATAATGGCAAGGGGCTGTTTCCAAATGCTTGTGTGGGATCTGCAGTGAGTTTGAGGTCATCCCTGAAGCAAGGGTATGATGAGGTTAGAGTAATGTGGACCACAAACATGCATCACATCATATCTATTCTAAGTTGGACAAAGTCTTAAAGGCATTGGCTATGGTATGGCAAGCTGCCCGGTTAATGATCCAAGCTACCTTGGCCATTGCCTTGCATGCATGGATATTGTTAGAAGACTGCTAATGAGGCCAAATTCAACACTGGGGATGTAGAGTTTTATACCAGTGAGAATGTCGCTTGGATTTTGCAATTGGAAAAGACAGCCTTGGTATTTTAAGGATTATCAATTCTACCTGAAAGCTGGTTATTAATCTGCATAATTTTAGCCAATTGTAGGAGTCAAAAGAACAGTGAGACTTCCTCTTCGTTGAAATCTTTGGATGCTATGATTTATAGACTCAAGTAGTAGGATTTAAATGGCATTCAGAATCTACCAACACCCTATAAATTTCCTCAACTGTGGCCTTAATGCTAAATTCAGTCTGTTCCATGGTCAGATCTGAGTATGGCTGATTAGAAGGTGCTTCATTACTCTCACTGAGTTGAGTCTCAATCTGGGTCAGCCCTGCATAAGTCACACAAGGTGGCATTTATAACTCAAATGTGTCCACTTTGAAAATTCACTAACTCTTCCCTGTGGATAAGCAGTAAACATCTGGAAGTCCAGCATTGCCAGAACTGCTGGAAGGTTTGTCTGGGGTATGGTCAGCCTGTATGCTAGCAGTATAAAAGATGGTCTTGACAGATTTCACACAAATCTCTGGCATGGTAAAGGTATGTCACTGATGGTGTGGTTAGATGGATGGATCTGTCACTATGATCCCTGTTGGCTGGATGGTCAGTGATGGTTGGACAGTTGGTGATGGCTGAACAGCCTGAAATAGTGTGTTGGTATAATGAGTTTCATTAAATGGTTCTGGTACAAACCCTGAGCAACCAAATTTTTAGGTCCAAATGCCATGCTCAGACATGCATGGAGCCTTATGCCAAATGAGCTGCCTAAAATTTGTGAACAATTTCCCAAAGAGTTAGAATCATCAGTTATGAACTTCAGATTATCTTCTCCAACTTATTCTTTCTTTCTTTCCTTTTGATGCTTTATGGACTATTGCTTTTTGACATTTCATCCACTTAGTAGACCTTTTACCTGAAATAACATGAGAAAACAAAGCATAAATTAGCAATTCGTCATATTACTAACCAGCTAATACTGCAGCCATTACTTCCTCTTACCATGCATTACACATGCTTCATGTCATAGATGATTTATGCTTAATATACAAAACAAGAGTCATGGTAGACCCATGCTCTGAAATGCATTTAAAGCAATTATTTGACATTTCTGCTTTAACAACAAAACAAAAGAAAACAAAGCTTAAATTAATAATACATCATATTATTAACTTGATAAGTTGGGTCTTAAACCCTTGGTGAGTTAGTCTTTGTCTACCTAGCATGTGAAGACTGGATTCAGCAGCCTGCGTGGAGGCACCACTAGCTGGTCAATGGGCAGAAAGGCAATTCCTAGCAAAAGTGCCTTGGAGCACTAAGAACTTGATGAGACAAGTAGGACGTCTTGGTCATCTACTGCACTCAACTCCATCTCCGTCTGTCTAGCCAGCTTATCTCCCTAGCCAGCTTACTGTGTCTGGTATGGACCCTACTCCAGCGGTCAAAACACAAAGAAAATAAGGATTGTTCCTCTCTCACTTGGTGCATGGAATGTGTGCACCTTATTGGACAGAGACGACATGGAAAGACCCCTGAGAGAACTGCCCTAATAGGAAAGGAACCCACCAGAGACATTATGGAGATTGCTGCCTTGAGTGAGACCCGGATTGCAGGAGAAGGCAAACTCTGTGAAATGGGAAATGGATACACATATTTTTTTGGAGCGGCCAAGGAAGTGAAAAGCTTTTGAGGCTGATGTCAGCTATGCAGTGAAGACAGCACTGATTGGCAAATTGGCTGGACCTCCCAAGGTAGTAAACTTCAGATTCATAACCATGTAACTCCCCTTCTTGTCTGGAAAAAAAGCACCTTACTATCATCAGATGCTTTGCTGTATCCATGACCAACCAGGATGAAGTGATGAAAAAGTTTTATGAGGATCTTCACTCCATCATTGCTGATGTTCCAATGGCTGATAAGCTTGTCATTCTTGGTGACTTCAATGCAAGAATAGGCTGTGATTACGTTGCCTGGAATGGAGTGCTAGGAAAGCACAGAGTGGGTCACTGTAAAAGTAATGACCTCCTTTTTCTCCAGACTTGTGCCTAGCATGAACTGCTGATCACC
Source organism: Potamilus streckersoni (assembly GCA_016746295.1). NCBI lineage: Eukaryota > Metazoa > Mollusca > Bivalvia > Unionida > Unionidae > Potamilus > Potamilus streckersoni. Next base: position 196,123 of record JAEAOA010002008.1, read on the forward strand.
AAAACAGTCTTCCACCTCCCTACCCGTAACCAAACGTCATGGATGCACCCTCACTCTAAGCAATAGCATCTCATCGACTACATCACTGTCAGGAAGGGGGACAGGCAGGATGTGCGTGTGACCAAGTCCTTGTGCGGTGCAAACTGCTGGACAGACCACTGCCACATCATCACCAAGCTTAACATCCACATTCAGCCCAAAAGACACACACAGGGAAAGAAGGCTCCAAAAAGACTAAACATCACCAAGCTGAAAGGCTCCAGTACCAAACAGTCTCTTGTGGATGCCTTGGAAGAACGTCTGAAATCCACCCCTCTGGACAATCAGAATGTGGAGACCGACTGGGTGGCATTCAGAGATACAGCAGTTTTGGAAATCCTAGGACCCTCAAACAGAAAGAACCAAGACTGATTTGATGAGGACTGCAATAAGATCAAGCAGTTGCTGGATGAGAAACACCTCCTCCATCAAACCTACCGTAACAACCCCAAGTCCACCTCCAGGAAAGATGTGTACAAAAATATACGCAAACTGTACAGCATAAACTCCATCAGTTGCGAGACCCATGGCTGAGCAACAAAGTTGATGATATCCAGTGCTATGCAGATAGCCATGATATGAAGAACTTCTACAATGCCCTGAAAGAAGTGTACAGACTTGCATCCTTTAGATCATCACCCCTTCTCAGCACAGATGGGAACACACTAACTACTGACAAAAAGAAGACTCTGAAAGGTTGGGCAAAACACTTTGACAGCATCCTGAATCACCCTTCATCCATCAACGATAATGCATGAGTCGTCTTCCCCAATTACCCATCAACAAAGCACTGGATGAACCTCCAACCTCGCTCAAGACACAGAAAGTGATACATATGCTCTCCAGTGGCAAAGCCCCTGGTTTAGACTCCATCCCAGCTGAAGTCTACAAGGAAGGAGGCACATCCCTGTTAGAAAGGCTGTTTTTACTCATGTGGCAGCAAGAGAAAATCACCTAGGAATTCAAAGATGCTTCCATAATCCACCTGTATAAGTGGAAAGGGAACCACCAGGCCTGCAACAACCACCACAATATATCCTTGCTCTCTATCACAGGAAAGATACTCGCCAGAATCCTATTGAACCACCTCACTATGCACCTTGACCAGGTACCCCTACAAGAAAGCCAGTGTAGATTCTGGAAAAAACATGGGACCCTCAACATGGTGTTTGCTGCGAGACAGCTACAAGAGAAATGTCAAGAGCAAAACACTGACCTTTTTTCCATCTACGCTGAATTAACAAAGACCTTTCATACTGTCAGCAGAGAAGGCTTGTGGAAAGGTAATGGCTAAATATGGATTCCTGAGAAAATTTATATCCATGGTGCAGCATTTCCATGACAGCATGCAGGCATGAGTCCAGAACAATGGAGAGACATCTAAGCCATTCCCAGTAACCAATGGCATCAAGCAGGGTTGTGTTCTGGCACCAACATTGTCTCTCTTGTTCTCCTTCATGCTGACTAATGCTTTCAGAAATGGAGATTTTGGAGTTGGCATCAGGTACCATGCAGATGGAAAACTGTTCAACCCCAGGAGGCTTCAAGCGAAAAGATTATGACAGCCACCATCAGGGAATTCCTATTTGCTGATGACCGCACCCTCAATGTTGGCTCAGAAGCTGACCTGCAATGCAGCATTGACAAGTTCTCCAGCTCCTGCAAAAGCTTCGGTCTCACCATCAATACCAAAAAGAACATTATGCGGTATAACTGGTGTGCGAAATAAGCAAAAAACAAACACAAAGAAAACATCCAGTTTTGATGCAGGTTGTTGTTAAAACTGAATCAGTAAATGTACTTGAAAGCTTAAGCCACACAAATATAACAGAGAAAAGCAGCTATGCAGATACCACCAAAGGAATCGACCGCTGGTAAGATCTTGGGAAGATGTAACGAAATGTGTAAAACCATAGGTGCTCGACGCAAGCTTGATGCTGAGAAAAAAGAAACACCCAATCATCTGAAGGAAAGCAATCATAAAGAGTGACAAAAATATATCAGATTACCTCCATGACCCATTCTGACATAGGACACTGTCGATCATACTATATAAGAGACAAGGTACCTTCCAAATACTTCGTTTTACCCATGACTCGATTTCCTTCTGCTATTTCAGTCATTGAAGGCATATGGTCATATTCTATGGCTTATTTTACTCCTGAGATATTTTACTATTCATCAAGCTATAACTGACTTTTCTGTGTTGCACCAAACTGAAGTTACAGGTTCCAAAACGTTTGAATTTCGCCTGCCGGGACAATGTTGCTCTCAGGTGACAACCGGTGAAAGTGGCTATGGTAAAGAACCGAATACCCTTCAATGATTTTGCATGGATGTGTTAGTTGGATGAGATGAAAGGAGTTGATGTTGGAGACACTTGAAGGATTGATAAACAGGTTGTTACATTTGCTCACTACATCACTGGAAGTGAAAGGCAGAAACCCATTTTTGTGGAGCATTTCTGGTCAGTTCTTGTCGGTGCAAGTGTGGATGCTGATGTAGTGGAATTGGAATTGGACATATTAAAGAGTTCAGTCTACAGCAAATAAGTGTATATTCAAATATTTATTAAAAAAATACAGGAAACATCATTGATGCCATATTTGTTAAAATTCTTTATTTAGCATAGCATCTTGATTTTAAAAAGTAACCATGTAAGAAAAACTTTTAAAAAATTAATATCAACATTATTTAAGTATTGACATTACATTTTTCTTGATGTACATTTATTCAGATTATAATTTTCTTAATGTATTCTGTTATCTTGTAAATACATCTATGCTTTGACTTGATCCACAGTTGTAAAATGCTGCTGACTGAAAGAATATTATGCATTGATTGACCTTATCCTAACAATCCCAGCCTACTCTGCTGATGCTAAGAAGGGTTTCTCAGAGATACAAATTGTGAGGAGTGAATGGAAATGGTGTTTGCGACCTTGGGTTCTGTCAGACCTACTCTTTAGAATGTTCCATATAAATGATATTCCAACAAATGATCCATCACCAGCAGTACATTTGTGGAATGTTTCAGGGAGATAGGTAAGGAGACCTGAACAAACCCTATATGGACCCAGAGTGCAGGAAAAGACACCTGGATCCTTTCTAGAATTGGATCCATATATTCTTGAGAAACAAGAAATGTGAATTGACTTGACTGATGATTTGAATCAGGATTTGATTTATAATTCTGTAATTCTGCATTTCATATGATGATGCTATTTCTAAATAATATTGTTGTGTAATCCCAATACAAGTATGTGATATTGTTTTTGGACAGGTCTAGTACAGATTTGGCAGGACTAGTAAATTTCTCAGCATACTAGTCCTTCTGGCTACAAAGAAATTTGTGTTAAATTCGAGCCCTGGTCTACATGCCAACCCCTGAGGAGGAAAAAGTTTAATCCAAGTGGACAAAAGGAGTAATCTGGGCAGAAAAAGCATAATCCACATAATAAAATTCAATGTGCATATGTACAAAACACATGCATATTTTCTGCAATTTTAAACAAAGGACCAAAGCTGTATTATACCACTAGTTGTAATCAGTATTCTATTAAGAGCTCGGTAAATAACGCCCCTGCATTTATAAAATTTGTTTCCACAATTTAGTTCTGCTGTAAAAAAGAAGTTACCTTAGTATTGGAGTTAGCAAAACAAGCTAATTCAAGGCATCTTTGTTTTACACTATGACCAATATTAAAATCCTTTCCACACAGCCTGCAATGGGCATAATGCTACCCTAGCATGGCATTGTATTGTGTTATTCATGTATTCATCTCTGAGTCGTTTTTTTCCCAGTTTATTTTCTTCTTTCTAATCCATCTGTGAAATCATTTGAGAAACATTTTAGCTGTAACATATGCATTGACTACAATAAATAAGACTTTTAACACCAATTCCTACAGAATGATTCTGTACCACACATTATTTTTAACAAAGAATATGTGAGCATAGATTAAAAGTTAGAAAACCAGTCTGTTATGTCCTAAGCCAGACAGCTGCTATAAAAAGAAACAGAAGTCTTCTTGAAAATAGGTCAGCTGCTATAAATAGAACATAACACTAAGGAAAGTCACCACTAGTCTACGGACAAGTTTACTTTTATGTCATTGCTACACAGAAACCGTCTTTTCTAGAATACGTTTTGTGCGATTAGTGGATTGTTAATAAAAATGAGAAAACAAAATTTGGGGGGAGGGGGATATACCTTAAAAGCGTAATCCAAGTACATTTACGCATAAAGAGTAATTTAGTGAAAAAAAGCGTAATGATTATGCCAAAAGCATAATGGTTGGCATGTATGCTACAGGGCAGTTGTGCTCCCCACACTACTTTACACATGCAAAACATGGACGCCATGCCAGGAAGCTGAACATTTCATGCAACAAGTCTCAGGAAAATCCTGAACATCAAGTGGCAGGACAAGGTTCCAGACACTGAGGTACTCACCCAAGCAAATCTCCCCAGCATCCACATTATCCTGATGCAGTCCCAGCTATGCTGGGCAGGACACATATGCATGCCAGACCACCGGCTGCCTAAGAGACTCTTCTATGGTGAACTACAGCAAGGACAGCAATCCCATGGAGGTCAGAAAAAATGCTTCAAAGACAATTTGAAAGCTGCATTGAAAGTGTTCAACATAAATCTTGATTCATGGGAGCAAATAGCCAGCAATCGAGTTACATGGCATTCCTTGATGCACAACCTGCAGAAGCATGATTGTCCCCCACAATAAATCCCAAATGAAAGCTGGATGGTCAAGTATGAAAACTAAATTATTTGGATTTTGGCTGCAAAATGTATGATGTTATCCGTACAGCAGCAAAACTAAATCAAGTGACAGTTTTCAGTTTAAGGCGAGGTAATTTGCAAGAGTTATTGCCCTTTGTCTATATGAGACAGGAAAAGACAATTTTCATCTTTTAAAAGTGCTGGATTCACAAGGTAGCAAGCTAATATTCCTAACATAATGTAATTGGGGAATGTATCTGAAGGAGAAACTTAGACACAAAACTGAACACAGAATTTTAAAATTAACAACAACACCTTTGCTGCTGTAAAAGTGATACCTACTTTGGCACAGAATTTTCATGTTGACAAAAACTCCACTGCTGTAAAAGTGATATGTACTTACAGAACTAATCATAAAGGTTTTGAAAATTCCATTGCCCATACTGTAAAAATAAACTCACTTTAACACAGCATTATATGTGCCATGAAAATACCACCATGACTGCAACAAAACTGATACCCACTTTTGGCAGAGAATTTGAAAAATTGATGAAAACTCATCACTGCTGTAAATGTGATACCTAATTTAAACCGAAGTTTTAATTTTAATGAAAACAAAATCTTAGCTGCATGAAAGTGACACCTACATTCACACAGACTTTAATGCTGATGAAACACCAAATCCTGGTATATCAGGGTACAAACTCTAGGCATACAGTAATGTTGTACCATTGTTTGAGATATGAAATCTTGGTATATCAAGGTACAAACTCATGGAATACAGTATTGTTCTACCAATGTTTGAGACAAATGGAATTAATACTATCATGAGCAATATATATCAACAAGCAAAAGGCATTTAATACTTCCTATTTAAAAATGTGTGTACAGGATATAAATATACACAACATTTATATTATCTTTAGGATTAGATTCATTAAACCCTCTTTTGATTAGACAGGTTGGAAGTCTGGAACATTTAACTGGACTGGTTGGAAGTCTGAAATACTGTTGTTGACGGAATAGAAGAATGGAATACTTTTGATTGATAAAATGGAAGACTGGAGCACTTTTGATTGACAGATGGAAGATTGGAACAAAACTGTATTGACAATACTGGTAGCTTGGTGAAACGAAGTGAGCTAACTTGCATAAAATCAGATGAATGAACACAACTCCAGAGATACTGTACATAGTCTTGTATTACTCTTGGAAACAGACCACTGTAAATACCTGAATAGCATTTTTCTGAAGTTTCTTTTCCTTATACATCACTAGAATGTTATATTAACATTGGAAAAAATGCAGGATTGTGTGGTGACTTCCTTTCAAAAGCATTTTCTACCACACAGAAAGGAGGAAATATGAAAGGAAGATAACTACTTAGTCCAAACATTTAAAATTGAGTTGCCTCCCTTAAAACCGACATGAAAGGCCAATTGAACTATATTTTGTTATTACTTTAATTCACACCTTAAAGTTTGTTACTATTATTAGTAATGCAAACTTGGTAAAAGAGAATGGACATGAAGTCATCATGCAGAGATAACCTGCAACCCCTCCAAGCCAAAATTTTTACTCCCTAACCTTAGTGTTGTTTATGAGGGTACTTCTGTATTTATCACTACCATATGTACCTGCTGATGAGTCAAACTGCAAACCACAAAGATTCAGATTGGCCATAGCATAATGCTCATGCAGATCAGGGTCTATGTTACTTGTTCTACTGATTATTCCTAACAAACTACACTGGCCCAGATATGCCATAGCATCATGCACCAACAAATCTGAGTCTGTGCGGTTTGCAGTTGGAGCTGTCTTATGAGAAAGTATACAGAACAGTTTAAAAACAGCTTCACTCTGGCTTATTTCTTTCAGTCTGCAGCTACCAACCATAAGCCAACATTATATATTATGACTCAAATGTATTGCAAGCACTTGCATGGTGATGTGTACCTGTCAGACTCCACAAAATGCTCCATGCCACCTTCAGAAATGAGTACAACTGCTCAGTTAGGATTGCAACATCATCAACTAAATCCTCTATAACCAGGCAATCTGTCATTTTCGACATGATCTTCAGCAATCTCTGAAAATAATGAATTTTATTAAAAAATTTACACGACATACAGATAAGCCAAAAAAAAGAAAATACTATAAGTTGTTTTCTATCACAGACCTTCTGCAACTCCAAAAAGACAATTCCTCCTAAACTCCCAAATTAGAACTGTACAAGTTAATTGTACATATATGTTTTCCTGGCAGTGGAGGGATGGGGTTAGGGTAGGGGCATTCTCAAATAATATATTATTGCTGTTTGTCAACTTCCTTTACATTAAGTTTTTGTGCAATTCCTCATGTTTATATTTTTCAGCTTTACTTTTAACATGTACCAAATGGCTACTATTATTATCTGGATATGCCATTAAACAATATGTCCATTATTCTTGCTCTAACAACACTGATATAGCTTTTATCTCATTACATGCATAATACATAAGCAAGAATAGTAAATGGTACATGATTCACCTGCCAAATATTGTTGAGTTGCAGTGACCAACACATTAAAACAAAGATAATCAGTCTTCCAACTACCATCAAGGGTTATATTTTTGATAACTTTAGTGACAGTGTGTTTAGCAGAATGATACGAAATCAAGTACTCCAACAAAAACTAATTTTATTTATTGGACTTCAACTATCCTGCCTGTTTTTCTTTAACTCTCCAATCAAACCTCATCTTTCAAAGGTTTCAAAATTCTTTCAGATATTTTACTGCTAAATATATACCTGATCTCTGAATATTAGTAATGTTTAATTAAAAGCATTAATAGGAAGTATTTCTAATTGTAATATTTAATAGAATATTTTAATACAAATTATTACATAACCGTTAAGAGTGACTTTCTATTCCATATTTACTGTGCATCACTTTTTATATCATCATTCTATTTTGTTTCTCAGCCAATAATAATATTTTATACCTCTCAAATGATTAAAAAATAATCATTTTTCATCTGCAGCTCTACGACTTCAAAACTACTTAACACTTAACTGACATAAATTATCTAGATAAGATTGATCAGATATTATTATCTCAATAGATCCTCAAAGACCATGTATCTCAATAGATCCTCAAAGACCATGTATCTCAATAGATCCTCAAAGACCATTATCTCAACAGATCCTCAAAGACCATGTATCTCAATAGATCCTCAAAGACCATGTATCTCAATAGATCCATAAAGACCATATGAGAATGATCGTGATAAAGATCAGATTTGATTCCAGTGTCTTTATTCTTAAGTTTTGATTAAGATATCAACCACATGTATGTTCTGTAAGAAAGCTTGCCAGTAACTTTCCATGTGTTGGTCGTTCTTCCTGGGAATTTTCTTTTTCCACCAAATATACTCGATTCTATGAATAGCTTATCATGTGTTTATACATGGTGCTAAAAAACTCAAAGCCAAGCTGAACATTATGTTGCTCTAATGTTCTTGCATGCACTCAAACACAATGCCACAAGGGTAACAAGTCTAAAAAAAATAGAAATCGTTAAATTTTAGGACTCTAAAAGACTAGATTATTGGAGACACTTTTCTATCTCCATTATCATGTTTTGAGACTTCCAAGTATTTAAACAGTGTGTGTGGGTATGGGTGGGTTTGAGATTTGGATTTTTATGTAGCTATAACAATATTTATGTCATATCAATATGATGTTTGCAGTAAGGCAGTTTATAGTGATGTCTAGCACTAGGGTATCATGCTGCAGACATCTAGCATCATGTCCCAGCCAGTCACATTCTCCTAACACCTGGCTAATCAGTCCTAACACTAACCTCTTAATGCTGAGTGCCTATCATGGCAGCTGTTAGTACCATTTTTATAAGTCTTTGGTATGACTCAATTGGGGTTTGAACATGTGACCACCTGCTGCCAAGGCAGATGCTCTAACCAATAGGCCACTGGAGCAGTCATTTAAACATGAAGAACATAATAAGCAAATAACTGCATGGACTAATGTATCATGATTCACACAAATATTTCATCAGGAAATTCAATAATTTTTCAAGGGCAACGTTGATTATGGCATGCATAGTGCATTAAAATGCAATAAAGTTCAGAATAAGTATTTTATTCTTAAACAAAACTCTGAAATTTCTTGTTGAACAAGGTCCAGGTGAAGACTGAATGTAAAGTCCTTTTGGGACAAAAAATCGGAGATGTATTATATCATATACATCATTTAGGAGTCAACGCTTGTATTTGCAAGAATTTCTAACTCCTCAAGTTTTATTTTAAAGCAGACAATATTCTAAATTCATTCCTAATGTTAATATTCATTTTATTTATGCGCTTTACTCTTGCCATGCAACTTCAAACTAATTTTTCTCATTGCAATAGTTGTGATTACTTTAGCTCAGTCCCTAGTTCTACTGATGGTGGAGATTTCATCCCTAAGGTCAAAATGAATTGATATTTTCAACAGAGTTGACAAAACATAGCAAATTTGCACTTGGCACTAGTTTCATTGTCAAGGATGGTCCTGGCTTTCAAAAAGTTGTCGCCAAAAAAAGGTATGTTTAAGACTCCAACTCCACATATCTTCTTGTCCAACCCATCTAAAAGTGTTAAATCAGGGATATGAAGCAGAACTCAAATTTGTCATGGAAACTTTCTTATTCCAATAATATATACACGTGCATGATGATAACTATGTACATCTGGTGGAAGGTCCAAGTGCAGCTAAAAATAGGTGAAAAACATCGAACAGAGTTATGGTGCAGCTAGGATGTCAACTAGCTGGTGTGCAAACTAATAAATCATAACAGCTTTTGCTTGTTATCATCAGATTTAAACTCTTTCCATCAAAACTGTTGGAGTCTGGTGAAGACATTGCTACTTTGTTGATAATCCCCATAAGTAAACCATGCTGCCCGTTGTTTTAATGCTTTAAGTTTGGCAATGTTTGTTTGGGAAGATGGTTCCCAAATGGTTAATGCATACTCCAACAATTCTGCTTCAATAAACCACAGTGAACCTTAGACACCAAACAGGTAGGCTTCTTTATATTTTCTTAGAACATGTAATCAATATCATGCGTAGGGATATGTCAATCAGAGCTCTGAACATCCCAATCTATGGTTTGAAAAATGATTACATAGCACACCTTTACCTTCACTAGTAGATACTGTAAACATTATAATACTGCAAATAAATTCATATTAAAGTGATCATGGCCATATCTTTCTATTTGAATTTTTAAATATTTTAAATTTTAAATTAGAACTTTTTATTAGCCCAATAGACCCAATAATGTGCTGATATACTTTAAAACAAACTACCTACCTAACTGCTATTAACTGGTATTAGTTTGGTTAAAGTACTACAGGTAACCGGTTAAGGAATTTATTAACTGTTTCGGTCCTGCATACAATCCTATAGATTGATGATGAAAAAATTTAAGTAAAGTTAGTGAAGCATGAAGAATAGGTCAAAGTGATCTATACTGATGATGAAGGAGTAGTACTCCTTAAGATGCATCCCTCACCAATTTTCATGAATACAGGAATCTCTCTCTCTCTGTATATATATATATATATATATATATATATATATATATATATATATATATATATACATACATACACATATGGTGAATAAATCCTTTCAAGAAGTGCACTGGATCCAACCATGGGACTGCATGTGCCAGGGATTGATAAAAATAAATGCAATAAACTGATGACAAACAGTGCGAAACTAGTTTCTAACAAGCCTACACTTCTAAACTCTAAATGAGTCTCTTTCAAAAGCACATGCAAAACACAAACAAGACAAGTCGAAAACACAAAAAGAATTATATAATTTTACATTACTATTTCTATAAGAATAAAATCTTCAAAATTTTGATGTTTCAACTAGTTGGCTTTAACTTGAGGCTCATGCTGCAACATACTTAATAATGACCTAGAAACTGATAAGCCATATCACAATCTGTTTTTAATGTAAATTTATGCAAGCCTAAATTATATCCTGGATATTTCATTGTTGTAGTGGTACTGTAGGCTATTGGATGATAATAAGCAAACTGAAAGAATTATTTAAATGCAAATGTGCCAGCTGCAAAAAGATGATGATTTTATTTATGCATTGCTTCTTTTTTATATTTACACTTATCCGTTTTTAATCAATGTATTTGTATGTATACATGATTTCAGACTATCAAGTGCTAACCTGGCCAAGGGCTTTTCATACTGAGCTTGCAATCCACAAATTCCTGATTTTCAAAGATGATATTGATACAATGCACAGATTTCAAGGTGATTATGTGATATCTGTTAATGTAACTCTAAGTTTCTTTTGACAGGTTTGTTTTGAAAAAAAAAGAAGTTACTGATGATGATTTACCACTTGGTTTCTTAAGACATTTTATCACCCTACAGAAAATCGAACATGCTCATGTGGTATTTATCACATATTTTTTTGTATAACAATCACATAAGACCAATAATACCAATACATATTTATTATCTAGCAAATAATTAAATGGATAAAAATTAAAAAATTAAATGGATAAAAATAAGTGTTCACATATCCTTCTCAAAAGTCTGCTTGTCATAGACTGCTTTGGTGTAGGCCATTTATTTCAAGGTGACAATTGTTCTTAGGTAAATTGACAGGTGACAATTGTTCTTAGGTAATTTGACAGGTGACAATTGTTCTTAGGTAAATTGACAGGTGACAATTGTTTTTATGTTAATTGATATGATAAGTTGAAGCAACATTGTGAGGATCAATATAGCATTACAAACAATTAGCTTTCATTATTGTTGACACAGATGAAGAGATAAGTCTGGGAGCATATCTATGCAAAGAAAAGGAAACTCAACAAAGTTTCTATAAACCTAATGAATCTGTTTCAAAGAAGAAAAAAAATTGTTTAATTTTTCAAATTCTCTCTCTCTCTCTCAAATCTAGCTATTTCCAAAACCCATTTATTTGTCAATCTGTATTCAAGTACATGTCTGTCTTTGCAATTTCAGCTATATAAGCATTCAAAGTGTTCTACATAATTAACTACATGTACTAATTACATTTATATTTTTGGTCAACTTTAATTATTGGAACACAGTTTTGATGTGTAAACAAGGAAAAAAGTTCCTTATTGGATCAATAAATATAATGTGATTATCTTCAAATCAGGTATTACTATGTTACCTAATATTTTAACTTATGATGGGATAGGGTAGGCCATAACAGACCCAATTTTTATCATTACTTAAATTTGCTTTGATATTTTTTGCCATATATCTGAGCAATCTCAAATCTTCCAAGGAAAAGTTCAACAGATGGACCTGGGCTTTTATAAATGTGCAGAGAGACAGATGGCCAAGAACAATAAAAAATGCAGAAATAAAATTTCACCTTTATTATTCCCATCTCTCCAATGAGGTTTTTATAGTCCTGTCTGACCCTGCAGGCTTCAAGAAGTAGCTTCACTCCACGCATAATGTAGGTGGTAGGCAGAATACTAGAGCAGGAGTTTATTACTGAACACAGGGTGTCCACGTACCGTTCAAAGCAATAACTGTATATCTGCATATAACAAAAACAGGAAGACCCCATCAGTCCTATAAATTGACATTTAAAAGCTGCAGTGCTGAATAAAACTGAGCTCACATTTTAAAATGCCCTTTAAAATTGTTCAAACTGAATATAGCAATTACCTTTTCATGCCAAGCATCAGCTACTGCTTAGCAGTTTTCAAAACAAACCTAATAATCCAGACATAGGATTTTTTTTCCTTTTTACATTACAAATGGTAGTGTAACTTTGGCAAAGAATTGTTTCTGTTGAACTAGCATAATTATTTTGTGCATACACCTTTCTTTATTATATAACTGTTGTTAAATAAATATAATTTTCTTATACATGTGTATTTATTTGTACTGCTACTTCAATATATATGACACTGTTAATGTGGTTCAGCTTATAACATGATGACAGCATGACTCCCATTTTCTTAATTTAAGGTGACCTCTCTTTTAACATCCTAAATACATGATCTTGTAAAAGCCAATTATTCTTATCTCTAGCAGATTATATGATCAAGAGGTAAGTTAAAACGGATGACATTGAAATTTCAATGCACCATTGCAAATGGCAGATGTCAACAGAAAACAAGGAATTTATTTGAGTTAGGACCAAGGGCTTCCGTTGACATATATGTTTTTTTTTATCTTGACATTGACATAACATGACAATTTTGGTAGTAATAGTAGACCAAGGGGCTGTTTTGTCGAAATAGGCAGCTTGTCGACATAAGTGGGTAGGACAATGTTATTCTTTGGACCCTGAGCATTGCCTTATAACAGGTTTTACCTAGATGCCACAAAGTTTTACATGAAATTAGAACCGAAGCCAAGGTGTCAGTCACATTACAGAGAATGGAATGTTGAGACTGATCCATACAAAAATGCTATACCCATTCTGGAACAAAAGACTCTGCATGTTTGGCATGATAAATTCTTATTTTGTAAGCATGTGCAGAATTCTCTTCTAAATTTCCTATATTTTATATATTATCTGTATTTTGCTTACATCTTTCTTACAATGGCATTGCTAGTCTTTCTTATTTTGCTTTATTTTCCTAAGCCACAGTGTAAATGCTTGAATTTTAATACAAATTTACATTCATATTAAACATTTTGTATAATTTAAATTATAACATATTCCTTTTAGCTATTTAACCTTAGAACAATATTTTGGATAACTAAATTCTTAACTTCATACTTAGTTCATTATTTAACACAGTTTTCATGCAAACAGTCCCGGGTTCGAAGATTGTTGTAGCAGTTATTTTTTGTGTACCGATTTGTTTGTCATAATAATTTATTCCATAAGCCATATTTGTTGTACATTTAGGGCCACTTTATTTTCATTAATTTCACCCTAAAAGTAATGCACAATTAATGAATGTAGATCTGAATTGTATGGCAATAGTTTGTATCAGGTATACAATGCAAAACAATGTTGGTACATATCTTGTGAATATATTTATTTATTTTGCCATTGCTCTTTGTGTGTCATGACTCCTTATCCGATTTTTTACACAAAAAATATGTAGCTCTCTTGTGTTCACTCCAATGATAATAAAAATAGTGATGGCAGATGTGGATATAAACTGCTTACCCCAACTCATACAAATTAGTCATGGCATGTCAAAGTCTACCCTGATCACTCCAAATTGTAAAGAGAATTAGTCATGGCAGGTCAAGGTCTACCCTGATCACTCCTAATTGTAAAGAGAATTAGTAATGGCAGGTCAAGGTCTACCCTGATCACTGCAAAATCATAAAGAGTAAAAGCAGTGGCAGATCTGGGTAAAGTCTGGTCATTCCAAATGATAATGAGATGTGGTGGCAGATCTGGGTAAAGCCTGGTCATTCCAAATGATAATGAGATATGGTGGCAGATCTGGGTAAAGCCTGGTCATTCCAAATGATAATGAGATGTGGTGGCAGATCTGGGTAAAGCCTGGTCATTCTAAATGATAATGAGATGTGGTGGCAGATCTGGGTAAAGCCTGGTCATTCCAAATGATAATGAGATATGGTGGCAGATCTGGGTAAAGCCTGGTCATTCCAAATGATAATGAGATGTGGTGGCAGATCTGGGTAAAGTCTGGTCATTCCAAATGATAATGAGATGTTGTGGTAGATCTGGGTAAAGTCTGGTCATTCCAAATGATAATGAGATATGGTGGCAGATCTGGGTATACCCTATTCACCCCAAGTCATAAAGAGAACAAGCAATGACAGATCTTTGTCTACCAGATCTGGATTTACATTGTGTCAATATTGGACACATAAGAAAATGACATAGCTTTCCTCTCATCCTGCTCACCAGGTTATCAGTTTACTGTTTCTACAAACATTTACTGATCTGATAAATGATAATGAAAAACAGATATTAATGTTGATTTTGTAAAGCAAGGAAATGTAACTGATGCTATTAATTGACCTGTAGTTTTCACTTACCGCAGTATGAGCAAAATATCCTGTACTCAGTGTAACAAGCATGCAGCTCATCACCTGCAAAGAAAACATATATGGTAAAACCTGATTTGAGCAAACTCTTTTAAGAGTGTTCACCTGTCATTTACAACCAAAATCATATGCATAGATCAATTTTACTATATAAAATACAATGGCATGATTGATCCCATTAAATGCAACCAGAAACCATAACTTGTGTGCGTGTGCATGTGTGTTTGTGTGATTTGGATTTTTAATGTAGCTTTAACAATTTCTCAGTCATATTTACTACATTGTATGCAGTGTGGCAGTTTATAGTGATGTCTAGCACTGAGGCATCATACCACAGACATGTAGCATGATGTCCCACCCAGTCACATTATCCTGACACCAGGCCAACCAGTCCTAACACTAACCTCTTAATGCTTAGTACCTAGTGAGTCAGCTGTTAGTATCTTGTTTGTAAGTCTCTGGTACGACTCAACTGGGGTTCAAACCTAGAAACCATAACTCTTAGGTAAAATATGTTTCAACACTGCTATGAATGACCCCAGCACAAAATGAGATGTAAGAAATACATACCTTTAATTTAATCTAAGCAGGCAGAGTGCAAATTGTTCTAAACTGAGAGGCACAAACAAATAGGGAAGAAGTTGAGTCTGGTTATTTTTTGTTCTCTTAAAAATATATGAAATTAATGCATCTTTTCAATGGAAAATTCCATGGTCTATTTATTTCTCTCTGAGAACTGTTCCAACACTAAAGACTATCTGATTAGAAGA
The DNA here is from genome assembly GCA_016746295.1 of Potamilus streckersoni. Taxonomy (NCBI): domain Eukaryota; kingdom Metazoa; phylum Mollusca; class Bivalvia; order Unionida; family Unionidae; genus Potamilus; species Potamilus streckersoni. The sequence continues at coordinate 211,725 of JAEAOA010002008.1, forward strand.
CAAAGGCCAGAATCAGTTGCTGCTTAATGGTCTACTAATACATATATCATTGGGTATCCTGCCTCTAAAATTCAAATGTTTTGTGCAAATGAAGCTAAAATAACACATTGGACTGTACCCCTTCAATATTTATCCTGCCATATTTTTAGATTCACAACACGAGTTTTGATGGGTAAATACCAGACCTATTAAAAGCATGAACTCAGAGAATTCAAAGGCCTGAAAAGAATACAACAGACTTAAAAAAAGACCAAACAACTTTTAAAAATTTTGGGGTAGGGGAAAGGAACACTTTCACTAAGGACTATCTTTTTAAGACACTTATTTTGTACATTTGACAAATGTCACATGACCCACCAACTGATCCCTTGTCTTGTGATGGAAAAATTACTCATCCTGTATTTGTTATTATAGGATTAAATGATCATGGTCAGGTATTAATGGATGTGCAAATTTTACCAAATCACTCACAAAAAGGAAAAAAAGATAAATACCCAACCTTAATCATTTAATCTTTATAATTCCAGTCTACTTTCTTTCTAACATCAGATCAGCAGATTTAATCAACAAAACATTCACTTTTATGTACCTCATAGTTTTCTTTCACCAGTCTCTTAACTGCAATAGAATACATAGCCCTATCTTTGCTAGCCAAGATTTATTGATTGTTTATACAGTGATATTAGGTAGAATGTCATAGTGGGTCATGTCATTAATATATTGTTATGATCATTATTTTAATATATAAAAATTGTTGTTGCAGCTACACCAGGAATATTCCCTTTTTTCCCGAAAATTATGCTTGTGTATGGTACTTGTTATAGCAATGTCTTTGTTACTTTCTAAGCATTTCAATGTTTCAAAAGCAAAATCATGTCCATTTTTAGTGAGATCCCTTGGCTGACATGACCCTGACATTTAATAACTGCTGATGAAACATGTTGTCAAGATGAAATGCAACACTTTCTTAAGACTGGCTTCTAAAGCCTGCCATATGCCTTCTTTGAGTATTGGAGTACAGGAAGGTCTGTGAAATTACAGTTTTAACTTCTAATGGTTGATTTTAATCTGAGGCTAGTCATTTTTTATCAGAAATCACAGGAGTGGGTGAGTGGGAGCTTGTTGTTGTTATTATTACGGTGTAAAGTGTTGATATAGATAAACTTCATATCAAATGATCTGGACACAGGGAATCAAAAGTAGTCTCCAGAATTTATCAATGTGTAAACAATTCTTGATTAGTATCATGTGACTGTTTATATTGAATCAAAATGCATAAAATGCAGCCAATTAAAAAAATGAGATATATGTATCTTGGCTTTTCATATAAATAATGTTTACTTCAGAATTACTCATTCCATATCTTAATATCTGTCTAGAGGAATCAGTTTTTTAGTTGTATTACATTGAGAGGGTTTATTTTATAAATTATTCATTAGAATTACAAAGTGCTCCTTGATTTATGACTAAATCACTACTTTCGAATTGTTGTGGATTCATTCAGACATTTTAGCTTATATAATTGTTATACATCAAGATTTCTGCCCATTAGCACATTCCAGTTCATTGACATATCAGCACATTCAAAATTGGAATTCATTTGGAACAGCATTGTAATTTATTCAAAAGACTCTTTACTTCTGGGCTTGTGATGGAACTTTTCGCTTTGTATTCTAGAGAAATAAATAAATTATTGAATTTCACTAAACTTGTTGGTTTTTGCTCTTTTCTGTTACTTAGTTAAAGACCATAGAATTGTAACAAATCATATACTCTGAATTAACTTTATTTTGAAGGACACCAATATCTGTGATTTTGTGGCTAATACAAAACAGAAAGTTAGTAACTAAATGGGCAATCATTTATCAGAAAGAAGAACTAAGACCTTCTATCCTTAAAGGTAAATCTACAAACTCAGCACACTGACAAATATATCATTTTCTCTAAACATAAAAATAATAAAGTCACAGTGCACTGTAACCAGCCAAATCTAGCTTTAAAAGGGACCAATAATTCAGAAGATAGTATGCACCAGGTCAGAATACCCAAGATTCTGCTTGTTGAATTGCCTGCATCATTCCTATGGTTATTGTTTGGTACTTTCATTTTTTAAGGTCAGGGACCAGTCTAGTTCAAAATGGAATCCACCCTTCCAGTCATTTTTCTAAGTAAAATAACCCAATACATCTAAATTCATCTACTTAGAAAATTAGTATGTTTGGCCAAAAGATCCCAAATTCTGTAATAATGAAATGACATCACAGATTTCCAAAGTCTTGGTCACCTACATGGTTATTTTGTGTCTAACAGTCCAAAACTGTATATCAGTCTGAGGAGCAAATGTGATCAAGTCTCCACTATTGAGCTCTTCTGCATACGGTGCATACTCTGACCAACTGATCAATAATACTGATTTGATTGCTATTGAAGAATTCTAATTCTGAAATTGTAAAAAAGTGGTAAAAATACTGAATTGATTGCTACTGAAGAATTCTAATTCTGAAATTGTAAAATAGTGGTAAAAATACTGAATTGATTGCTACTGAAGAATTCTAATTCTGAAATTGTAAAATAGTAGTAAAAATACTGAATTGATTGCTACTGAAGAATTCTAATTCTGAACTTGAGAAATATAGGTAAAAATACTGATTTGATTGCCATTGAAGAATTCTAATTCTGAAATTGTAAAATGGTGGTAAAAATACTGAATTGATTGCTACTGAAGAATTCTAATTCTGAAATTGTAAAATAGTGGTAAAAATACTAATTTGATTGCTATTGAAGATTTCTAATTCTGAACTTGAGAAATATAGGTAAAAATACTGATTTGATTGCCATTGAAGAATTCTAATTCTGAAATTGTAAAATGGTGGTAAAAATATTTATTTGATTATTATTATTGAAGAATTCTAATTCTGAAATTGTAAAATGGTGTAAAAATACTGATTTGATTGCTATTGAAGAATTCTAATTCTGAAATTGTAAAATGGTGGTAAAATTACTGATTTGATTGCTACTGAAGAATTCTAATTCTGAAATTGTAAAATGGTGTAAAAATACTGATTTGATTGCTATTGAAGAATTCTAATTCTGAAATTGTAAAATGGTGGTAAAATTACTGATTTGATTGCTACTGAAGAATTCTAATTCTGAAATTGTAAAATGGTGTAAAAATACTGATTTGATTGCTATTGAAGAATTCTAATTCTGAAATTGTAAAATAGTGGTAAAAATCATAACAAGAATCGCTTTAAGATTCTGATGTTCTACAGGCCAAAAAGGGCTCCATGGAAGCCATGATAAGACTGATTCTTCTTTTTAACAACTAAGTCACAAAACAATCTCTAATATTCTCAGATTACCTATGACAGTACAATATCCAGTCAAGTGGACAAATAATAATTTTCATTATAGCCAATGTTGGAGCCTAACAGGATATCATATCAGAAGCATTTTCATTTAGAATCAATGAATATCAATAGAAGTCTTTTGGATAAAATGCCATTTTGATGATGATTCATTCAAAAGAAGTAACAAAATTTTAAATATGGCCACCAAAGTGATCCTATTAAATGTCACACTGGCAATATTTTCATTTAGAACTAACTTGATCCCACAAGAAGTTTTCATGTAAAAACCTCATGTTAATACAATTTCAATTTTGGGAGGAGTAATAATAGCAAGATTTTGAAGATGACTGTCAAAAAAATCAGTACAATATTCACTTATGACCAACTAGGTATTATAAGAATTCTTTTAGTGAAAATCATATGTCAACATAACCATCCATTCAAGAGACATGATGGAAACATTTTCAAGATATTGACTATGGCTGCCATATCGGATTTCCAAGCAGCACCATTTCAATCTAGGATCCCCTAGACCTTAGAACAATAACAGTGTATAAAGTTTCATAGTAATCCTCCAGACAGTTTATGCAGAGTAGAGATAACAAACTTGATGGATCGATAATGAACAAAGGCCAAAATGACATCCCATAAGCTCTTTTGGTGGCTGACCAGTACAGTTGAAATTCATTCTTCAGAGTGAGAGCAATACCTGTGAACTAAACAATCAAGTATTAATGATGTATGTAATTTACCAAATAATAAAACCAAACAATACAAAGGACCAAAAGGCGGACAACATAGATCAAAAAAATTACAGCAAGAATCAAATAATTTGCATGAACTGATGAAATTCAGTTTTAGCAAAAGAAAAAATGCACTTTCATTATAAAAAATAAAGTACAATGTGCACATATTACAGAGACTTGCATGCAATGTCTACACTCACCACTCCCTCAATAACTAGTGCCCTGATATCTCGTGAACCCACTTATAACACAATGTCAGGAGTGGATCCCTCTTAAACCAGAAAATATTAAAAAATTGATCCTTACTGTTTGAACTTGAAGAAAATCACAACTGAAATTGGTAATGGAAACTTTATACATCACTCGTTTTATCTTTGAAAAAAAATAGAGAGGACCTGGAAATTTAATCAACATTATGAAATAATGACTTTTAATAAAAAGTCATATAATTTGTTACATTTTCTTTTCAAAGGAGAGAGAGAGAGAGGTGTACCACTGAACTCAGGCATGTTCTAAATAAAACAAATGCAAATGTTCTTGAATTCCAAACTAAATTTAAAACCTTGTTCATGGTTCCGAAAGTCAGCCACTAAACACAGTTGAAAGCACTGGAATACTGTGTCCAATCCATTTCAAGATAAGTTCAAAATTAAACTAACCTACTAACAATGCTCAGCTTACTTATTAGTAAATCTTATTCTTGTAAACCAAACATTTTCTTATAATCATTTGCATACATATTGCAAAAGACCTGCTAAGTATCTAATGAAAAGTTTGAGAACATGGACAAATATGAAACAGTTGAAATAAATCTGTACATAACATATAGACCAAACTATGCAGGTGTCTAAATTCAAATCGGTTTGAACCTGGATAAACAAGCAGAAGAAATGTTATTGTATAATGCACGTCAAACAGCTTAAATCCAAGTGATTAGCAATCCAAAAAGATTAACGAATAGCAGTATTTGGCTGATAGTTGGCATTATGTCAATTTGTTACAAAATGGGCTGTGATTAGGATATTCAGGAAACATGTTATGGTTCCCATGCTTTTCTAAAGATAAATTTCCAGGTCATTTCCTGGGTTTTTCCAGGAATAAATAAAATATTAATTTTCTAAATCTAAAGATGTTTCTCTTTTAAGACTCTTCAAAGCATCTCAGTCAGGGGGGCCCCGAGTGGCCGAGTGGTCTAAAGCGCTGTCCGTTACGGATCACTGCCATCTCACCTCTGTCTGTGTGTGTTTGAGTCTAGGATTCGGCTAATGTAGATATGTGAGAAAGCTTGCCAGTAGCTTCTCGTGGGTCGGTGGTTTTTTCCGGTGTTTTCCCGGTTTCTTCCTCCACCATTAATACTGGCCGCCATGAATAGCCTATCATGTGCTGAAAAATGGCGTTAAGCCCAACAACAACATCAACAACAACATCTCAGTCAGAAAAGATGATATGTACAAAACCAAAAATGTATCACACGAAACAAGTTGGACTATATTCCTATAACTTGGCATGTAAAGTCATTTCAATGTACAGAATACAATTCTGACTTTGCAGACCTGCATTATGTTGCTATGAGGAAACAACATAAAGAACATAAATTAATTTTGTTTCCTTTCAAACCTTTAATTCTAAAGAATCCTAGAGCAATATAAATGCATGTTATATGAACCAAACATCTCCTATCACAGTATGCAACAAAACAAAACTGTAAAAGCAGACTGCTAGAATCTTATCTTGTAGGAAAAAAGTTTAACCCTGAGTTTGGTGTGCCAATAAAATCCCAAACAAGATTTTTCAAACAACCTACACTCCTTAAGACAATTTGATTAATAATCCATCATTTAAAAAAATTTTACAAAAGGGTTGATTTAAATTTTGACAAAAGATCTTCAAAAATTATAAATTGCTGTATAAACAAGGACTGAATTTTCTGTAAAATCTAACTGTTATCTTCAGACTCGATAAACCAGTCCCCAAACCTGCATGATACAGGGGCTCCTATCATTTTCTAAAATATAAAACAAGGGATGACAATTTCTCATTTCTCCCACATTCTATTCAAGATATGAAACCAATGTTTCAAACTACATTTCATTGTGTAATAGTTTTGCACCTAAGTTCAGCTCAGAGATTCTACATGTTTGGACAATAAATTTGGCTTAAAATGAATAGCAGTCTTTTTTTAATGCGGGTTCCGACGAATATTCCACTCTATTTTTCACAATTGGACATTTTGGTTGGGGTGTGAGGTCAGAGCAACTGCATATTGAAAATTTAGAATTACTGCCAACATGTGGTTGTAGCATATGGTAGTTGCTTACCAGTCGGCCTAGCAAATTTAAACAACATTATAATGACTTATACCTGCAAAAAATTGATAGAAAAATGATTTATTTTTTCAGAAATATTAAGTATTATGTTATTTATGTCTTTAATTCGCTGACAGACCAGACTTAACCACAGTATAGATGAAACTTAACTCTGTGCTCACCATTTTCATTACTAGTCACATGACTTCACAAATCACAAACAACTACATGGGAAGTCCAATAGTTATATGATATCAACAACATGCTCCATTTTAATGTTATTGTGCAAAAATTAAATTATATTAAATGGAAGTCAAATACCTTTTGTAAAGACCAGAAACAACATATAATTCTCAATGTGTTTATTCTGAAAACAACAAAATACCTGTCGATGTTGCAGCAATCTGGCCAGTCAGATTCATCAACCAATTACGTGATCACCAATCACCAATCAGATTCATCAATCATGTGATACAATAAAACCCAGGTAGTTGTTCATGGAATAAATGCAAAGAATTCTGCATTTCTTTTGTTTTTTGTGTTTTTACAACTTTCATTTAATGCTTTTTATATAACATTTGAAAGTGTTGATTGTAATATTTGTGTACTCATGTGACTAGCAATGCATATCCAAGAACCAGTTCAAATTTTCATGAAACTGCAGTTTTGTCTTGTCTTTCAGCATATTAAAGACATAAGGATTTTAATGCTCTCAATTTTGGAGAAAATAAATCATTTTCATATTGATTTCATGCAGGTATGGCTTGGCTTAACAAAGAATTTAACAAAGGCCATCTGGTAAGTGACTAAGCTTTACCACCACCATGTTGGCCTCTTGTGCTGCCAGACTGGTATTTAAACCTTTCAAAAAAGGAAATATATGGATATCAAGCAGTCTGTGGAACAAATCTACTAGATTAATCTAATGCACTGATTGTTTTGGATTGACTCAACACATATGTGTATGCCAAAAGATCCATACAGCAACATCCGAATATTCTGGTCAGAACTCAATAAATTTAAATCAGGATCAGTTCAATTATGACTCAATTACAAACTGTTTGGGGCATCAATTGGTGGTGGAAAATTCCCAGAAATTTTCCTGACTTTCATCAATATTTTCAAAATTCAAGGACTTTTCACGGTCAGAAAAAAAATTATCATTTCTCCCAACTTTTTCCCAATTTTCCAGTAGCGTTCAAACCCTGTGTCAAAGATTCAGGATAATCAGAAACCAAACAAAACTTATTTCTACTGTATAATGAAACTTACACTGTGGTCTGGAGTGATAACTATTTCATCTTCCTGATTAACACTATTCCTCCTCTGTTCATCTTGTGGGTGTAAGTTTTTATTGATGAAAATCAACATCAACTCAAGGATTTCCCTAAAAATTAAGGAAATGAAAGTACATATCATATATACTCACTGCAAAGAAGAAAGATCCTGATCTGACATTATAGATTAATGCATTTACAGATCAGGGCATATGCTGTTTGTTCTACTTATTTCATCTAACAAACTGCACAAACCCAGATCTGCTGGCACAATATGTGATGGCAGATCTGGATCAAAATTTGCAGTTGGACTTGTTTTATAGCAAGTATGTACAGCATATAAAACTCATGTTGGTTGTAAACAAATTCAAACCAAGCAACTTGTGCCCTTTATATCCAATGCTTTATCAATGAAAAGTCTTGATAATTTGTGAAATTAGCTATTATGTTCAATACATCTCACAACAGTGGAGCAATAAACAATTCACTTTATTTGATAAGGTTCATAATATATAAAAATTCACCACAGCAATGTATTTATTAATCCTTTCCATATCTATCTGGCAACACCATTAATTTCATAATTTGAAAGCTATAAATCAAAGAACAAAATTTCTTGCCTTTCAAGGTGCCATTCAGATCATATACAGTCATTACCATAGAAACGAAAAATTAAATACATGCATGACCTTTTTATCTGTCACCACTTAACCTTAACAAGAGATAACTTATTCTTCATAGTAATAAAGGTTGTAATGATTTTTACAAATTACTTTTCAATATTATTTTATATGGAATTCTAAAGATAAATACATAGATGCATAACATACCTTTTTTAATGGTTCACATCAAACAATGCAATGTAGTTAATATGTTAGTGAGTGATGTTTCTCACTTTATTTGAGTTATATTACAAATAACATTTATTTCACATGCCAAAATGGGTTTTTTTTTACAAAACTTGTTAGTTTTCGCTCTTTTCTATTACTTATTTAACACCACAAAGTCGTAACACTTACCAAGTACAACATATACACGTACAAGATGAAGAGACGTAAATGGTCTTAAAATTTTATTTAAAGAATGTTACATATTAAAAATATATATTGCAGTCAAATTGGATATGAAAGAAAGCTTCATCTTAATTTGGAAACATTGGAAACTTTTCCAAACACAGCTAACTTTACGGATGTTATATGAATTGTAACATACACATATCATTACAATAAAGAAAAATAACAATCACTCACTATCACAACCATATTTATTTATTTATTTATTTATTTATTTATTTATTTATTTATTTATTTATTTATTTATTTATTTATATATATAGTCATATTGTTATATTGTTTGATGGTCAAGATTCTCAAGATTTTGACCCCTTGCCAACACACCCACCATGTTATGATTCTGGGGAATTATTTTATTCACATGTTGAACATCAGGCTTAGGTATTTGCATGGCTGAATACTGAAATATCTATTCACATAGCTATTGTCAGTTCTTCATTTTTTATACTACTATTATTACAACTCTGTAATACTATCCCCAGTCTCTCCCCAAAGCTCTTCCCCCACCCCTCCCATTAGACTTCTAAAAACTTGACACACATCTATCCTTCAACCATAGTACCAATCTATCTCATGAATGATGGAAGCAACAAACAAAACTTTGATTCAAACATGAACCTATTTCATCTCCCTTTACAAGGCATGGAAAAAGAAATACCACTTTGGAGAAACACGTCACCAACAGTAATACCTATGTGACATAACTGGATGATCTTATCAATAGAGTGTGGTTAATAAAGACAATTGTCTGTGAATGTGCCAAGTCATAAGAACGAAAAACTTGTGCGTAAACAAAATTTATATTTCTCATTTTACAATTTATATAATGACTTGAAATGTGATATTTGTTTCAATGTTTTCAATGCTGCAATTTTATAAAAATCCCCTAATGCCAGCATGCTTTGGAATTATGTAAAATACTTAAAAAGATATTTATCTATTGAAAGAGATACCTCTTTTCAAGTTATTATTTCTTTACTTATTTCTAAAACAATTCTCCAATAAGACTGAAGATGTGTTAAGTAATGAAAAGTCTTGGGATGAAATATACAACACAACTGCCGATAATTCAGTGCAACAAGTTTCGCATATAATACATGCTTCTTCAGGCACAAAATATTTTGAAAGAAATGGATGATGTTTATTCCATCTGTTTGGTTTAGACTTTTAGATGACATATTAATGATCTAGAACCATTCAATTAAAGAACTGGAGAAATTAGCCAGGCTAAAAGATACCAATGCATTATTTCAGATGATTGTCTATTACAAAATTTACTGAATGATTTAAAAACATATTTCCAAAACAGAAATTATCCTACACAAATCATTGATTCTGTGCTGAACAATACTCGTAATTTAACTCAACATGAGGCTTTAAACACAGCAAATTGAACAATGGAGAAAAATATAGTTCCTTTTACAATACAATCCTTCATTACCTAATATAGGCCTTATAATTAATAAATATTGGAGTCTCCTAAATTTATCAAATAAAAAGAGCGTAAAATCACTTTACAACAATAAACCTATTCTTGCTTATAGAAGACCAATAATTTGCAAGATTTTCTAATAAGAACTAAACAGACATAAAATAAAAAAGACAATTCTCGTCATCTAAATGTAATAGACACTGATGCTCTCAATGTGCAAACATAAGAGAAAGTACTTCTTTCAGTAGCGCTAATACAAAAGAGACATTTTCTCTACATTATAACACTAACTGTGTATCAACTGACATGATTTATTTGATAACCTGTAAAAAATGTAATATACTTTCATAATAAAAATTACTGAAATCCTCAGTTTCCCTCTAATATCTCTACACACTTTAATATCAATAATCACGGTCTACTCGATTTTTCTTTCATGCCAATATATTTTGTGCATGGAGACATGAATAGACTCATAAAAGAAACTTATTAGATTTATAAATTAGATACTTTGTATCCTAATGGCCTTAATAGCAATGCACTATATAAAATTGTATAATTTTCTTTTAAAATGTTAAATTGTATATCCTTTATAACAATATCATTCTATGTATGACTCTATTTTATTTTATTTTTTTACTGTTATAAAAAAAGCCTGACATTCTTACCTGCACTGAGTCTGCGATATATGCTTGTAACAATGGCGAAACACTTGGAGAAAAGAATGTCTAAAAAGAAAAATACTCAAGATAAATACATTTTATTTTATATTATGCTGCCAATGATAACATAGCACCAATTCTGAGACTACTGTTTATAAAGAATCACTCTCTCACTATTTTGTGGCTTAATTGTCTTAAATAAAATAACTCTCACAAAAATCAGTGCAGTGAAGCAAACAGAATCCAGTTTGTTAGTATTTACTTGTCCTCTAAAAAGAAAGAAAGAGCAAGGACAAATAGTGAGTTCTCTAATCCTGCTACGTACAAAACTAAGGACTCTTCATTTCGACTCTGCAGGGTTCTGAGACACAACTGTAGGCCCTGGAAATCAGAATATGTCAGTGATAAACCAAAAGATTAAGATTTTGATGCATCATATCAAAGTTATACAATGTCAAAGCATAAAATGAAGCAAAGGATTCAGCACATTATATAATGAAACAATGTTACTCACTATGGCAACATCTGGACACTTTTTTATTTGCTTTTAAAATATATGCAAAAGTTCCAGGGACATGTAAAATGCAGCTTGAATTTATTTTAACTCTGATTTCATAGATATACAACTTACAAATTTCACACCATTTTATGACATTTAATATACTGTATAGGTAAAATATTCTTTATAACAAAATATAATAAATTCCTTTTTCTCACCTCCAATGAAAACAATTGATAAATTGGGATATCACAAAATTTGGTGACAATATGAAGAAGTCTAAATGACATTATTCTTTCCATTGTGTTAACATTCTCTCTCTCTCTCTCTCTCTCTCTCTCTCTCTCTCTCTCTCTCTCTCTCTCTCTCTCTCTCTCTCTCTCTCATGTGTGTGAAGTTTAACTTATATTTGTAACTCTAATCTGATTATGAATATATTCTTATCTTGTTAAGAATTGGTCTGCTACAAGACATTCATTGCCAAGGTAGGAGGTTAGATACTAATCCATAGAGAGGGGATTCTTACTGACAGTACGGTGATAGGATCCTTTGGTTCATACATATCTGTGTTCATGATATGTGCCAGCACTTCCTTCAGTAATGGAATGTTGTTCTGGTAAGCATACAGGGCATTAATGATCTGCTTCTCATTAGCTTTCCCTGTGATCTGAAAAAGTTGGAACCAACAAAATCTTCATCACCAGCTGGGATCTCTTTGAAAATAAAATAAGAGTTATTGTTGATGGTTTTGCATGTAACACCATTTTGCAGTGATTAATAAGCTATACATGGCAGTCAGTATAATAGGTGGAGGAAGAACCCAGAAAAACCCCTGTAAGAAACACTGACTCATAGGAAGCTACTGGCAAGTATTTTCACATACCCATATTGGCCAAGCCAGAGACTCAAACCCATGTGGACAGAGTTTTAAGATGGCAATGATTGATAACGATGCATTCTTTAGACCTATTGACCACCCTGGGCCCCTAAAATAAGTGTCAAATCAAGATAAGAAATGTGTATATAAAAATAAGAAATGTGTATTGCACAGTAATACAGTTCTATTTCAAAATGCATGCAAACACATTTTAAGCAATGACCTATCCTTGATACTAAGAGGGGTTTGGTTTATTAACCATATATCCCCAACTCCTGTTTGTTTAGTATTCTTTTTCATTTGTACACTGGACTTTTTTTAAAATTTGTATTGGAACTTCATTTTTTTTATCTTTAATTACAAAACTGAGCTTCTAAAGTCAGTTTTAGGCTTTAGTATTTGCAGTCAGCTTAAGTTAAAAGCACAACTCAAAGAACAATTTCCTCTATTGATCTTGCAAGTTTTGTGTACAATATATGTATGGGACTGTATCCTAATACTTTGGATTGGATAAAACAAATGACAAATTTAGCCTGTATGTCTTCTTTAGTGAAACCGAGCAAGAACTTAAAGTCACAAGCAGTGTAATACCTTGTTCTTCAATGATAATACACATTGTAAAATTTGATTTACAAGAAAATTCCATATATTTTGACTACCCATTGCTTTCCAACCTACAAGCAAAATGTTGAGATGTGTTATGCAAGACCATTGCTTACTTTGTTAGCAGGAATACCCTGTAGCCTGCCTACATCTGGAAACACTTGCCAGAGACCCAGAAACTCAAACTGCCTTCCTTTAAAACCTGGTAAAACTGCAATTTCTTCTGGTTCCCCATAACTGTAAATGGAAAAGAAACTCTAGTTTCATTTTGAAGTACACGATGAGTACGATACACTAACCTATAAGTCAAGTCCAACTGCAAACACAACAGACCCTGATCTGTTGCCTCATAATATACTTGCAGATCAGGATGCATTTGTTTGTTCTACTGATTACTCCTAACAAACTGCATAGACACAAATCTTCTTGCGCATTATGCAAAAGCAGATCTGGGTCTGTGTAGTTTGCAACTGGACTCAACTTATGGGTATACAAGGTATGCCAAGTTTAGTACCAATATATCAAAACGTGAAAAAAAGTTGTTTAGATAATGTTTGTGTCCTAAATATTGTTAGCTAATATTTTCATAGGTGGTAAATATTCTTTATTTGATATTTTTAATTAACACTATTAAATGACATTTTAGTTTTCAACCACAGTAATGACAAGTCCTACTAGATTTCTATCATAATAATAACATGATCTACTAAATTTCTATCATACTAATGGTAAGACCTACTTAGTTTCTATTGTAGACCAACTTGATGTCAACCACAGTAACACTAAGACCTACTTGATTTCTACCATACTAATAGTTAGACTTACTAGAATCTGTGGTAGTCTTACTTGATGTCAACCATGGTAATAACAAGACATACATGATTTTATACTAATACCAAGACCTAAATAATTTAAATGAATGACCTACTTGACATCTACCATAGAAATAGCAAGACTTACTTGATTTACCCAACTAATAGCAAAACCAACATGGTTTCTATGGTTGACCAACCTGATGTCAACCATGGTAATAGCAAGACTTATTTGATTTCTACCATATTAATAGCAAAGACCTACTAAATTCCTACCATACTTATATCAAAACTTACTAGATTTCAGCCATACTAATAACAAGACCTACTAGATTTCTACAACAGTAATAGTAAGACCTACTTTCTCTGGTAACAATGACAACTTGATGCCATCCATAGTAATACCAAGACCTACATGATTTTTACAATCATAATAGCAAGACTTACTTGCTTCCTACAGTACTAATACCAAGTCCTGCTTGATTTCAATGCTTGACCAACTTTTGATTTCAATGTTTGACCAACTTGATGAAAACCATAGTAATACCAAGACCCATGATGTCATAGATGATAATAGCAATTCTTATTTGATTTCTACCATATTAATAACAAAAACCTGCTAGATTTTAAAATTTTCTGCATGTTTCCACCTTACCCGTGTTTTTTTGAACTCTGGATGATGCCTCCAAATCTGGTATATGAAATATCAAGGGAAACAAGCTTGGATAGTTGCTGTAGTAGCTTGACCAGATGCTTGTGATCATCCATGTTGTCTAACTCACTCTCTAATGAACAATATGACAGATCCAAATGTCTACAACAGATAATATTGTGTAGTTGAAACAAAGCCTCATAAAAAGATAAACCAGAGCAGATAGGTAGATAGAAAGCAGAGTTGGATACCACAAAGAAAAATTGTACTATAGTAAACCACTGTATTTCTGAACATATTGCAGTATGTACCACACTGTATTGAAATTATGTTAGAAACCAGCAGTTTAATTGTCATTTGGACCCGGGATATTTTTTAAAAAAATATTCAGCTCTCAAACAACCATCTTGATTGGAATTATAAAAATAGCACCATATTACATCCATGTTGTTAGCAACAAAAACAAAGATCTTCAGATAGAAGAAAGTAAAATATCTTGGTTAGAAATAAAATCACACACCTGACATAAGGTCAATTACAGGTGCTTGATTATAATTACAGGTTGTTTGGCACTGATGACTACAATTACACTTTTTTGGGAAATCATGATTGCAATTATGATTACTTTGTATTTTCTTGTCATACATTTTTGTTCTGGGCTGATATAATTCATTGTATAGCAGAAAAAAACAATTTAAACTCTATGTAAATGTTTATTGACATTTATCTACAAACAATAACACTGTAATCTCATTATAACATGGAGGATGGCTGATGGAAATGATGTATATACCACAAAAAGGGTTGGGTAGGGGGGGTGTTAACAAAAGTGGGTGCAAAAATTTGTGCTTTTAATTAAATTAAAACAAACTACTGTATTTACTGTATATATTGGGACACTACTTCTTGGGAAACCATAAATTTTTAAGTTAACTTTTTGTGCACTGTATGTTCAGGGACACATCAATTTGTTATAGTTCTATGTTGTGCAACACCTTTTAAATCACTGAAAATTTACATGTCAGAAAATATACTCAAACTTAAATTTTATTTTTAAAAAATATACTAGAGTTTCACCAATGGAGATGATCATATTGTTATATAAATCACCTTCTCTTCTGGCCTTCATAAATTCATCCAATGATTTTATTTTTATTTTCTTCTCTAAATCTTCTGGGAAACACAGGGTCATAAATATCTATGTACAAAACACTAGATTGTCACTTTAAAAACTGTTCCATTGTTTCAATTTATTTTCAAAATTCCTGCAAATACTGGTAAAAAAGAAACCTAAGTTGGCTTCCCTATGTCTGCCAACTTCATATTAGTTTTTAACCTCTTCCTGTTAAGCTTCCACTTCTCCCTATTCTGACCCAAAAAAAGTCACTTATTCCAAATATTGATGTCAAGCTTGACCCCTGTGTAAGGTATAACCATAAGTACAAGCCCTCCATAATCTTTGGTCAAGGTATCTGGTCTACAACAGAGATTTCTATGCAGAATCTACTTTTCTTCTTTCAGTTACAGACACATAACCTTTGATCTTTCAGTCACAGACACCCTAACCTTTGATTTTTTGACCTCCAAAATCAACAGGTGCAAACAATCTATCATGTTTGGTCAACATCCATGACACAGAAGATACACAAACAATTTCTTTTTTCATTCAGACTGACCTTGTACTTTCAACTTCTGACACAAACATTAATAGGCTGTTCCTCATCCAAGTGCAAACTATCAACAAAATTTGGTAATTGCAGACAGTCAAAGAATTGTGTGGAACAAAATGTTTATGCATATTATACTAATGAAAATGTTTTTGGGTTCCATTGCCATATACTGTATTATCCAAGGGTGGTTTACTTTTAGCAGTGGTTATTTCAAAATACAGAGCTCAGTTTACCCAGTGCTGCTATGCAAACTACCTGCAAATAGAAACCCAATTACAACCAAGTTCTCTGGTTGTAGATTTTGCTACTAGATCTTTTAGGCCAAGATTATCTTTTTATAATCACATGTTTTGCCAGAATGCTATCCACTTTACACAAGCAAGCTTCAGCTGTAAAGATCTGTGAAATATAAAATTGCATTCTTTCAATGTTGTTTTATATGATATATACTGGAGCTTTTCAGAATTAATTCCAGATTTTACAGAGATTTAGACCCTTATCATGCAGCACCATTCTATCAGATAAACTATTTCGAATTAGCCATTTTTATAACTGAACAGAAAGTGAACTGAGATCAACAACACAGGCCTTAAAGGATGAGTAATATTTGAGTTCATTTGCAGTGAAATTATTCTTGTCACACAGATTCATATACGAATGTGTTTAATTATAGTAATAATCTTATGCCGTAGTTTCATGAAACAATGTAATGTGTAGCCTAGCCAATTCATGTGCATGTATGTAAAGTGTATACTACTGTAATTGTACTTAATCTTGTATCTCCTACAACAAAGATAAAGTTGTAAAGCAACTAAAATTGGAAATGGAAATATTTCCAATGTACCTTTACCTTAAGTTCTGAAGAATACTAATGCATTCAAAAGCATCTGACTCAAGAGAACATTGTGTCAAACAGAGGGAAGTTAATCCCCTCAGGCAGGAAAACGAATCCAGAAGCGCCATGGGAATAGGTTCCATACATGGATATGACAAACCCTGACTTGAAACTGTCCTGTATCCAAATGATGAGAGGTTCTTGTGCTGCAGCAGTACATTTCCAACACAGGATGTATCCAAATAAGAATCATATTCATAAAGATGCAAAGAGGATAATTTAGGAAAGGCCAACACTTCCCACTTTGGTTTCCCAGAGTTATCAGGGTATGCAAGTTGGCATGCAGGCGTTCCAGTATGGTTTAATATTCTCTTCTGAGCCATCCTGACATTATCCGCCTTTGTGACTGATTTTTCAAAATCGCAGTCCTCTTTAGAGAAAAATATCTGCCTAATTGTATCACATGGTGCATCTGGTAATATCAATTTCTTAAGTGAGTTTACCTGACTCTGAATTACAGGCCTAAAGGCATCCACTCCATCATCAAAGAGAGCACAACGCATGGATATTTCTTCTAATTGGTGCTCCTTTAAGGACTCTATTATACTGGGTGGGACCCGTCTCTGAATGTTTCCACAAAGCAACTCTATCCGACTGACATAAATATACTTCCTGCAGAAAAAATACTGAATATCTTCAATTCGGTTTATATTAAGGTATGAAAAATCTGGCAGGCAATAGTTGATAAGGTAATGTAATAGTCTATTACCCAAAACAGTAGGCAGAGTTATGTGACCAGATCCTACTGATGTATCTATTGAATTCATGCTTGTTTCAGTAGACTGACTACTGTTATGGTCATTTTGTGTGTTCAGGTGTGGAGATTCAAGATAAATCCCTGTTGATCTCAGAATACGGCTAATATTGTTCACTGCATAGAAGACACAGAGATCTTGAAGGGTGTCTGGCTTGCTCTCTGGCCATTTGATCTCTTCTTCAAACTCAGAAGCCATCCTAGTAAGATAAAACATAGTTTAGTTAATATTCTATTGTGGCTTTTTATTATCACCTTACACTGTTCTATTTTCCTTATAAATGAAATCAGACATACTGTCAATTCTATTTGCTTATTTTATATAATTCTAACATGTTATTTCATAATTTAAGCAAACCAAACAATTAGAAATAGGAAAGCATTAAATTATGCCCAAAATAATATCGATTTACTTCAATGCAGTATAGAGTGAGATTGACTGAAAATGGAAAACTTTATCAATGTCAACCCACTGAAAATATCAAAGAATTTTTAAAATATGATTTCTAAAATATAAACAGTCCAAGAAATTTAAATAAACTGTATATGTATGTGCATACGTTGAGCTCCATAAAAAGACAAAATAAGCAATTTTTGTATCAACCATTTTTTGTTTACTCTCATATAAATTGCATTCCTTTATGTCAGGTTTTCTTAAAACCATGTTCAAATTTTGTCTTGTAACAATTTTTTCTTTGCTAATTTTTCATCAAGGTAGTCCTTATGGGATTGTAGACATTGTACACAGTGAACTACATAGTATAAATAAATTATTATTATATGTATTATTATTATCATTATTATTATTATTATTATTAAGGAACTCAAGTCCATGAACAAAAATCTCAGCTGTCAGAAGTTTCATTCTGAATCGATATAGACTCATCCCTTGAAACCTTGATAAATCACATGCAACAGGAACAATAAATATAGACCATGACACAAGCAAGGGTGCAAGTTAGTGTCATAGATTTGATTTTGGATTCCCATTTGGGGGAATTTATCAGTAATGCATGAAAGTAATAATCTCTATTGTCTTAAACAAATATCAATCCAAAGGATTTTAATCTCTATTGATATAGAATCTTGTGAAGTCAAATGAAGTTCATAAATTATGTTGGACTTTTGTTAATGATAATGGCACAATATAGACTATGACATGCTGAGGACTTCTCTTGTGGCCTAGTGGTTAGAGCATCTGCCCCAGATGCAGGTCACGGGTTCTAATCCTGGCAGAGTCATACCAAAGAGCTATAAAAATGATACTAACAGCTGCTTCACTAGGAGCTCAGAATTAAGAGGTGAGTGTTAGGAGTGGTCGGCCTGGTGTCAGGATATTGTGATGGGGAAAGGGGGGGACATCATGCTACATGTCTCCTACATGATGCGCCAGTGCTAGACATCACTATAAACAGCCACACTGCAGATATCATAGCAATATGACTGAAAAATTGTTAAACTACATTAAAACCCAAAACACACACACACACACACACACACACACACACACACACACACACACACACACACACACACACTCACACACACATACACATTCTCACATCATCCTGAGGAAATAGAAGCTAAGTGCCAAAGAAAATACCAACCCGGGCTGACCTTGGCAGGTGTTTCATCCATGACCCTGGGATTATGAGTTCAATGTTCTACCAACCAAGCTATCACAGCTCTATAGACTAACTGTATACAGCTGACATGCAATTCTAAAAAATTCATATAACAATAACATAAAAGTTGCCTTACTTTAATACCTACAAGTTAGGTGTATCCTTTTTGAGCAAATGTTCATAAATTAAACATCTATAACCTATCGCTATGTGTATTTTTGTCAATTTACATGCAAATGACTGGATACAAGTCTATGTTGTAATGAACATTGAAAGCATTTGTCATATTATCCCAAAAAACTACATCTGGATAAGAATAAAATGTAGAGGAAAAACAAATACAACAGCATATTATTCACACTTGCATGTAAATATAACAAAAATGTCTTTAAGTATAAGCTACCACATTAACCAATTAGGCTGAACCTCCATTCAGATTATTATAGTGTTAATACATGTCTTGCTGTATTCAAATGTTTTCTGAACACAAGTCCAATGGGTCTTTTCTGACTGCTCCAGCAAACATTTTCACACAGAAAACTTGTAATACCATTATTCATACAAGATCAACATAAATCATGTACCAAACAAAAAGGAAATTTAAACTTTACTCAAGCAACGGATGAAAATATTATGAATGAGTACAGCAGATAATATAAAAGCACATAATGAAAATCTGCCAGAAAACAATCTCAATCATATAAACATGGGATATCTGAAGCTTCATATAGCCTCATTTTTGTGGAAATACTATGATTTGTCATGCCTGCCCATCCATCATTATGTCAATGTATTCCTTTTATTTACACTGAATGAGGAAGATTGATTATAATTTGGTATAACATTTTTGGGAACATTAGCAAATGACAATTGAGTATTTGAATCCTAGATGCAAGCCTAATGGGCAGAGGGAGTCAGGGTCAAGGGTCACAATATAACATATAAGAATGGACTCTTCATTGTAACCTGACCTTTATCTGCAGTGACTGATAGAAGGTGACCATATTAGGTATGATGTTTTGGGAGGATTAGTCAATGAGAACAGGTTTTTAATCCTGAATAAATACTGTCCTTGAAAAGAAATAAAAAATGCAGGTTATTTTTTACTAATACCATCTTTAGTAAAAAATATCTGGAGATAAAAGACCCTTTCATTGCTTTGTTTCATCCTGTTAAAGGAGCCTTAATATTGTAGAACTTAAACCTGCTTAGCTGCAGAGTAGGTTCAGTTATTATAACTGCTTGGTTTTTTGCTGTTGGTTATCCTTTAGATCTCCATACAATATATACTTTGATGATAAGATAATTCAACTGCAAACTGCACAGACCCAGACATGCTGAAGCACAATGTGCAGACAGATCTGGTTTTGCACAGTATGTTAGGAGTGATCAGAAGGACAAACAATATAAATCCCAGTCTGCAGGTGCATTATTTTATGGCAGATCAGGATCCTTAATTTTTACAGTTGGATTTGACTTCTAAGTGATTACATACAGTAAATCATTGGTGTCCTAGTCATTATTCATGATACTAAGTCATCTTGTGTTAGTAGTAACACTGAAACTGATATTCCTTAAATCTCTTCCAACATCACAAATTAATCAGACATTGCAAAGTTGTAAAATGTTGTATGAATACCGACCTTCAGTGTGACTGATTTTAACCTTGTGCAGTCTAACTTGGTTATCATCCATTTCTGTGTCTTTATTGCCAATATTTTACAAAAATGGGATTAAAAGAGTTTATTACATAATAAGTGGGTTCAAAAGTTATCCCAGCATGAAATAATGAATGTACACTGATGCAATTTCAGTATTAAAAAAAACCCTGTACTTATAGAAAATATGTAAAGATATGCAACAACAACATAAGGTATTAAAAGCCTAACCCAAAACAAATGTGTATTTTGCATCCATGTGCTAAAATAGAATCCTTTGTGTGGACATGATTAAGTTTATTGGGCAATTCAGAAACAAATATAGTGTATACATTAACAAAATCATTTAACTTTTAACATTTCCAAAGAAATACGAAAAAAAAATCAGCATTTTAAAAGCTCTTATATATAACACAAAGCTGACTTTTTGACAGACTGTAAAATTACCAAGTCAGACATTATGAATTTCTACTAAGATACTCATATTTAGGCTTAATAAATAACTTCTACACAAGTATGTACTCTTTTCATCCTATACTTACAATGTACAGTGCAGCAGCTGCTTTAGGATATTTGTTAACAGTACAATGTAACCTCTACAAAATGATTATATAGTTCCTTGTCTCAATCAAGGTTAGAAGTAGACCATTTCATTTCTTTGGTAAAATGATGGTAAAGTACCAAAAATATCAAAGAAAAAAAAAATGAAATGATTTTTGTTCAAACATATTGTGCACAAACACACACATACACACACACACATACACATCAATACATAGTGCATGATGATAACTGTACTAAATGCAAAGCAAAATCAGGAAGAAGCAATACATTTATAACAGCAAACCTTCCACCCCTAGAACTCGAGTCATTATGTTCCAGTGTGCTCCACATACCATGTATGCTAATCTGTCTTAGCAGTTCAATTTATGCATCTGTACCTGAAATTAGCTACGATGTCATAGCCTCAACTTGTTTTGTTGTGGTTGAGGCTACAAACTGATCCCATATCATGTAATGGAGCAAAAAAAATCCTCACTTAAGTCAGAAACACAAATATTTTAGAAATCTACTAAATAAGTATAATCATTTTGTCAAAGAAGTTTGACTTATGTTGAATTTATTAAGCCCTTACACGGTAAAATAAATTGGCATAGTTATGCTAACCTCACTGTGTTTATCATGACAGATAACGCAAGACTCTCGCCGTGACCCCTTTTTTACAAAAGACTTGCCAGACTATATATGGATATTCTACGCTATGGTATTAGTTGTTGAATGACTTAATGAGATAAGATGGAGAATGAATACTTGCATAAATTGCAGAACATGGTTTTGTTGAGAAAATAATTGCTTCTTGGTGAAATTTAAAGTCACCGGTGAACCGTATTTACTTTTAATGTGCAGAATTTGCGACTCGAACCATGCCATATTTTTACTACGATCTGTTTACATTTCCAAATAAGGCATTAACGTCCTTATATGGCACACAAACAAACGAGGCTGAGAATGGGAGTAGGCATTATTTGAACTAATATGGCAGATGATCAAAATGAAAATATCAGATAAGAAAGGTAAACGAGATTCTACCACTATTTCTAATGATTAGCGATTATTCCAGTATTAAATAAGTGGATTACTCAATTTATTTCATAATATATCTAAAAACATGTTCAAAAGTTTTAATATTAGGCTAATAATGAGCCGGGTGTGAATCAAACCCGGTTGCATAGACTCATGTTAGTACCGTGTCCACAAAAAAACTAAAGTACTAATATTAATACTATACCTGAAATATGATGCCTATATTTCTGACACCTTTTAAGAAAATAAGTAAAGGACTGTCAGATTTTGGTGACATATTAATTACCTAGCCATATAATGACTAAAAAAACTTAAAAAATGAAAAACCAAATGTGTAGTTAACTAAAGTTAACAATGTTGAACAACTCTGCATGTTTCTTATAGGTCAAAGCTGAAATTTTCAACCTCTTAAAGCTCAAGTAGGTACAAACTGAAAACCTGAAATTTATTTCATATTAAAATTAAATGAGAGTTTTATGCTTTCAACAGCAATTGTGTAATTTGAGGTTGTTTTTCCTCGGCAAAGTTTATTCTTGTCATAGTCACGTAGAAAAAAAAAAATATTCTTGCTACGATTTAAAGAGATTAAGAACAAATTTATAATCAATGCATTATCTGAAATTAATAACTATTTTGGGATACAATAAAAAGCTAACAGCATACGGATGGAATGAAAACCCCAGTACATATGAACCGCACCCCGAAAATTAAATGGTCCATCCCATTATAGTTACAGTATAGTATAGTCCACAATTAAACTGGGTTTTTTTTCTTTCTACCTGCTCTTTTGATCTTATAAATAGATATGTGCTTTTCACATATTACCTTTGCTGTAAGCTACTGATCTTTCACTGGAAAATGTTGCATCTGTAAGTTTTAAGTCATGTCATAACAGTGGTCATACCAGTAGTGTCGTTCACTTTATAGTAAACAAACTAGATTTCCGGTTAAGCACAAAACAACCTTGCGATAGAGCCTTATACCCGGATTTTGGCTGAATTGCCGCTATCATTGCAGGTAAATAACGGAATATCGACGTTTGCCGCGATAACTATGCATGTGAGCTTCTTTTGAGAAACAAACAGGAAACACACATAAGTAATGCCAGATATACAATCTAGATGCAAATTATTAGCTTCGAAATGCTAGTATGCGTGGCCATTCCTTAAAAAGTTATATTTAGGGCTTTATCCGGTTTCTGCACCCCAATTATCACATGATAGATTGTGACGGGGGAGGGGTACTGATACACGTCAGTTAAGTTTCTACTGATGTACGGATATATAAATTAAGATATAAAATGTCAAAGTATTTTAAACATAAAAGATCACAGGTGTCTTATTATAAATATACAGACAAATGTACCGCTGTAGAATGTGCCAGGCATTGTTTAAAAAAAAATTAAAAAAATGTAGGCCGTTGACGGACTAATTTTTTCCATCTGTCTATAATCCAAACATTTAAACAATTAGCATTGTTCCACAAAGATTTCAAGATGCAATTCTTACTTTCAGATATTCTTGCAAATATTTAAGATGCATACTTTTCGCTACTTTTTCAAAAATGAATACATAGTTCACAACCTATTAAAGGCACCGTTCCATCTTGGAAGGCTTAATCACATGAGTCTGCAGTTTTATCAATAAAGCACGAAGAAATTTCTGACTACATGAAATCACCGTAACGGTATTATACAATAATAAAGGAATGCAAATCGACCACAACCCTCCGCTCGATTCGAATTTTCTCACGCCTCTTTTATCCCTTCAGAATCGCACAAAGACTGAAAAACTACACATATTCATTAAAAAAAAAAAAAAAAAAAACAGTAACGTACCTTCTCATCACTCTCGGACGACCATTGCATGAATCCAATCCGGCGAATTAACCTTTATTCACATAACCTTTACCGGTCATCTGCGAAAGAATTGTTCATTTCCTACAGGAATCTTTCTACAGTGAAGGTAATGGCTATAGTTGGGCGCACTTTTTACGCGCTCGATCATCCACGCAGAAATTAAGAATGTCAATGCTGGTGTCTTGCATGCATTCGAAGAAAAAAAGATTATATCGCCTTTCTTTCGGCCATCTGCTTCCACCTTCTCTGGTTGGGGCTGATATTTTTTTAAAGAAGCATTCGTGTTCCAAGCCCACGGTTTGATGACAAATGTGATATCGTTTCTTTCCTGAACAACTGAGTCCTTGGTACTATTGGTATGTATTACTTGTCCACAAGCAGAACAACTTTTGAGGAGTTTACAAGCACTTTTTTTTTCCACTGTTAACCTTGCATCTTGAGATGTTGGTAACAGGTTGTGGTGACAAATATTTTCTGACAAGCTGAGCAATGTGGTTCGTGAAAACGAGGTTTATAGGCCAAACATCCTGAGCATTTCGATCTGCAGTGCTTATGTTGCTTTCGATTGTTATGACCATAGTTACATTTCTCACAATAATAACCGTATCCCAGGAATCTGGTGATACTGTGAACGGCATGGACATATTCATTGTGCTGATAGACTTAAATGTATTTTCCATCTCTGAAGTATATGCCTCAAAACAACAAACGTCCACGAAATTCTTGAGGGTGTATTTTCAATGTGTAGCGTGCAGCCAAGACGCCTTGCAATGTTTGAATTTCAAGAATCCCACAGCGTGTGCCTTTGGAAAGGCCAGTTTACTTCTACAGTTTTTTGGGGCCCCGAGTGGCCTAGTGGTCTAAAGCGCTGATCGTTACGGATCACTGCCATCTCACCTCTGTCTGTTTGAGTTCGAGTCCAGACTTGGCTAACGTGGGTAAGTGAGAAAGCCTGCAAGTAGCTTCTCGTGGGTCGGTGGTTCTTTCCTGTGTTTTCCAGGGTTCTTCCTCCACCATTAATACTGGCCGCCATGTATAGCCTATCTTGTGCTGAAAATGGCGTTAAAACCTACAACAACAACAACAACAACAACAACAACAACAACTACAGTTCTGCTTCTCTTTTGTTGTTTGGCTCAATCCGATCATTGAATAGTTTTCCAGGCTCTTTTCCATTCTGTCGTGTCGTTCTTGTTTGCATACGTTCGTCCTACCACGATGGCAATGGTTAAATACATCTTGTCTTGAGGGTTCTTAATTCGGACAAGACTCGTTTTGATGCTAAGAAGGTCGTCCACGAATAAAACCTTTTTGCGACCATTCCCTTGAGAAGCGTGGGCCCTGTGCAGTATCGCTTTTCCATCAGTGATGTGAAACTTGTTGTTGGACTGCTGAACGTATTGAATCTTCTCAATGACTTTGGAAGAAACAGAATCAAAACGGGGGACCTCAAATTCTTGTGATAAATGAAAAGTGTCAAACGATCGTATCGACATTACCATTTCAGTGTGGTTAACAAATAATCCCACCAATCGATGATAAACCTCTCTGTTTCCTCTAGTAGTACGTCTGACTTAAAATCTTTAAATTTCACCGTGTACGTGTAAACCATGGTTCCTAATTTTCTAGAGAAGCGTTTATCCTTCTCACGAATGTGCTAGAAGTTTCCAGGGGTTACTGGTGTCGGACTTTGGTTTGACTTAGACTCTCTGGGTCTGGATTCTGGCTCACTCACGTCATCTTAAAAATCGCTAGCATGGATTTGAGCCAAAACTTTATCTTCTGTGCGAGGTGATGGGTCACGTTTCTGCCTCTTACTTTCGTCTTCTTTTTCCACGAAATGATGCGATTGTTTTATCATGATGTCAAATGAACGCATTTTAAACGCCATGGTCCTCTATGTATCAATGTATGGTCAGTGTCTTCCCAATATAAAGGGTTAGTGTCTTCTCTATTAAAGTACTCATTTCACTCTTAATCCTACCAGAAAGATAGAAGATCCAATACAGAGCTTTATGAAACGTCATACGAAGGTTTTCTTTAAAGCAGCCAACGGAATTCTCCCACTCCTTTCGAGATAAAAGTCAAGATACTTGCTTTATCTGTTAGAAGGAAGGGCATTGGTCTTCAGAATGTCCACAACATCAACAAGACAAGAGTTAAGAGATACAAAGGTCAGGATACCTGTCTTCGTTGTCAGACTGCCTTAACAAGCAACAGGAGCAGGAGGAAAATAGAGGTTTAGAACAGGAAGAAGAGGTACTTTCTGAAACGCCAAAAAGGAAGAACATATACGTCCAGAAAGAGAAGAAAATAAAACGAGAAGAAAGTGGAAAGAAGAGGAAAAACCAGAGACAGTGAAGAACTTCAAAAAACGGAGAGTGAAAAGACAAAGAAGTCTTCGAACTTTTTGAAGTGATGTGTTGTGAAATTGGATTTTTCAAAGAATATACCAGAAAGAAAAACGTGTCGCTTTGTTTCGATTTTTATAACATGGACATACTATCGCGCACTAACACACATACATCATGGGAAGAAACGGGATTTGAATTGTATTTGAGTAGTCTCTTTTCAACAGAGATGAATGGCTCTGAAAATGACAGTTGGGTGGGTGCTTTTGTGTTTCTGAAAAACAAACTCAGAAACGAGAAGTAATGAGCTTTTAGTGCCTCATCCGTTTGCCACTGACAAGGCCTACTTCGTGTAACTTCTATGAAACCCGTTAGCGCCATTACAAAAAAGTATATAACAATACAACGACATTATTCTTTCTCTCAACCATTGCTAGGTAATAAGACTGTAAGATATTTAGGATGACCCGATGAACTTGAAAGAGGTAAAAAAAAAAAAGAGCAACTGATTCTATCTGGAGTATGACTACAAATAAAATTTCCAGCGTGGTAAGATCCACGGGTAGACTCGCAATCTACAGACTTAATTCAACGTGTCCTCGACGTGGATTTGTACGCGAACAATTACAAGTAATTCCTGAAGACATAATTACCACCGCGTTCATCTTTGTAATCTGGCACTCCTACGTTTATTGCATTCAAGATAAGTCAGAATTACATTTTCGCGTGTGTGACTAATACTATTATTAACTATATCCACGATAAACTGTCTTGGATTAGTTTTAGAATCTTTGTCCAAAGATAAGGGCCACAACATTAATGCGTTACAGCTTGCACAATGATTAGTATGTCGTTGTTTCAGTGTCCTAATAATTTCAGTATCGAGATTAAAGTTGCGATTACTGTTTTGTCACATTGCTTATAACCAGAGAATTGTTTTCTTATTACATCATCACCATTGCTAGCAGTTTGATCAATATTTTCTGTGAAATCTATGATAACCATTCGCAGCTGAGATATTCTTCTGACTCGAGACTCTAAATCTGACCATTAGATTTGATCTTTGACAATCCAGATATTTATATCAGAAATAGTTAATCCCTGTGATGATTAAATACTTATAGCGTATCCTAGTGACCACATAATTTTATCCCTTTCTCTGCCAGTAGTTCACGCGCTCTCAACAGCACAAACAGGAACCAAATAACATCATTTAATACAAGATTTTGTTTACTATTACAACATGGAATCTCATCTTCAATATTCTGTTGTCCAGTATGTGCTGAGATATATCATAATGGAACAGGTAGATATGAAAATTGCTTCTTTAAGCAACAAAAGTAATTTCTGTTGAAGTGTATCAAGGTCTATCTTTCTACTTGCAAACATCAGAACACCAGGTCTCCACAAATTAAAAAAAAATTAATTTATATGTGCTTCTGGAATTACTTTACGCATTATCTCACTGTATTTTATCGGAATGCAGTCTGATTAACTTTCTAAACTGCTTCAGTGATTCATCAATAGCTCTATGATCATTATTATTCCCCTCATAATAATCTACGAACATTTTAGCCACTCGTGCGGGGACTGTCCAACAAAAGGTGGCGGTTAATCATGATCACCACACATTATTACAACAATAGTTTTTTGTCAATAACCAGTCAATAAATATGTTGAATGCTTCCAAAGATACCGTACAAATTTCATACTAAATAATAATCTTGAGAATATATTTTTCACCCATTCGTTGTGAGTCCATAAGTCTCACTCCATCGAAAGAAACTATGAGAAACTATGATACGTACATAAATTAACTCCACGCTCGATCATTTTTCTGGCGAGTCTACGTGTGGGTATCAAAACAACCATATCTGAACAACTGCTGAATAATTCAATCGCACGCGTTGTTTTACCAGAACCAACACACCCATTACGATAAACGGTTTTATTTCTTGCCACAGGATTATATACTGATGGCAACAGAGCAGACTTTGATACTTGATTATTATTCTTGTAATCCTCAACTTTCATTGTCGGCAGATTCAGAATAACTAAGTATATTTTCTCGTTTTATCCTCAATTCTCCACATGATGCATCAGCATCGAAATATGTAATTGTTTTAACAAATCTGCATATTTTTTTTATTTATATAAAATGAATATGTGGCGAGAAGAGCAGACTTTGATACTTGATTATTATTCTTGTAATCCTCTACTTTCATTGTCGGCAGATTCAGAATAACTAAGTATATTTTCTCGTTTTATCCTCAATTCTCCACATGATGCATCAGCATCGAAATATGTAATTGTTTTAACAAATCTGCATATTTTTTATTTATATAAAATGAATATGTGGCGACCCTATCCGCGGTATCAGGAAATCGGTTTATTATTGATAATAAATTTATCGAAACATATGATAACATCAATACAGGTCAGAATAGTACCTAATTTAGTTCCGTCTGATAAATAAGCATTACTTCCAGTTATATATGTTTTTCTCCATTTTATCAGCAATTGTAAAATCTAGTTCAGCATCGTCCATAACCAATCTTGTATTATTGTTATTTATGATCACATGAACTACCCTGAGTAAACTTACCGATTATTTTTCTGTCGAGATCCTTTGCAAATTTCTCATCATTTTTTTTTTTTGTATTTAGATACATTGTCAATAAGTTCAGTAATTTCATCCTCCCCAATATTAGGAAATTCTTTCCAAATCTCGTTTTCTACATCAAATTTATCTGGATCTCGTAACCATAGTTGTTTCCGCGGACAATATGCTTTAATTGCTTCATTTACTTTCACCAATATCAATGCTGCTACATCAAGCAAAAAATGTAATAAAAAATATGTAGCTCAACAATTTTCTGACGCTTAGCAATAAGAGGTTAGTGTTAGGACTGGATGGACTGGTGTCAGGATAATGTGACTGGGTGGGACATCATGCTACATGTCTGCGGCATGATGTCCCAGTGCTAGACATCACTATAGACTGGCACACTGGAGACATCGTAGATATATGACTGAAAAATTGTTTAAGCTACGCTAAAAATAAAAATCAGAGCACATCACATAAACAAACGAAAGAAGGTTTTTCGGTGCAAACTATACAGAATGACTATACAGACAAATCCACTTATATAAAAATCTGTTAAAGGTCCGTTTATTGCACCTCTGGTCATCTCGTGTGTTGGAAGTTCATATTTCTTAAAGTATTCAGAACACTCTCCTTATCCAATAAAACTTCCATGATAGCATGCTACCATATGGACTGAGAAAACATCGCTATAATCGTATTTAATATTCCGTAATCTGCCGTGTCCGTATTCTATGCAGCTGCGTTAAAATTCTTCAAGACATTTCAACCATGATATCGTCAAGGTATATTTCAAAGAAAAATTTTTATTTCCTCGTGGAGAGATTCTGCACGGTAAATATATCCACTAGGCCGTACAAACTGATCATAATTTCCTTTCGTCATCGGGACTTCTAAACAGCCACAGAGGTACAGGGAAACTCGTACTTATATTGCTGATAAAATCAGAAATATAATAATTATAAAACGTAAGTGTTCGATCTCTTGGAAATAGTGTTACTTCCGATGTCCATGTATGTTATGATCAATAGTCCCTATCGGAGCTCCTCTTTACTCGTATTTCGATTTGTATTAAAATCTTTCCTATTTAGTGTTTTCACTGTTATTAGAAATTTTAATTTCTTTCCCAGTTCAGCAGCGTCTATGATAGACATTCCTGTATGCTTAACTGTTTCTGCCCACCTATCTATATTTTTACGTCGTAAAACCTTTTCCGTGTATTGCGTTTGTAAAATGTTCTATAACTCGCTCAGCTACACGATTCAAACGAGAAAATTTCATTGGTTTGAGGTCAGCAACGTAATGTCTATCATTGAATAAACAACTGAGGTCACAGGATACTCTCATTCGTAATATGTACCAGTCACCACTTCTAGTTTGGAATTTTTTATTTAACGTGACAATATTATTTCTCTTTTGAAGTCGAATAAGGTCACGTTTATCATGGATAATCCAAGTGTCGTCTCTGCAATAAAGTTTAATAGAATCAAATATCTTTGATTGTCGATATACTTAATAATCTTTGTTGCTCGCTTTTCTATCATTCTAGTATCTACAAAATTCACATATAATAATAATAATAATTCTAATAATAATAATAATAATGATAATAATAATAATAATAATAATAATAATAATAATAATAATAATAATAATAATAATAATAATAATAATTGAGGCAAAGAATAACTAAAAATGGTTAATGATAGGTTTTACAACTCTTTGTAACAAGGTTGTGTAATGAATTATGTGGATACTACTTGCAAAGCTTCTGCAGAGGGAGTCTAGGATCAAAACGGTGTTAACGGTGTGTATTGGGGTAAGAGGAAAATTCAGATGTGTGTGCAATGTGGTTAAATTACATAGAACTAAAGTGATATTATGATTTTAAAAAATAATACCGATTACCGATGGCGTCGAACCTCCTATAAAAACCGCTGAAGACTATCTAGTCATATTTTCAAATCATAATTTACAAAATAAAAGTATTATATCAATGGAACAAAATGAATTTTTGAAGCATCCTATCATCAAGAATTATCAAGCATCTCGTGATGGTGTTATCTTCCGCAGATCAGTAGCTCGCGATTTTATTGCTCACAGTAAATTGGCGAACTCCGAACGACATCCGACAGAAATATATGTTGATATTATTAAATGGAAATATTTTATATGATGTGTTTGGAACTTTAATGATTCCACGATGCAGTTTACAATATAAGTGATTTATTCTGTGGCATATTGGTCGTTTATCCATCATATATAACTTTATAATAATTTTTGAAACATATATCTGTAAATAGGGTCTGTATGGTCGTTGGATTCTCATACTCGAAGTCTATAGTTCTAATTCCTTACCTGACATATTGTTGATGGTGCCGGTAGGATGCCAATTTTTCTTAATAAAAGGGGTCCACGATCCAAGATTGATTATCAACAGTTAATAGTACACAAACATACACCCCACCATGTGACCATGTAGTGGTTGCACTTTTACACTCCTTGGGGCTGATTATGGGGGTGTGCATAAATCTGTTGAACGTAGCAAAGGCCGTTTGGTTTGTGCGTGTGTGTTTTCCTTAGAGCTATTATTATAGTTAAAATTATGTCTTGTTCTATCCTTTATAAAAGTACTATATTGAAGATTATATATGTAACCTCTGAACATGCTAGAATGTCTTTGGCAATCAAGAAGTTCACATGGGATTAATAATAAAAGTCGTGTTTTGTAAATATTTTGTCACCCATTGAATTGGTTGAAATGTCGTTTGGCAAACTAAGAGTACACATGGGGGTTAGTATATATTGTATAAATATTTTTTCATTTTATAAATGTTATAATGAAATGAATTCTTAAAATATCAATGTTATTATTTCTGCAATTAAGATATTACATGACAGATTAAAAATATATGATCAACTTAATCCTGGAAAGATTATTTGTGATTTTGAATCACTAGATCAGCGAAATTTTGAAGATAAATATACATTACCATTTGATTATAAATTCATGAAGTTGATTCAACAAGTAATGTTACAATCTTTGGCAATAGTTACAGATACGTAGGTCAAATTATTTATTTTTTCCCCTCACACGCAATCGAAAACATGGGTCAAAATTATCTCACTAATACGAAATAAAAAATATTGTGAATAATCGCGAAAGACTACTGAGAAAGATTATGTTAGATCGAGAAATTATCCATTGTAAAAGTGAAAATAAAAGTGAAAGTGACTGTTGTGATTGTGAAAACACTGACACAGCTAAACAATGTGAAAGAAGTAAAAGTTGTGAAAGTGAAAATGATTCTGCCAAGGGGAGTAATTCTTTTCTGAATATAGCAAAAAATATTTTTGTTCTGCTATAATATTTATGAAGAATTAGATTATTATATTTATTTTCATTCTGATAAATATTTTTAATTTATGATTATTATTCAGAAATATTTTTAGTTTTATTCTTTTTATTTATTATTTATTCAAGCATCAGATTATAATCAGTTTTATTCCGATAATATTTTTTCTGATAATATTTAGTTTTATTCTAATATTTATTCTGATTGATTTATTTCTTATTCTGATATATTCATTCAGAAATACTTTTGATCATATTTTTATTCAGATAATAATATTTATTTAGAATTAGATTATGATATTTATTTTTATTCTGATAATATTTATTCAGATAATAATCATTATTATTGTTCCGATTACATTATTCTGATAATAATATCTATGCAGAATCAGATTTATTCAGAATCAGATTATTTAGTTTTATTCTGACAATAGTATTTATTTGAATTATGACAATACTATTTATTTTTATTATGACAATATTTATTTTTATTCTGACTACTATTTTTCCTGATAATATCTGTTCAGAATTAGATTATATTTTTGCAGAATCAGATTATTTTTTTTCTGATAATATTTATTTTTCTTCTGACAATATTTATTCAGAATTAGATTATATTTTTTTTATTCTGATATTTATTTTTCGTCTGACTTTAATATTTATGCATAATCTTTTTACTCTGATGATATTTATTTTTTATCCTATTTGTTTTCACACTGGTAATATTTATTCAGAATCAGATCATAATGTATTTTTCTTTTGATACTATTTATTCAAAATCAGATTTATGTCGAATCGAATTTATTTTCTATTTTATAATAATGTTTTTTTTTATTTTTATAATAATAATCTTTTATTCTAATAATACTATTTATTTCTTTATTCAGATATTTTTATTTTGATTTTATTTACTCTGAAACAGATTATAATATTCATTCAGATAATAGTATTTATATTTATTCTGATAATATTTACTCAGACATTCTACGATCTCATATACAGATTTATATTTAAACAATTCTCACCTAACATCAATTAAGTGTCCAATCTGGTCAGAAAGCTTGAAATGTATCCTGATAATAATGGATTATGACATCGTAGATAATAAGGATTGATTGGATCAGATACAATTAAATGTCTTAGTGGGACTTGCAGTGTAAATATATATAAAAAGTATCTCTATTGGGCCTGGCTGAATTTCATGTTACATACAATGTTGTCTGCAATTGTTGATGTACTATCAACAATTCCTGGAGAAATATGGTGGCCTCCACCGTATAGATCATTATTCAGTTTGAGAATAACTTGTGGCGGGGCTACTTTTCTCTCTGATTTAAGTATTTCTGGAAAATATTTATCAATGAGATCACTGACTGAATTTTTCATCTTTTTGGAATCAAATACCAGTATTACATGTTTTTCTTTCTATCTGTTCTTATATTATTCAGTTTTTAATTGCCCTTGTTTATCCTAACGACTCCATTTTGATCCACTTTTGCAATGTTTAACAAATCATCAATTTCATTTCTGAGCTGGAGAAGTCACCTTGCAGCTGAGATCTGCCCAGGAGAGAAGATATTCCTTAAATATCTACCATTATATTTAAGATCTGTTTAAATGTTAGATAACGTGGCATACTCGTGCACGACTTTGTAAGGTGGTTTTGTTGATGATGAAACAACTGTCACAGAATAATGCTATAACTATAAATAACTTGATTTTGCCTTGAATTTATTTTTCACCTTTATTCATTGGACACGCGAACAACGTTACATGGGGTGAATCACTCTGCTCCAGATAAAGTGATTATAAAATTACATGCAGGGGGAATGTCACGGTGAAACATGGATTACATGAACATTTGACCAAAACCATTATTCACTCCTATGGATTTAAGGTTGATACGTTTTTTACTGGGACAAAAGTCATTTGGATTTTGTCAGTGGTGAGCGTACTTTCCACCATCGTCTCAGGTCATAGGGTAACTGTCAAAGCTTTGTTTTACTTGATTTGTGAAACCTTTTCTCGGTATTATGTTATGTTGGGCGACGAAGCTTTGTTACATTGCATGCTTTGTTATTACCATTTTAGTAATGAATAGTTTGTTTTCATTTTAGCCTATTGGATAATATTGACCATTAAGGGAGTTATTGGACATTATTGGAGCTTATTGGACATTTATGGGTCTAATGTATTATTGGGTTGACGATGTTTATTGGGGCTGATGGTGTCTTATTGGAGCTGACAATGTCTTATGGGACGATGTCTTATGGAAGATTCAGTGTCCGATAAGCTGACTATAGCTATCAAAGTTGAATGTAGCTTTCTTTATTGCAGCATGATGTCTATGTCTATGTGTATGAATACATGTATGTAAATGAATACATATAAGGGATACGTGATGTATATGAACGTGGATCGATAAGAAATGGATCCAGTGAAACTGCAGAGTTCCAGTTTGTATATTGAATAAACTGTAGAGTTACAGTTTATCAAGTAAATGACTATTCCAGTTTACAGTGATTTGTGTTCATCTATTTATGTATTTAGTTGAATGCAGTATTGTTTAGTCGAAATAATAGTAATAAAATTATGAGTATTAATCATTTTCATTTGTTTGTTTTATCTCAAGTGATTTCGTGAATCTCAAAGTTTAATGCGTATGTTACGGTAGGGTTTTTTAATTATACCCTAGAGTGTTATGGGGTTTAATTAATTATTTTTATACCCGTGTATGGTTTTGGTTATATGAAAATGGGGTGAGGTGTTTCCAATATTTATTTAGGTATGGCACCCACCCAGGCTCGATTATGGTTCAGAAGTTAAGTAGGTGAATATGGTTCTGAGCCCCCAGTCAGCGATGCCGACAGTTAAATCCAAAAGTACTAAAGAGTGAAATTAAACAGTTAAATACAAAAGTACAAAGGGGTGGAATTATAAAAAAACAAACAATTTAATGAATAATACAATTTCAACATGCGAGCTTCCCAATCGCTCGACCCTTTGTGCCTATTTCATCATCTGAATCAGTGTGAGAATTTCGCCTTGTCCTTGGTTCTACTCATCTGTCTCTCTAAATTTCTCCTACACTCCTCCTTTACTCCTTCGACTTTCCTCTCCACTTCTACTCCTCCTTTGCTCCTTAGAATTTCCTCTCCACCCCCACTTCCCTTTCCGTCGACTTCCTCGTCGAACCGTCGACTCCAATCCGTCGACCCTGACTGTACTGATAGTCTTACTTCAGTCTTCTCTCTCAGACTCTCGGAACTCTCCTTCTAACTGAAGTTATCCCACCCGGAAAGCTTCCTTCTAAAGCTTTCTTTATTCCAATCTTTTCCCTGCGATTCACGCCAAATTTACGAATGCGTATCTCGGAGTAGCCTTTAATCGTGCAATCACCTAGTAATCTGCCTCGGTCTACTAAATAATTCTGGTATGGAGTCAGTTTAATATCCTCGAAACTTTGAGGTATGCCAACCCACTAGCTTAATTCTGATTGGATGCGGCGGACTAACCATTCCCAAGTTGTAAATCAGCGGAACTGTCAATATAAGTTGCCTATCATTTTATTACAAATGGCTCTTTTGATGTCCTATTAAAGGATTAGCACCCAGGTGTAATTTACCATGCCCTGTTCTGCACAAAGAACTTTTTGGCGACTATGACTTGTTTGGCTTCTTGCTCGCGGCGTTTGTCCACAGATCAAACACCGGATTAGTGTCAGTTGGATAAATATCCGTTCACCTAGGTAGATCGTGACAGCGTACAAGAGATTAAGTGAATCTTATTTTTCATTTTACATGATACATAGTATATTTGTGTCTCTTATTGTAGGCTAGAAGCCAATGAATCATATTTTTGTATTTGTTTTCTTTCTTATCATTTCATGAGGTTATGTAGGATAAATTGCATCATTGTATGATAGGAGTGTGAGATTCAGTATATTTGTTTATATTCACATATATATCCAGTGTCTCATTTCATAAATTACATTCATTTATTGCTTTGTGTTTATTGTTATTCATTTAGTCCAAACAGGGAAATCCCACTCGGTTTCAATTGTGCTACAACAACATCGAGTATAGCAAGTATTTTATAACCACATATTGGCGGATCAGTTCATTTTTGTGTTGGTAATGTTGAATACCAAATTGGAATGCTTTGAAGTCTGTCAACATAGTTTAAAAATTCTTTTGGTGCTGCCAACCCATACAAATCGAAATAAACAAATCCATGTGGTTCAATCATGTATGCAACCCAATGAGTACTTAGACAATTTTTTATTGAGATTAATGATACGTTTCAACATTGTTTGGTTTGTGCAGTAATTGATCATGCATAAAAACACCTCTTATGTTTTTTATGTTTAATTGCTTAGCAGCGTCAAGTAAATCAAAATTGGACACTGGAAGAAGCAGCAAAGTGTCCCGAGCAGTCTTAGACTTTTTCTGTACCACGAATTGGGGGTGGTTCATGGTCATCTTAGACCCTTTCCCTTTTTGGAGGCTTTTACTCCTTGTCCAGCTGCTTTCTTTTGTGCCATTCCAGCAGCAGTTCCAACAGCACCAAGTGCAGCTGCATTTGCAACAGCTGGAGCTCCAGTGGCTATGAATACTTGTATAGCTAGAAATATGCCACCCATCTTAACGATGTCTTTAATGGCATCTGCAGAAAGATTAAGTCAGATGCTGCTTTTTGACTGTTTGGCCTCATTGAAGTGTCTGAATTGACATTCTGACAACGACAGTTTATTTGAACCATGTTGGATTTGTTCTTTATTTAGTAATATTTTTATCTGACATTTCTTTTTTGATACTGATTGCAGTTTTTTAATCTGACTAGGAGTTAGACTGACACTAACATAATGTTATGACATTATAATTATAATGAGCAATCTAATTACATGTTTTCGACTGTGGCATTAAAAAGTCTCATTTGACCACCAACATCTTCAAGCAGCAATGCTGTATTGCCGAGTATAACAGCAATTGCTCTATAATTAGCAATTAGCTCCTCTTGTCACATGAGCTCAAAAGTGTATATAAATGACTGATTACCTAAATAAATTTAAGTGTCCCAATGAAAAATAGTAGCTTGGAAACAGATTTGTAAGCTCTAGCTGTGATATTTGTAAACCAGAATCAACATTCTGATCACATCTCATAAATGACATTAAATGATGATATGCAAGTGCTGCATGATTTTGATCGCAATTTAACAAAATATCCTCAAATGGTTCTTGATGTTCATTTATTCTCAGTGAAACCTCAGAAATACCGAGATTGTTTAATATCATCTGACTATGTGTTGGTGCATTTATTCATTCAGTATTTTGAAGAGCAAAAATTATATGTCGTTGAGTGGCTATTCCCTGCTGAGATGCTATATGACAATGTTTATTTACCACCTTGATCCATGAAAGAGAGTAACCATTGTTCTTAAATGATTGATGGCATTAATGCTGGCCTGGCATCCATGACGAAAGTGTTGTTAGAATTACTATGCCATCACCAACAGCAAGTGCTGGGCGCCATATTGCAACATTATCTGAAGCCTTTTGTAGGAGTAAAAATGTACCCATGGCTCTGAAAATAACTTTTCTGACATTTCTGCAAAATCCAAAAATGTGACAACAGAATTGCATATGAAAATGCTCTTCTATTGTCTTTTAGCATTGATTTACGTGTTCTAAATCCTAAATTAAACATTATTATCAATGTTAAAAATCATATTTTGCACAACATTGTCGGCATTTCTGGTGTGGTTTCTCGGTCGTCCTAATTCATATTGTTGGTACTCTAAAGAATCAGAATTATCTTTTGCAAACAATATTGACAGACCAGCTGATCTTGAATAATCGTCGCTGTATCTTGCTAGACCAAGTATTGTAGTGGCAACATTGAAGAGCTGCTTGAATATGGCCAACAATATCAACAATGTTTAAAGAGCTTTCTGTGCAGCTTTAACAATTTTCTTTATTGGTCCCACAATTGGTTTAAATAGCTGTTCTGCACCTTCTGCAAATGCCACCTAAGACTCCTGATGCACTTGTTTGGGTTTTTTTGACAGAATCACAGACTGGGAGATATTTCTTAATTGCCTCCAAGTTGCTCTAGAGCTAATCTATCTGTATGAAATTCTATTGTTAATATAATAATGATTTAATGACAGCAGCAGAGAGGTTGACGATCAACAGTAAGTTATTGGGTATGTGAAGGAACACTTGTAAAAAATTTGCAAACAAACATCAGCGACAAAGTAACAACCTGAGCTAACCCAATTTAGAGAAATTTCAGTCAGTTAGAAGTCTTGGTTAATAATTATTGAATTTTATGTTTTCAAATTTTGTAGGAAGCTTTATTTTCAAAAATATCAGTGTGACTTCAATCTTAGAGATTTTTTAACACTAAAACAATATGGTTCTCCCTTGCACCAAGTGCAAGCCATTTCACAAAGTGTGGTACCTGTAGATGATTGACTACTAAAAATATTGTGAAGAAACCAAATTGATAATGGTTTGATTTTGTGGGGTTTAATGCTATTTTTAAGCATATAATAGGCTATATATGATGGACACTATATATGATTGTAAGAAGAACCATTGACCACTGAATGCTACTGGCAAAGTATTTCACATACCCATGTTGTTTGAGCAGAGATGTGAACTCAAAACTGACACAGGTGAGATGTGAGAACCTTAGACTACTTGGCTACCCCTAGTACAAATACTCATAGTAGATGGATGAATGGATATAGAGAAATAATATTTTGTATATTATGGCAGGCTTATAAAAACTATCACTAGCAAAAAAATGTGTAAATTCAGCAAATGTATAAATTAGAAGATCTATTTCTCATCAAAACAATAAAAGCTATACCAAGATAAATTAAATATTTATTTTCACTAAGCAAATAAACAATACATGTATAATTAAAAGAACATTCAATGCATGCCATGTTTTCAATAAAGCTCCATAAAAAGTGCTGAATTTTTGTGCAGAAACTATTTTCTTCAAAGCTAACTTGCATTTTATTATTTTTTACCACCAAACCCTTACCACAATTCAAGACATCCATGAAGTTGGGTCCAGGTCAGTGGTGTAGGATTTAATTGAGCAGAAAACATTCTTTTTTTTTCAGTCAGTAGGGACTGTGACATAGAAACAATTATTGTGGAAACAAAACTTTTTTTTTTCTTTATTTAGTCAGTGACCTTGACCTTTCTGCACTCAATTTATATATTTTGTATTACCTTGAGTGCAAGATATATAGAAAGCTTTAGTAACTGAAGATGGTGGAGAACTTGAATTACTGAAGGAACAGTCTTCCTTGTTTCAGCCTTTGAGCCTAAAATTGAACAGATTCTCCCCAATCTCAAATGTAGGCCAACCACAAATTTTAGTAACTGTAGAGGGTGGACAACTAAAGTTATTGTGCAGAAACTCAGTTGGTAACAGACAAACAAAAATAGTTTTGTTTCTTTCATGCAGAGACCTTGGCCTATCACCATAAAGCAATAGACTATATCTCTACCCAAGTTTGGTAATTGTAGATGGTGGACAAGTCAAGTTACTGTGGAAATGGAACCAGATGGATGGACTGATATTATAATATAACACACCACGCCTTATGGTGGGCAAATGAAAACATGGTTTTACAAACCAAAGAAAAAAAAGTATCCAAATCTGTAAATTTATAAATCCTAAAGTTTTGTTCACAACTATTTAATTTACAACAATGCTAGGATGTAGTTCAATTAATAAAATTCACCATTTACCCAAAAACTAAATATTTTACAACAAATGTCAAAAAAAGAAAATTTAATTTTTTTTACAAACTTTGCACAGTTCCTGTTTAAAACTTCAGAGCCTAACTATTCCTTGTCTGATTTGGCATGAACTTTCCCCTTATTGTTCCTCGTCTTTGATTAAGACTGGGTTGGCATGAACTTTCCCCTTATTGTGATGTGATGTGATTATGATTTTTAACGTAACTTTAGCAATTTTTCAGTCATATCGCTATGATGTCTGCAGTGTGGCAGTTTATAGTGATGTCTAGCACTGGGGCATCATGCCGCAGACATGTAGCATGATGTCCCACCCAGTCACATTATCCTGACAGCAGGCCAACCAGTTCTAACACTAACCTCTTAATGCTGAGTGCCAAGTGAAGCAGCCTTTGGTACCATTTTTGTAAGTCTTTGGTATGACTCAACCAGGATAGAATCCACGACCTCCCGCATCTGAGGCAGATGCACTAACCACTAGGCCACAGGAGTGGTTATCCCCTTATTGTTCCTCATCTTTGATTAGGACTGGATTGGCATGAACTTTCCCCTTATTGTTCCTTGTCTTTAATTAAGTTTGGATTGGCATGAACATTTCTCTAATTGTTTCTTGTCTTTGACTAACTGGCTTGGCATGAACTTTTCTCTAATTGTTCCTTGTCTTCGATTAAGACCTGGTGTGAACTTTTATGCCCTTTAAATGAATTTTGTTGGATATCTTTCCTCTGTGGTGAAATCCTGGGCATTTAGATTGAAGGGGAGAGGAATGCAATTACTAAATTACTAATTGTGGTAAATTAACAAATATTCAATGACTTCATAAATCTTCATCTGAAATGATGCTCAATGTCATGTACAAACATTGGATCTTAGCAGAATAGATGTCCTCAACTGAGGACATAAAGCAAATGATTTTTTTTAAATATCAGCTTTCCACATTGAAACATGGACATCTCTAGATCATATGATGCTTTCAAGGTGTCAACTTGCTGGATGTATTCACCTGACAAAGTGATTGTTCTTGAAGAAAACTGGCCTTTTAGTTGGGTAAGTAGGTTAGTACATTTTTTCAGAATATGAAGCCTGGAGTGCTGTGCTCATCCTTGTAATTTGATGCAGAAATCTCTTGCAAATGCTGAAGATAGAACACATTCCAGAAAATGAGTAAATCTTAATGCTCTGTTCTTAATATTAGGAAATGCTTTGTAATGAAGCTGTTGTATTTTCAATCTCTTAATGGCAATTGTAAATCTTCATCTTTTAGCATATTCAAATACATGACAACAGGGCCATTTCCACATATCAAGGCAGTTTGTAAACCTTCATTTTAAGTGTGTGCTAATAAAGCCATTTCCATATATTAAGGCAGTTTGTAAACCTTCATTTCAAGTGTGTGCTAATAAAGCCATTTCCACATATCAGGGAAATCTTTGAAGTAATGGTATCTGATGCTTTTGGTTTCTTATATCATTTTTGGCAAATAGTATTTTTGAAAATCTGGCCTGCTTTAAATTTTGCTAAAATTTTTGTACCATGTACAAAATATCACTATCTATAATAAAAATCAAGGTTGTCACTGTTCATGTCCAAATTTATGTACCCCCTGTTCTATATAAAAAGTTGTTGGGGTTGGACAATTAAACAAACAAAAATCAAACTACGCATGTACAAATTTGTCTATTGGCAAAACAACACTATATTTTGATTCAATAAGCTTTAATAATACAGAACAAAAATCCTGAACATTTCAATGGGTACATGATATGTCTGTTTTTGTGACTATTTCAGGCTACTGTATGTCACTATCATCAATCTTGTGTCTATTTCACTACTAATAACCTTAACCTTTGAGCTAGACACTTGGCTACTAATGATAACTGTGGATCTGAATAAGCATCAATAAAATACCTTTAAGATTAAAAGTGGTAGCCTTGACACGGAAACAGGTGTCTGACACATTATCTCTTGTGACCTTGACCTTGACATAG
Organism: Potamilus streckersoni; assembly: GCA_016746295.1. Lineage (NCBI taxonomy): Eukaryota > Metazoa > Mollusca > Bivalvia > Unionida > Unionidae > Potamilus > Potamilus streckersoni. The sequence goes on from JAEAOA010002008.1 coordinate 254,143, forward strand.
GGGAGTACAAATATGAAAACAGAGAACACTGGAAAGTGAATTTCTACAAAAAACAAAAGTGTTTATATAGAATATCCTCATTGGTTCAAAAGTGTTTATATAGAATATCCTCATTGGTTCAAAAGTGCTTATATAGAATATCCTCATTGGTTCAAAAGTGTTTATATAGAATATCCTCATTGGTTCAAAAGTGTTTATATAGAATATCCTCATTGGTTCAAAATTTTTATATAGAATATCCTCATTGGTTCAAAAGTGTTTATATAGAATATCCTCAGTGGTTCAAAAGTGTTTATATAGAATATCCTCATTGGTTCAAAAGTGTTTATATAGAATATCCTCATTGGTTCAAAAGTGTTTATATAGAATATCCTCATTGGTTCAAAATTTTTATATAGAATATCCTCATTGGTTCAAAAGTGTTTATATAGAATATCCTCATTGGTTCAAAAGTGTTTATATAGAATATCCTCATCGGTTCAAACGTTTTACTCTAAATAAGGATACAACTCATTTATATTCTCCCTTCCTTGACCTTCACCTTGAGACAGGAGACATATATACAGTATACAACACAATCTGACTACATAATAAAGATTTCATTAAAATTAAATTTGTGTTAACATATCTGCAGTGGTTCACAAGATATACTGTGGATAATGATACAAACCAAAGATTCAGAATTAATTTTCCCTTGCCATTACCTTGACCTTGAAGCTAGGTGGTTCAAAAATTGTATTATGGACCCTGATAAATGTCAATTTATTACAATTTACTTGCTGGTATCTTGACCTTGAGACAAGAGCTTGGCCAGGTTAACATGATACATGATCTACTTATGATATACTTGGGTGAAGTTTTATGCAATCTCCAAACATTAAATAGTTATGGGCCATGCAAGTAAAGGATAGATGACCACACACACAACTCCATAACATATTATTCCTGATTCAGAACAGGTTAAGTTACATGTAGTAGTACAATACAAACATACATAAATATTACAGTAAAACTGTACACATTTGACCACTGTCTACCAACCAACCCCCCTCATATTTTTTAAAAATAATTTTGATGCTCAAATTCATAATACTTTTGTAAACAACCATTTTGTATTCATCTCTGTCTTTATCTCTCAATGTTTAAAACTAACCTAGTCTCAATCACTGAAAGTTCTCTAATAATGGACTCAATAAATTAATAAAGTACACCTTATTTAATCAATTACTGTAACAAGGCCAGTTTTTGTTATTTCCATCTAACCAGTGGCATCCTAAATCAATATACTCAAGTGTACCTACTTTTTCTATACAACAACCTCCAGTAATGGATTATCCCAGCTTAATGTGAAAGATAATGTTTGTTCTTTCCTGAACACTGCTCAAGGGTGTTATCATTTTTTTATACATAAAGTGCTCTGACTGAATGCATACTTAATATTTCCCAGTATATGTGTGTTTAGATTGAGGTAAATGCTCTGTGGCCTACATTTGATGCCATACACATTTATCAAAAGCCAATCCCCCAAATGCACCCCTCACCCCATGTCTGTTTCTTCATATAATCAATATAATTCAGTATTCAAACACCTCATAAAAATATGGCACAAAATGGTATTACTAGATTTCTGTATGTTTCCCATCTGTACATTTTCAGGTAATACATCCTTGATTAAATATACATCTCTTGCTTGTGTTTGTGGCTGGTGTGGTTACCTGTGAAGTGACAGTTTTTGGTTAGATAAAGTGTCATCATAATGATCAAAAACAAGTAATGACGGTAAAGCAGAAATAGTTACCAATATGTATTTGCTATCAGATGATGTGCACATCTTTTTAGACACCATATATCTGTTCTCACAAAACTTGGTATTGCATAACTTGAAATAACTAGTTTTCTAACTTCATTTGTTTTCACACTTAAAACACAACACTGATAAATCATATCAAATAAATCTGAGCCAAGCACCTTTTCCAAAGACACACAATTCATGTGCCCCAAAAAAGTAAATTACATCAGAAATATTTTCCCACTTGGCAAAAACTACATGTTTGACATTACATAGTGTTTACATTTTTTTCTTCAATTTGTCATAGGAGGGTTGGGAGATACCCATAAACTAGTGAGAAAAAACCCTCCTGGCTAGCATATTCACATTTATAGTGAACATTCAAATTTTGTTTAATTCTCATAATACCCCATACAGCATTTATCACAAACTACTCAAAATCAACACATCCTCTCTCTTTCTCTGACACATAAGTAATAACATTATCACCAATTATACCAATTAAATTTACCAGGCATTAGGAAATAAATCATACATTCATTCAATGTCTTTCCAGGTCACATATCCTGTTAAATATATAATACAATTCACTGCTTCAATTTAACAAAATAAAATCTGGATGTCTGAATTTTAATATAGTCTGAATTTGAAGAACAATGATGTTTAAATTAAATTTTTCTAAACTTTCTGTGTTTGAATTAAATCTACAGATTTTAACTCATCAAAAACTTTGGCATCATATGGACATATAAGTCATAACCATAACAATGGTACAAAAGACAGTCTAAACAAATGAAATTTGCAAATTTATTCCTATCCCCAAAAATATATTAACAGCATTTGATAATAAAAATAAGAAATTAAAGAATAAAATTTAGAAAATTACATATTTTTCACTGACACATCCTCTCATTTGCAACATATGTACAAGATTTTAACATCAAAGTAAAAGATATAATTTATATTCTCAGATGGTGGAAAGTAAAATCATGTGTATCTGTATTTTCACAAGTCAAGCAATTTGAGTTATATTAAGAAAAACCCTTTCTAAAAATAGATGCACTCACATGGTGCAATACGTGTTCTAGTGAAGTTTTTGGAGGAAAACAGGAGCCTAGTTTAGTTATATATTGACTTTAGTGCTTCAGTGTTGTCTATGATTAGTTACATTAATGTTTTCTTGGGAAAAAGAAAATCAGGAGAAAGAGTATGGTTTGAAGTCACTTGTGCATTTAATCCAATATACATGCATTAGGGGTTGTTTCAAAGAATGCTAGAAACCTTTTTGTCCACAATTTTATACAAAACTTTTAGAAAACAAAATAAAATAATTAAGTGGTAGTTTATTAAGCATTCTTACCAATTGGCAAATACAAAACTCTAATTTTGTTACTGCTATCAGTTAAATTAATTACAATGTGCTTCTGCTGTGCTTTTTAAAGCCATATGGCCACAATACAGAGCATTTACCTCAATCCAAACATACATATACTACAAGTATGAAAAAGAATGGGTATGAGTATAATTTTTATATACATACAAAATGTGTTGATAATATTTCAACTTGAAAACAAGACATTGCTTAAAACTTAAAAGCATACTATAAATAGAGTTCATAAATAAGAATGCTGCTCCCACTTCTCCCAGTTCTGACCAAGAGAAGTCACTTCTCCCTAAATTTTAAGTCTAGCTTGAACCCTGATTACTGTAAAATCTAATAAATATATGCAATTACCCTTCTATGTGCTAGTTTTTACAGTGGTTGCTGAAATTGTTTTTGTTTTTAAATTCTTTTGGCACTGAATATTTTGTGCTATTTTTGTTATGCCTACATTTGTGGGATGCAAGATATAGCAGTCACTTTTTGTGGTGTTACAGTTAGTTAAGGTTTTGTGTCAAGTTTTTCATTTGCATACATTTCCTAAATTCCATATGACCTATGAATAGAAGTGCATAGAAAAAATACTTGTTAATGCCTTGGGTCAAGTTTTTTCTGTCTGCTTGTATTTCTTAAACCATCTGATAGATTTTCCTCCTACTCTATATGAGCCAGCAAGAAGCTAAAATGAATCATTCTGTGACAATCTCATGCCACCTTTTGACATCGGTGTCAAAGCCACATTTTACAGTATTGATTAATTGTGGGTTCATTATATTTTCTAATGTAGGCAAAGGTGTAACAGGCCTGACTTGGAACTTGCAATATATCCCCTTGTGGTATTTATGAATCACCAGAATTATCATTATACAATCTTTTGTAAAGTTCTTATATTTACACTTATTACAATAATTCTCATGAAAGGTTTTTTACTGGGATATTTCTTCATGCTGCATTGTCAATGTTCATATCATTATTTACTTTTACATGATGTTATGAATTTAAGTTCTTTTGAAAATCATGTAATTTAACAATTGTAGTCTGCTATTTTGATGAACATAATGAGATTAGACCTCAACTTTCACCTAACAATATGAGGATAACTGGTCCATAAAATTTTGTATTCACCTTAACAAAAATCACTTTAAATTACCAACAAATCGATTTAACAACATATTACATTGTGATGATTTATTAAAAAAGGAATTGAAAAACTAGTAAAGACAATATTGAATTAGAAGAAGACAACTAATTGCCAACACTAAGAGTGAGCACTGCAAGGTGAAATAATTTTTTGATATGTTGTAATACAAATGCATTACTATATATATATATATATATATATATATATATATATATATATATATATATATATAGATATATATATATATATATATATATATATATACACACACGTACACATAACTACCAAGCTGACCATTTTAAAAAAAAAAACATGTGATACCATCTGTCAACATTTTGCTGAGCCAGCATGATTATTACTGTAAAAAACATGTTCTTATTCTGGGAACAAAATAAGGACAGTTTGTATGGACATGCAACAGATAAAAGCATACAGATAAGGTAAGTTATGATCAATCTTCATGGATGTCAAGCTCGTGTCACAAAATTACTATTAGTTCCTCCAAAATATCTCTATTATCAATGTATTTACAGCATACTGTTAATGATTAATCAATATCACTATTTTCAGATCCAGACATTGTTCTCTACTTGCATACTGAATATATGATATACTGCAGGCATATTTTAACTAATAAAACCACATATTGTAGTAGATGCAAAAAACATCATCAGAAGAATACTGAAAAATGGAATATGAATTTATTTACCAGGTGTCATGCTACAAGGCAAAGTGGGCAAAAAGTCGTCTGAGAAATGAAAACTAATCTTTTTTCTGTAAAAAAAAGCAAAAACAACATTGCCTCTGATTTTTCGGACATAAAATGGCCGTATATTATTACTTTTGAGATGCCCCCTTGCAGTAGCCAGTAATTTCTGGCACTGTTGTAATCCAAGGTGAAATATATTTACCTGGTGTTGATACCAATCAGCTTACGACGACAAAGAAATTCTTGCACACTCACATGCAAGTTTTAATAGCTAACTGACTGTATCTGTATAAAATCAGTCTGAAACTGTAGATGAACTTGTAATGGCGGACCATCACTGCATATATGATATACCAATTAATTAAATTGTCTATATTCATAAATAATTGGGCAAATAGATTCAGGAAAATATATAATATAATGAAAACAAAGTTAACATATTATGTGATAGGAGATTTAGCCTAAATATTTAATAATGTTAATTGTGTAGGTCAGAAATATGTGACAATCTGTTATGAAATTTGAAACAATGCAACAAGGTCAAGGTTGTTTTCTGACATACCGTAATTTTATTTTCATGGAAATACAAAAGATTATGTGTGATAATGATTTGTAACATAGCTTTAACAATTTTTCAGTCATATCGCTATGATGTCTGCAGTGTGGCAATTTATAGTGATTCTAGCTCTGGGGCATCATGCTACAGACATGCAGCAGGATGTCCCACCCAGTCACATTATTCTGACACCAAGCCGACCAGTCCTAACACTAACCTCTTAATGCTGAGCGCCAAGTGAGGAAGCTGTTAGTACCATTTTTGTAAGTCTCTGGTATGACTCGACCTGGGATCGAATTCATGACCTCCCGCATTTGAGGTGGATGCTCGAACCACTAGGCCACGGGAGCAGTTGGAAACACAAAAGATATATATATAATAGTGAAGCAAATATTTTTAACCAATGCACATTGTTATTACTAGTAGGTAGACAAATAATACAACCACAAATATGCAGTCCTATTAATGAATTTTTTTAATGAGCAAGAAAGTGAGTAGTTATCTAAAGGAAAGCCCCCTTTCTAAAAATAGATGCACTTGCATGGTGCAATACATGTTCTTGGATGTTTGAGTTGGGTGAAAAAGGGTCCAGTTTAGTTGTATATCGAATCTTGTGCTCAGTGTGTTGTCTATGAATAGTTACAGTAATGTTTTATAGGGATAAACCAAATCAGGACAAAGAGTTTGAAGTCACTTATTTCTTTATTCCTATGTACATGTATTAGAGAATGTTTCAGAGAATGCTATAAATCTGTGTCTGCAATTTTACACAAAACTATTAGAAAACAAAAAATAAATTACAATGTATATCTTCTGCTGTGCTTTTCAAGTCATATAACCAAAATACACTGCATGTATCTCAATCCAAACACACATAAACTACAAGAATGAATAGAATGTGTATGAACATAACAATTTTTATACATGTACAAAATGTGGTAATAATAAACACATAACACACATTTTTCAACTTGAAAATAAGTTATTACTTAAAACTGTTGAAAGCATACTGAGAAATAGAGCACATAAATAAGATAATTAAGCTTTTATATATATAGTTTCTTGCTATGGTTTCACTTCTCCCTGTTTAGCTTCCACTTCTCCCTGTTCTGTCCAAAAGGAGAAGTCACTTCTCCCTAAAATTTAAGTCTAGCCTGACCCTTGATTACTTAGTATACACATTTTCAAAAGGACTGCCTACATGGCCACAGGCCATAAAATGTGAAGGAATGGGCTGCATGAGGCCCAGGAAACATGGGTTGGACACACTTTTAAATCTGACACTTTAGTATGGTACATGCAAGCTTCAAGCAGGTACATGAAGTCACTGCATGATTAATTTTGTAAGATGAATCAATATTCTTTTATTTATGTTTTTAATACAAATGACAAGAAATAACAATAAGATGTGGCCTAACACCAGAAATTTCCATTCATAATTTTCCTCACAGAAAATTGCATAACCTTGCTGTGAATGAGACTGAAATTATTATGTCGTTCTGTGCTGTTTCCCTCTGTATTAATTTAACTTGTTAATTTGGGAAAAGAGGGAGGGTCAGGAAAATATTATCTGAAAAATACGCAAATATAAAAATCTTTATCATTTGTAGTGCCCCTGCTCTAAATCGGCAGCCAAATCATTCCTTTCTACTGATGAATCCCGTAAAGCTTTGATAATTCTGTCCTTAGTTGCACCTTGTTTCTGATCCTGAATCCACTCCTGCATACAGTAGTAAATCTGGTCTCGGACAGACCGATACTGTCCCTCTACATGCTCAATAACTGTATCATCAACACCAAGGGCACGCATGAAAAACCTCCAGTTCCTTCCCAGATTTCTAGTCAAGAAGTTTATTTCTTTGCTAAGATCTAAAAATATATAAAACTATCATGAAAGAAAATGTAAATCAATACTAAACAAACATTTATATAATGTTCTTGTTTGCAACATGCAAATACAAATTTATTGTTGGCAACATACAAATAAATAGATAATACCCTCACCTAGTGTTGCACATTTAGAGTGGACTACTTTTTCTCCCAAATCTTGCCTCTATGAGCGAATTTTTGTTAGTAAAAAGTTTAAAAATATGCCCACAATTTTTTTTATCAGTGGACAGCAATCCATGTATCTCTTGGTGCTAGCAACAGCTGTAGTCATGAAAGGTAGTAAGAGGATGGTAATGAATATCTATCTTACAACAATGGGAATAAAAACAGTTTGTGGCAGTTGGCCAAGATCTGATGTGAATAGTTTGAAAGCCATTAGTGTAATGTATGTTCAAAGATAAAATGAGGAATAATTGATTTATCTTCCTGTTTAAATAATGATAATTGACTAAATTGATGCAAATACAAAATTTGTCATTTAATTAATGATTTGTGAGTTTGGAAAGAAAAGTAATCCAAACAACTTTGGTGTTATGTGATGTGATGTCATGTGATTATGATTTTTAATGTAGCTTTAACAATTTTTCAGGGGGCCCTGAGTGGCCTAGTGGTCTAAAGCGCTGTCCGTTACGGATCACTGCCATCTCACCTCTGTCTTCGTGGGTTCGAGTCTAGGATTCGGCGAATGTGGATATGTGAGAAAGCTTACCAGTAGCTTCTCGTGGGTCTGTGGTTCTTTCCGGTGATTTCCCGGTTTCTTCCTCCACCATTAATACTGGCCGCCATGAATAGCCTATCATGTGCTGAAAAATGGCGTTAAGCACAACAACAACAAACAAATTTTCAGTCATATCGCTATGATGAACGCTCCAACCACTAGCCCACCGGAGCATTTCCAAACATTGGCATTTATTATGATAAATGCTGGTAAATAAGCAGTGGATACTTAAGTTAAATGAAAGCAAGATCCAAATGGAAACTTCCATTGTGAAGCTCATTTCTGGTTAACCAGATATTAAAACCTGTGAATGTTTTCATGAGTAATTGAGCTGTTAATTGTTTATCTTTAACAGCAAGAATGTAGTTTATTAACTACTCTCTGCTACCTCCAGTAGCTCCGAATAAACAAATATTGTTAAATTTAACTGTATCAAAATTATTTTACAAACACCAACTGTCACACCAGTTACTCCTTATATATTGTATACCTCTGACTATTACTGACATACCTCTGACAAATCTGATTGTAGTACCTGTGATAGTTTCCACACCTGTATTTCCAGTAATACCCAGACCAATGGTGGTTGTTGCAGCAAGTCAACAAATAACAACTGCATTGATATATAAGTATTTCAAAGTATTGCAGTTCTTTTGACTATTTCCCCAAAACTGTTAGATGAAAAAGTGCATTCTTACTGAAAACAGTGAAGATTTTTCTCTTGTTCATGTTGTTAATGTTGGTCGGTGCAATGTAATCAACAGGAAATGCAACTGAGATGAATTTATTGAACTCCATTTTCATGCCTTGATGTGCAGTCAACAAATGGGTGTTTTCATATATTAATGCCACAATGCCAAGCTAACCTCAAGTTTGTATTGGTACATTAGGTTGATCCCAATGGTCAGTTTCTACCTGAAAGCAGGATTATATTTCAATGTACACAAGGGTCTGTTAATACTACTCTGAAGACAACATTCATCAACAACCTGATCAAAATCACAATCAATGTTGGCATTACCCGTCAGCAACTCCAACACCCCATCAGCAAATTCCTAAACTTCATCACCACATTCAGAATCTATCACATTTATGTAATCGTAAATTTGATCTTAAACATGGAAGCCAAAAACTGAAAAGTACCTGTCTGGAGCAATGCTGAAACCTTCAAACTAATTTCATCTATGGCAACTAATGAAACTTTCTTTAAGACTGTCACCCCTCTTGGGGAACTAAGTGACAGCTGATTGACCATTATATTGATCATTTAACAATATTTGTCAACCCAAACCAGTCACCTATAGATTTGTTTATAATAAACAAATATGATCCATGCTTGCCTTTAAGGTGTAAGGTTTAGCTGTATCAAAGTCATCCCTGACAGCATTGAAAATAAGTATGCCAATTATTTCAACTCTTCTTCACTGATTAATATGCTCTGAAATAAGCCCTATGAAGTTACAACATTTGGTGGTAGAGGTATGTATGCTTTTCATCCATCGTTTATCGTAGCATCAGCAACATAGTCTTTGATACACACAATCACACCTACTCAGATCCATATCAGCAATGTGTCAGACTGATTAATGTCTTTAAATAACAGGCATTTTGTATACTGTTTATTGTAGTTTCTAAGTGACAAGGTAAAATCCATAAGAATTTGCAGGTTAGTGAACTTATAAGTGCACACAAGACTTCATCATACAGATATCCACATACTGGCCTGTTCAGCTGAGTACCGAACAGAGAGTCAAATTAAACTGTACTTGTCATTGAATGGCAAAGCCCCCATGCAATTAATCAAGAACTTCAAGTGACAGTGCAAACCCATCCAACTAAACATACAAAAGATGTCAAGTTGTTATTATGTATGCATCCCAATGAGATCAGGTCCTGCTGATGAATCCAGGTTAATGATGCCAGTTTACTTGATGCAGATGTAGGTTGATTATGCATAAAGACACCTTGAAATTATCTGAAAAACATTTTTGCTCTAAAACACGCACTGACTAGAATAATCTGACTTGACTTTAGCACCAAATACCTACAGACCAATACTGTAACAAATATAAATCAGAACCTAGATTAAAAATTAGAAAACCAATCTGTTTTCTCCTAACTAATCCACAGAGCTGTTATACATAGAATATAACAGTGTGAGGAAAATACATTCAGGTCTATCTTACTCTTGTACAAAAACCAATATACATGACCTATAGATTGGTTCTTTAACAAACATGAATTATAATAAGTCCAAGGTCAATGGTCTGACATTAAAAAGCAGCATGTTTCTTACAAACAGGTCAGATGCTATAAATGGAACAAATTAATAATGTTAGGAAAATGCATGGAAGTCTACAGACAAGCACATTCTTATGTTGTAGTTAGATAGGAGCCGTTATTTTAGAATATGGTCTGTAGGATTAATGGGATGTTATTAAAACTAAGAAAACAAGGTATTGATTTTTTTTTTGTATGGGGATTTACTGAAAACACATCTGTATATGTTTATGAATAAGGCATAATTTAGTGAATAAAATCATAATGATTATGCCAAAAGTGTAATGGCTGGCATGTATGCATATGGTTATGTTTTAATTGGATTTGTGATTGTGACCAACAGGTTGTACACGGAACCAGCAATATATGTCAATACAGCACCACAAAAATGGTGTCATGATATATGTTACATATGAAATTTGTTGTTTATCAACCAGCAATAAAAGGCAAACACAATATGATGTAATGGTGAGAATAATATAGACTATATTATACAATATATTTCTGATAGAAACCGTTAGTATTATACTTCATGGACAAAAGCTGACATCATCCTGTCAGTGATAAAAATGTAGATGAAATACAGAACTTTCATCTTACACTGCATCGCAGTGAATTTGAAAATGTTTCTTCCAGACTCTGGCATGACTATAAGCTGTGGTTTTTCACTAATGAACAGCAGTAAAATTTATAGTTGATGAGCAGCTCTTGTGTGATTAAAAAAATGCAGGCAACATCTGACTAAAAAATATTTCCCTTTTATGCTTGCTGTGTCAGTTCAGCAGCCTTTGTCATTGATAGCCTCAATGTCTTTACAGTTATGATCACCATGAATCCATGAGGTTGTGACTTTTAACCCATCCTTGTCTGCTGACTTACAATTAAGCAGCAGTTAAATGTACACCAAGAACAACATCTGTATAATACTGATCACATGGCTATCATAACTGCTGACTATCTGAATCAATAAACTGGCTTATACAAAACATAAACTATATCAACTATCACCCAAACTTGATTCCATGTCAATCTTACTTTTTTTCTACTGTCTGATCAAATATCATTCCAAAGAAGTGCTCCAAGATCGTGACCATATAAACCTACTGACCTAGTTTTATCAAAGTCTCTATATTAGCAGAGGTAACAGCCAACCAGATGCAAGATAATTTCATTAATATACACTGATCACCCATATTACAGAAACTGTCAAAGCAATGTTGAGATAAGCTTATTGACCACGTTAGAAAGATACAATCTGATAAAAATTCAGTCTCCAAAGTGGTAATATGACCAGCCAATTAGATAGAAGATACCATCATAAATATGCAAAGTAGAAACAGGATCAACCAATGATATACAAGATTCCATTAAAATATGCAATGATCTTGCTTATGATCAAACTTCTTCACCAACTTAATGATACAAGAGCATACAAAAACTGATTAAAATCTTATCAATAATACAGATGCTTGATTGTCCAGTAAAAACAAAATCACATCATTAATATGCATGGTTCTTACTCATTAATATTCATCTTGATTTTGATCATATATGTATATCACCATCACAACCATCCAAGACCTTAATGGTATAAGCCTATTTACCAAGTTTGATCAAATACTAACAAAAATAGTCTTTGAAGTGGATTACAAAATGAAAGATCTTATAAATAAGAGTATGTCTTGCTCACAAAAACACTTATCCAACCTCTAGATTACATTGGATTTTTAAGAATTTAAATGAAATTAGGTCAGAAATAAATGAGTGGCAAAATGCTCAGCCAACCAGATGCAAGATCACATTAATGATATGTGAACATCTCAATCATAAAACTCACTGAATATTTTGGTAATATATGTCTATTTACCAAACTTCATAAAAATGTAATCAATCTAATCAGACATAGAGCTGCTGAAGTGTTGACAAGATCAGCCAATTAATTGCAAGATCACCTCTTAATAAAAAAGACTAGGTATTCTATACACATGTGTGTGTGCATATATATATATATATATATATATATATATATATATATATATATATATATATATATATATATATATATATATATATATATATGCAATAAACTGTCAACAAACAGTGCAAAACTAGTAACTAACTAGCCTGAGTGATTTTGATTCTTGATGAGTCTTTTTCAAAGGCTCAAAGGCATGTACAAAACATAGACAAAACAAATAAAACATAGAAAATGTAGTGTTTGTAAAAACTCTACATGGTTGTTTCTACATGAATTAAACCTATAGATGCATTATGTCTCAACCAGACTAGTTGCAGATACTAAGAAATATTTATATTCAACTAGAAATATATGAACCATAGCGATATCTATTACTTTGTGTACATTTATGTAATGCAAATTATATCTTGGATATTTGATTTTGTTCCGGATATTTTATTCTTACTGGATATGCCGCTTTAGAACATTGAAACCAAGTGGTCTAAACCAAGAAGACTAGAAAAAGAAAGCCTTGCACTAGTAGAATTATCCTTTGCAGCTGACACATTTTCTTTTCAAACTTTTTTAAATCTTCTTAGTATTCTTTAATTACTACTGTAAGAATAAAATATCTTGTAGAATCAAAAATCCATCAGTTTATTGCATCTATCTCAATCAATCCATGACACACCTGATCCCTTGCTGGATCCAGTGCGCTTGAAAGAGTTGTTATTCGCCATATGATTTGTATTCTCTTTTTTTGTATATAATATATAAATATATATATATATATATATATATATATATATATATATAAATATATATATATATATATATATATATATATATATATATTCTCAGTTTCATAATAAATGGATCAGAAACTTGGTTTCTAGAGTACTGAAGAGCTGTCACTGAAATTCAATATCATCTCATTAACATGCATTGAACTTGCTCATTATCAAAATCATTTGAGATCTCAAGGATGAGAGTCCTTATTCCCAGCTTTATCAATTTTGGATGGAAAATATTTCTTCCATTGTGGTAACAAGTTCTGTCAATCAGAATGCATCAAGCCTGCCTGAAAGATCTTCTTTATATAAGCGCACATCCTAAGTTTGTTCAAACAAGGTCTGAAATTTAGCAATAAGGGCAATAACAAGCCATGTTAACAGATGGACTATGAATGACACAAAATACATTATACATGTAGAACCATATCATAAGCTCACTAAGAAATATCATTTGGTGAACTGTGAACTAAAAAGTATGAAAAATCATAAAATGAATAAAAGTGAAAAACAAGTCATATGAAAGGACTAACACTCAACTGGCCATAAAGAATTTTCCGGAATATAAGATAAGACTATTTCTGTTAGAACTGTTGAGCACTGAAACTATCTCTGTTATTCCTCAGCAACAAAAATTTTCAAACTAGCTGTTCCAGTGGACATATCTGACGTCAGAGTGCCACTATTTTCATTTGAGACCAAAAAGATAAGCAAAGTCTTCTGGTGGATATCTCAAACTGATAAGACTTTCCATTTTGGAGCAGTAACATTTAGGTGTTCAAGATGGCTGCAATGGTGGCCATACTGGATACCAGATTGGCACAATTTCCATTTAAGACCAACTAGTCATCATATTACCAGCCATAGCAAGAACAAGATTGTCATGAAGGCATATCAGATCAGCACCATTTTCATTCTAACAAACTTATAAGAAATATTTTAGTGAAAACTATGCTGAAATGACCATTTATTCCAAACTAGGGTAACGAGAGTTCCAAGATGGCTACTGTGGTGGCCATACTGGATGTCTCAGAGACACCATATTAGTAGACATCATAAGAAGTTGTTGAGACAAAAAAAAAACCATGCTAATATGACCAGCTGTTACAAGAGTTTTAAGATGGACACTGTGATTGTCGTATTGGATGTGCAAGCAATACCATATTCATTTAGGATCAACCAACCTAACAATCAGAAGTTAAAACCCCATGTCAATACAACTTTGACTGCTGTGAAGGTCTTACTGGATGTCCATGTGGCATCATTTTCATTTATGACCAACTAGACCATGGGATGAATGTGTGTATCATGGCAATCCTCATGTACTTTCAGAGGAGTAGCAACATGAAACTTGTGTTAACAGATGGTAAGGTGGCAGACAACAGAACATCCCATTAGCTTCCCTTGCTGTAGGTAGTTAAGCTAAATATCACAGTATTGCTTACCTTGACCTGTATATTTCTGTTGCACTGTTAAGGAAAGGTAAAACATTAAAAGTAGCAAAGTTATTGATAGCAAAACTTTTAAAACATTATTGACATATTTCATTTCAGTGTGGACTGGCAAGGGAGAATTATGCAAAACCCTAATCTAAGTCTTCATCATTGGCAAGTTCCCACGGTTTAATAGGCAAACTATATGCTATTAATCAAATATGGTGAAATTTTATTCAGTGGTTTTGAAGATATTTTGGTTTTACAGTAATGGAGTGCATAACCTTGCAGATTGATATTATTTAAATAAAATGAAGGACCTTTATACTGCATCTGGATGTTTTCTGTGGTCAAATGTAGGATTAGTAACTTCAAAGAAATCAAGCAGACTGGTTTTAATTTTTTTTGTAGAAATGGTGGCCATATGTGACTTCAGACTGGAAACATATGACTGGTTTAAAGACCCTCATATCAAGATGCTGTCAGATTTGGCAAAACTGTGGGGAGCAGTATTTGAGAAGTTCAAATTACATCTGTGAACAGACAATGGAGGACATTTTACACATAATGAATCATAACATAAACTCACTTAAGACCAGGTGAGCTAAATTTAAGTCTTAATGGTGCTGTGGCACTGCCTAAAATGAACTCTAATACTGTAGTAAAAATTAACTCTCAAAATGAAATGAAAACAGTTCATAAAATTTTACAACATGCATGATAAAGTCTGCAGAATCTGTGTGAACATATGTATTTGGATAAAGTAAAATGAATAGACAGTTGTAATAATATCTACCAGATCTTCATGAACAGTCATTGTCTTCTGGTACATATAATTTCTGTAAGATAATCTTTTGAACAGTGAAGCTCAATCCTCAACAATATATATACATATATGAAGCTTCATACTAAAAGAACAGATGATGGGGCTGGAGGGAAAAAACCAATCTAAGAAGAAAAACAATTCATCATGAGCTTTCTTCAATGATGAATAAATCCTTTGAATAGGAAATTATTCAAATTGCAGAAACATGTCAAGAAACAAAATGTTGGGGAGGTGGTTTCAAATACAAAATTACATGATTACATGTACTGTGTAAGTGTACTTTACAGGCAACTTGTTTTTTTTTTGTTTTTTTAGTTTTGTTTAATTTTAGTTTGGAAAAACAATTTTGGTTAGCACAAAAAATTATCTATTCATGAAGGATTAGAGGAAATCTGTATAAAACAAATACTGTATTTTATTGCGTAGATAAAAATACTAGAGGTTATCTGAGATATGATGAAATATATCCATTATTCATTTGAAACAAGCAAATTTTCTCTTTATTTTATGCAAAAATGTGTTGGCTAGATAAAGTGTATAGGAGACTGAAGTAGATTTCTTACAGTAAAGAGCACCAAAATGTCAGCTGTTTGCCATATGTTCTGTTGAGTTTTGTGTAAATTTACATTACAAAATATTTACAGTAACATAATTCTCTTTCCTAATTCAAAACAAAAAAGCACATACAAAGTATTTTTGTAAATTAAAAACATCAGCACATTATAGAATTCAAACCTGATACTCCTGCATGACAGAATGCCATGTTTATCACAAAACCAAGCAACTGACAACTCATTGGATGAAATTCTTTGGTATCAATATCACTATGGTCACTTGACTGAAGTGAAAAAATCAAATTTTCTCCAGCGATATATTAAAATTATTTCTCTTGGAAAATTCACTAATTCATAATGTAGTGTAGAATAAAAAGTAACTATTTTTTATTGCACAGATTTTTAAAAAAAATAAAATAAATTAAACAATTAAATCAAAATGAATCAGACTCTCCTGAATTATTCTTGAACTATGCAAGCAATGTCATATGTATTAAAAGAAATTAATTTTCATGGGCCATGACGCTAAATAAAGTGGAGTTGATATGGCAAAAGGCACAATGCAGATAATGTACAAACCAAACTGCATGTGAATCTGCTGAACAGTTTCTGAGCTGTTATAACATACACATACTAAAAATTTAGTGGCCATATCAATTGTGCCAATAATCAGCCAAAAGCAACAACCATGTCATAATGTCATTTTTTTATCATGGACCATAACTCTATCCAAATGGAGATAACCATACAAAACTCAGGCACATTCAGTACTATAAGACAAAGGACACATCAAACTACATCGGATGATGCTGAATAGTTTCCTGTTGTGGATCTGCTGTTCTGGAGACTTAAATTTGATGCAAAATATCAACAACTTCATAAAAAATTGGATCTAAGTAACAGGAACCATTGAAAGCGAAACCTACATGTACTGAAAGTAAGGTAATTCACCTACCAAAATGGCTTCCAATTTTATGCAAGGATTACAGTTTAGGTGGTTACAAGGGAGGGAGGGAGGGAGGGAGGGATGGAGGGATGGATGGAGGGATGGATGGATGGATGGATGGATGGACGGACGGACGGATGGATGGATGGAAAAGATGATCACTACAGGGTTTCCCTTCGCTGAGCATCATAATAATGCTCAATTGTCCATAAGTATTCTATCACAAGAGCAGAGATGACCATGCCCTACTGGTCAGCAGTTCACATTTAATAGCACATGTTACAGTGTAGGCAACATACTCATTACATTTCAGTGATGTAAGATATGTCATCAAATTTTAGGTATCCAAGAAATTAATCATTTTTCTGTATTTAATTATTTGCGTACCTAAAAGAAGTATAATTAGTACATTGAACTGCATTTGTAAATAAAATGAATATCAATAGGTTTGTGCTGTTGTTTTGTTTAAAATTTTTAAAAGGGTGTTTTTTTCAAAACATCAAACATACCTTTTTTGAAAATTTAGACTATGGGATAACATGGCGACTGAAGCAGTAACTTTAGGTTATATGCTATCACTAGATTTGGATACCAATGAGTAAAGAGCAAATAGTCAACTGACACCTCCTCCCCCCATTTAAAACTACCTGGGGGGTATAATAATGCGGTCAGGAAAAAGATCAGCCACTTAAACTAGTTGCTTTGATTATACATGTACTTGGCTAAGTAATACCACCTTCTTTGTCTATTTAAAGGTTTAGCACTTTTTATTCAAGAGATAACGAAATACTGTGTTTGTTATGAAAGATCTTGTTGGCTAATCAGTTGTTTGTCATTTTATGGAAACTTTAGCTAATCAATTTTTGGCCACTCAAAGAACCCTGACATATGAATGTATAGAAGTAAAGTGCCATCCCTAAATATCCATGACTGTTTTATTGTCAGTCTGATGTTTTGTGATGCCACTGTAATACATACCATTTTGTGTCCGTTGTGCTGTCTCTGATACGGGCTGTGCTGGATAGCTTACATATACTATCTGAGGTTGAGGCAAAGGCTGTTGTCTGTATATTAAGTGAGGACTTTGAGAATTAGGAAGCTCAATGAAAGGTAATGGTGGTCTCTGATCTCTCTTGACTTCATAATCTTCTACAATTCTCAGTCCATCTGTTCTTCCATCCATGCATAATCGTAACAATTCTTTCAAAAATTCTAAGTTATTAGGACCTAGACGATCTCTGTCTTCTAAAGCATCCCACAGGTCAATTGCAGTTTTAATTTTTTCACTTTCACGTTTTTTTATGACTTCCTTCAATGCAAATAACATACTCTTTAAATTTTCTGGATGGATTTTGGAAGCTAACTCAATCAGCATCGCCTTGTAGTCCCCCATTCTGAAATAGTTTGAACACAAAATTTGAGCATTTAAGTTATTAAGGTGATGAAAGTTGTAATATATCTCCATTTATTCACATTTAGTTATTACCAGTATAGTGTCCTTTAGGTACCTGGGTTTCTGCAGAGCTTTAAACCTTCAACGAACTGTTTACATGCAGAGTAAATTTTGAATATATTTAACAAATTGACTGACTGATGAAAGTACAACAGCACATGAAAAACAATTCAGTCTCAGAGCAATGAAATTAAACTTATTTCCACCAAGGCAAATCAAGGAAGACAAGCAATGCAATTCTTGGCAGGATTTTGACATAACTCACTGATGTTGAATACAGCATGCTAATTACTTAACCAAACCAGATCAGTATTTAAAGAAATAAAATAAGAGTAAAATACCAGAATGACACCTTGAATCCACACTGACATCTTTATCTTAGATCCTTTCTAACATAAATGAAATGTATAAAAATATGCACTAAACAGCAAAATAGATAAACAATAAAAAACAATGTCAATAATACTGTATACACAAAGTTTTCAGAGTGTGCTATGTGAGCTCTATACAGGTGGTCCACAGAAAGGTTTACAATAGTTAGCTATAGTGAACATTAAGGAGGATCATTAGGTGGTCCAATGAGACTATCAGCAATGGCTAAATGGTCCACTGAAACCCTCTGCAATGTTCAACTGGTCCATGAAAAAAGTGAGACCCACTGATATACACAATTTCCTACAAATCCACTAGTCTTAGTAGCAAAACATGAGAATGAAGTACACAATACCAAGCAATCAAAACTGGGCCCAGAATGAGGCAGAAACAGAAACGGTGACAAATTTGTTTTCTTCAGATGAGGCCTGAGTACATATCAAGAAAGATTGCCCTCCTAAGAAGTCTGGTAACAACAGTAACAGACTCAACAATTGGCAGGTTGCACAGATATTACATGGACAAATTGCAAGAGGATGAAGAGTTACTTATTGAACTGGCAACAGACTGTTGGATGGAGACATCAAACTGCACATAGCAGGCACCATTCATAGCACTGGTGTCAACCTTCTAATTACCATAACTACCATATCTAGTATGGTGTATCTGAGGATCAAACCAGAGAAAAGGCCAAACCTGATACCTATGAAAGAAAGAATTACTCTAGCAGTCGGCCAACATTCCAACAAGGTATTCTTGAATGGATTTTCTCAAGATAAACTCATATCAACTTGATGTTGAAAAAGGTTACCTTTATTATAGCAAAGAGTACTTGCATTCTGCTGACTAATGCACAATGTTCCAGTGATGCACAAAATGATTGTTTCAGGAAAATTTGACCAGCCACTGCCTTCTGTACTAATGGAAAATGCCATGTTTACGTATCATCAAAAGTTGAGACAATGTCTCATTCTTGTCAAAAGAATGGTGGTCAGGACAAAAGAAATATAATTTGCCAATAAAAATATTGAATGGGATGGGAAAAACAGAAAACATATGCTGAGACAAACATTACCAGCATAGCAGTTGATGAAGTCATTGATTTGCAGGAAAGTATGACCATTTGTTTACCTTCAAAATATGAAATAGCAGCTTTAAATACCATCTCATATAGGATAACTGATTCATGCCTTAAATGAATTGATATATGAGAAACAAGCAACAGAAGTGAATAAGTTGCTCTGCAACTATCACTCTTTGCAGTGCCAAATTCTGGTTTTGGGAGATCAAAAAAGAGGTGACACAAAACTGAAGCAGGGGTCACATAACCTGGCAAAGTAGGCAACTAAATCACCTAAAGAATGTAAACTTCACCTTCTTCTGTTAGGAAAGCAAAATCAACTTCGTCCGTCCTGTGATTGTTTTAGAGGTACATTGACTGACCATACTTTCTGTTATGCCCCCTCACCTTAGCCAGGTTGGTTCTGTTAGTGTTGTAGCAAAATATATTCATCAAGCCATCAGTAGTTTGATTTGGTTTTGGTATCAGTTACACGGACGAACTCTTGCTCATTCACAGGTATGTGCTTAAATAGCTGATTGACCACTAACCCTTTCCTGAAAAGTTAGCACTATCTGTTCACAGCCCAATTTCTGCACATTATCCTTTGATGATAAAAATCATACAAACTTGTGTTTTAAAACTTTAACAATAGTTTGTAAATAGCAATTTGTGTTTTAAGATCAGAATCAGTGATCTGGATATTTTAACTGCCTCTTGTACACTCTTTTGTTGTTGTTGTTGTTTTTGGGCTTAACGCCATTTTTCAACACACGATAGGCTATTCATGGCGGCCAGTATTAATGGTGGA
Organism: Potamilus streckersoni; assembly: GCA_016746295.1. NCBI lineage: Eukaryota > Metazoa > Mollusca > Bivalvia > Unionida > Unionidae > Potamilus > Potamilus streckersoni. Next base: position 274,810 of record JAEAOA010002008.1, read on the forward strand.
GGAAGAAACCAAGAAATCACAGGAAATAACCACCGACCCACAAGAAGCTACTGGCCAGCTTTCTCACATATCCACATTCACTGAATCCTATACTTGAACCCATGCAGGAAGAGGTGAGATGGCAGTGATCCGTAATGGATAGCGCTTTAGACCACTTGGCCACTCGGGGCCCCACACTGTTTTGTCATAAAATTGGTTTGAAACTCTAAGTAAACCAGTAATAAGGAAATAATGGCAAACATTGCTATGTCTGAGAAGTACCACTTTATTAGATTGTTTTTGTAAATCATCTGGTAAATATATTCAGAAAAATATGCAATTTATAGAAAGCAAAGCCTATGTATTATGTTGTTTAAGATTTAACTTTAATATGCAATTGTGTAGGTCACAAACATAATGGACAATGCTATGTTGTAGAATTCACAAGAAGTGTTGTAATGTCAAAGTTCTTTTCTGCCTTGACTTGTATTTGTGAAAAAAATGAAAAAGGCAGCAAAGCAGATACTATTTGACCAATGCCTAAAATTATTACAAGTATATAGACAAATAAAAAAAAATTTGCAATCCTATCAATGGATTGTTGTAATGAAGCTGTATATAGTAAGTGATTACATTACAAAATTCCCTCTTCGGTTGGAAAGATAGGTTTAGTTCATATATTAACCATAAAGGAGCAGGGTCTGTAATTTTATACAACTTAAGTGTTATGCATGAATAGTTATGGCAATGTTTTATCTGCAACAAAGAAATGAGGATGAACAGTATGATTTGAAGACACAGTGTTAATTTGCCCTCATGTACATGGTACAGAGGTTGTTACAAAATGAGTTTAGAAATCTTTGAAAGTGCCATTATTTTAAACTTTTAGAAAGCATAAACAATTATGTCGAGTTTCAAACCCAGGTCCGCGAGTATATGGCACCCATCACCTTGCCTGCATGCACCAGCCCACATACCATCACCACTAAGCACGCATCACCAAATAATGATGGCACTGAACCAGTGTTATATAAGCTCATGCATAGCAGACACACTCGCATGATGACCTAGTAAATAATTCTCATATACATACATACATACATACACAGAGGTCTTGCTAGGATTTTAAAACTATGGGTTAATGACTCCCATTTTGGTAAAAATAGGAGTCCCACAAGCAAAAGTTGCAGTCCCATCCCAGAAAACTATGCAAATTAAAAGAACTATTGGTTGCCATTGAGTATAAATTTCTACTTTCTTTGTGACACTTACATAGCTCATATCTGTCCATCTGAGACTGAATTTTTTCAATACGAGGAAGGTCTTATTCCATGCACTAAGCTAGGCATCACACACCTGGCTAATGTCCCATCCAAACTATCAGTTCTAGCAACTTAGCACTCTGCTGAATCTCATTACAATTAATCAGATTGCCGTTTACAATCTAATACAATTGCCGTTTAACCCCAAAATACTTATCCAAATTTGCAAATGGCATTTTGTCTAAGTTTCAACATGTCTTATAGGTCACATGCACTGCTTATTCAGCCACACTCAGAAATGAACACAATAATGAGAGCTAAAGTTGTTTATTTGATGTTCTCTTATAAATGACCACATGTACATCTCCGGATCTTTCTGCCTCTGAATTCAATCACTGTAAATATCAATACCTTTTCATACCCAGCAGCCAGTCAAAGTCTTTGAAATTGCCTTGAATGTATGTGTGCACAGTAAATTACATAAAAATCATACATTTGCCTAAAATGGCATCACAAACAGCATATGTTCAATGTATGAACTGTTGTTTAACCTTGGAAAGCTCTCTGATCATGTTTACTGGTAGCATACAATTTTTATGTTCAAGCCAAATGTATCACACGTACACAGTAGTGTGCTAACTATTAAATGGATATGAAATTTAAATGTGGCTATTTTAGGGAAATATTAGGTAGCCTTTCTTACATTGGCAAAAAACACGATGCCTTGTTAGTTTTTCAAAACAATATCTTTTCTATATCTGATTTTCTCTAGTTTTTCCAAATGTGATTGAAGGCTTACTGATGAGTTTCGAAATTTCGTATATTTCTTGTATGTCAATTGTAAAACAACTCTACCACCTGACCTAATCATACAATGAGATACCTCGAATCCGATAGTTATGTTTTGGGTGTCTAGGCCTAAAACATGTCTCGATGCACAACACATAAATATCAGGGTCGAATTCTTATATCGTAGGACTCCGACCTGACCCACTATCAATCCCTCATTTCATATATATTTTAGTGTAAATTTTTCAACATCATTATTGTTGACTTTTTCACCTGCATAATATCTTGGACTCTTTTGCTTCCTCCCGGCTAATCAAGACCTTCAAACTCCTCACTACAAAGAAGAATTATTACTTTATGTTTCTATGACAAATACTGCGAATATTTATTACCACCCTCCCTAGAATTTCCTTCACCTCTTAACCAGTAATCTTTCATGGGATTCCCCCACTTTACTCAGGGACCGATGATTGCAGTATTTTGGATCATACAAGTCTGACTGAGATTTTCTTTCCAAACAGATTATCTTTTTCTCCTAGATTAAGATATATTTATTTTTTTCGATTCATTAATTCTCTATGACTCAAAATTAAAGTTAAAATATATTTCTGCATACTAAAAGACTTTTTAATTATTAAATAACAACCGGCCAAAAAATATGGTTAATCAGTATGGTTCCCTATTTCTATCTCGGGATTTCCATACTAAACACCGTAAAGACGCACAAAACACAAAGACGTACATGGAATTTAAAACTGATAATAGTGGAAAATATTTATTGTTGCATGTATGTGTATCATTCTTTTCATTAAATATCTAGTTGAACTCAACATTGTAATGAGTTATGTTAGATATTCAATGATGCATCTTGTCACGGTAATGGAATCTTATCATCATATTTGCAAACTATTTTTATCTCGTTTCAAACAGATGCAGAAAGTTTCTTGTCAGTATACATATTTCATATGTACATGTAATAAGTATTAGGAAAAGATAAGTGTGCAAAGACTGCGCAGACACTATATACTTACTATACTGGAAAATATTTACTGTTGATAAAATAATTATATATATATATATATATATATATATATATATATATATATATATATATATATATATATATATATATATATATATATATATGTGTGTGTGTGTGTGTGTGTGTGTATGTGTGTGTGTATGTATGTATGTATGTATGTATGTATGTATGTATATATATATATATGTATATATATATATATATATATATATATATATATATATATATATATATATATATATATATATATATATATATATATATATATATATATATATATAAAGAAAACGAAAACGAGGAAGGATGATATTAAAAGAGTTTTAAAGAGTAAATGCAGAAAAGAAAAATTGAAGAGAGCAAGAGAGCAAGAAAAGAGGCGAATAAAAGTGTGTGTGTGTGTGTGTGTATGGGGAGAGAGAGAGAGAGAGAGAGAGAGAGAGAGAGAGAGAGAGAGAGAGAGAGAGAGAGAGAGAGAGAGAGAGAGAGAGAGAGAGAGAGAGAGAGGCTGACAGTTATGAAATTGAAAAGAAACATGAATTGTACGAAGTGTTGTAAGCTTATACGAATGCACAAAAAAGAGATTAAATGGTGATATCGGGTCAAAAGAAAGAAACAAGTACAAAAAGAAGTTATATGATTCAGATGATGTAATAGAAGTTAAGATATAAAAAGACTAAAGAGGTCATACAATAGGCAAAATAATCAAAAAGAGATCTGAGATACGACCAATAGAGACAGCACGAGTTACAATTATTGCTTAAATAGACGAGTGTATATGAGACCAACAACTGAGAGGAAAAAAGAAGAAAGAATATAAAGAAAATATGCAACATGAGAAAAATATTAGAAGAGGCTGAAATAATAGTATGTAAGCGAGACAAAATAGTGTGTAGGAGAAAAAGAGATTAAAGAGGCGCAATAGAGGTCAAAAGAAACTATAAAAAGGCACAACAAATGAGAAGAGGACCAAATGAGGAAAGAATGTACGAAAAGAAGTCTATAATAGGCAACTTTGGTAAAATTAAAGAAGAAAAAAGGATGCACAAGAAAGAAGATATACAATTTTAATTGGCTGAGATTCAAAAGTTTGGAAAGAACGATGATATCACTGGATTATATATAATAAAATAAGAATAACAATAAAACAAAGACAGGAAGCGACTGTGACTCAAATCAAAGACAAAGAAAATAAAATGAGTCAACTTCGCTGTTTGAAACAGACTAAAGTTTGCATATAGGTAATGAGGGGAAAAACATAATAAAAAGAAAACAAAAGTTGAGGGATTTCAGTTACGGGATGCTAGAACAGGCTGAGTTAGATATGTTGAGCTTCGGGAGGATGCATTACCATATCAAATGAAACGATATTAGTTGTGAATAGAGAAGACTATGTAGAAAAATTTAGTCGTAGTCCATATAGCTCAGGATCTGGAGGAAGGCTTGGTCACGTTGCAGGTCGCTTTGTCCAGAAAAATGTCGTCGGTTGAGTAGTGTCATATTGGGTATTTTACTCCGTTTTTAACCCATTGGATTCTGCCCAGTCGTCACTGCCTCTACACCCACCACCTCTCTTGACTTGGCAAGCAAGCAGCTACATACAATGTGCAAGCAGTGCATGATTAGCGGCGACGCGTTCTACTGGAGTGACCGTGGCAGTGAAGAACTTTTAGTTAGGTGTCGGATTCGCTTTAAGTCTTATATAACGCGCAAGCTTACCTGCCTTCCCAAGAGCCTCAATGATCGCCTAATGATTCTACAAGTTCCATTTGGGAAACAAGAGGAGTGCCACGTTGATCATCGCCTACACTCCAACAATAAATAAAGATGAGGTGAAAACATGTTCTATAAAGAACTGGATTGGCTCATGTCAGTCACCCCGAAATCGAAAAAACACTAGAGTAGGGACTGACCACCAGACATGGGGAGTAATTTTCGGAATACATAGCATCAGCAAGTGCAACAATAACCGGATGATGATGCTCAAGATGTGAGCCACAAATAACCTTCATGACAAACACTTTGTTCCGCCTACCTACCCGTAACAAGACGTCATGAATGCAGCCCCGCTCACCAGGATGAAGGGCAGAAGGGGCGTAGGAGTGACAAAATCCATATGTGGTGGTGATTGCTGAACGAACCATGGGATATTTATGTCCAAGTTCAGTCGCCACATCCAGTTCAAGAGACGTCCCCAAAGAAACAACTATAGAGACTTAACGTCTCTAAGCTGAAAAATAGCTCAATCGCCGAAAGTCTCTCATAGATCTTGGATAACAAATTGGGAAGACCTGTAGATTGGCAAGGCAACAGGGGAAGAATAACTGAGTCTTCTTGAGACCCACTGCCTCTTTTACCACCCTCATTAATCTGGGACATACTGCACGCAAGAATCAGGACTTTTTCGATAACAATAATAAAGAGACAGGTACACTGCTTACTACACAGAGGTCTTCTGAACAACCCTTTATCATCCTCCAGGAGTGCAGCCTTCACCAGCATGCGCAGGACAGTTCGGGCAAAGATTAGAAAGATGCGGGAGTCCTGGTTCAGAGGTAAAGCAGAACAGCTTCAGGCATATACAGACATAAACTACTCAAATCGCTTCAACTTGCTAAAAGTTGTTTACGACCACCAGTCTTCTGGGCTCTCTCCACTCCACTAGGATGGCAAAAACATTCTTACTGAAAAGGCTTAATTCTTGAGCGATGGGCAAAATACTTCAGTGATGTCCTCAACCGTCTATTATCCATCGACGATGAATCCATATAACGCTTGGATCAAGTGGAAACTAATGATGAGCTGGACACTCCTCCCAGTGTGCATGAGATTAAAAAAGACATCAGTCAGTTGTCCTGTAGAAAAGTTCCAGTATCAGATGTACCGAGATGTGCAAAGTTGGGGGACCTGTACTGCTACAGAAGCTCATTGACATCTTCCAAGCAATATGGAATAGTAGTCCCACGGGCATTTTAATGATTCATTGTTTACCTCTACAAGTGTAAGGACTACAGTCAGTGCTGCGGTGAAAACCATAGAGAAATCATCCTCTTGTTAATTACGACTTTTTCTCGCATCCTGCTCAATCTCTTCATTTGCCATCTTGTACAGGGTCTACCTCCAGAATGTCAGGACAGCCGTGGGATATGCGACACGATGTTAGCTGCAAGACAACTCCATTCGCAGTTACAAACTGCGTCAAAGGAGGCTGTGTTTGGCACCCGTACTCTTCAGCATGATGTTCACAGCCATGCTTACAGGGGCCTTCTAAAAGAGTGATAAGGGCATCCATGTCAGAAGTTGTTCAACCCAAGGCGAATGCAGACAGTCACAAAGGTAAAGGAAGTAGCCATCAGGGACTTCATATTTGCTAACGGCTGCTCCCTTAATGCCATCTAACAAGAAGACGGGCAAGCTGGTATGGACAGGTTCGCTGAGGCATGAGACAATGACAACCTCACCATCATCACCAAATAAATCGAAGTAATGTAACAGCCTTGCCTAGTAAGCCATATTGTTTTCCTGGGCAATACAGTAAAGTGTCAGAAACCCCAGGCTGTCGACAGCTTCATGTGTCTTGGCAGCAAGCTCTCAAGGATAATCAATATTGACATTGAGGTCAACAGCAGAATTTTTGCTAAAGCCAGCTAAGCCTTTGGAAGACTGCGTGTGAATCCGTGTGACCGCAGAGGAATCAGACTTAACCAATAATATGAAAGTGTACCGTGCTGCAGTGCTCACCACCATTCTGTATGTCAGCGAGAAGTGGATTGGCTGTAGCATACATTACCGATAACTTAATCAATTTCATATGAGCTGTCACTGAAAGATTATGCGCATATGGTGGCAAGACAAAATTTCTGATACAGAGGTTCTCACGAGGGTGAACATCCCATCCGCTGAAGAGACCCAAGTTAAATGGACAGACCTCATCGTCCGTATTTCAAAAGCAGCTTCTCTGTGGTGAACTCTGCGAAGGAAAGCGCGATGTTGGAGGACAGAAGAAGCTCTTCAAAGACTCATTAAACGAGTCCTTGAAAGATAATCATATCAATAGTGACTCATGGGATATCCTTGCATAAGAAGTCCCTCCTGTCTCAACAAGATCACATCCGTAGCCTACGCAGCATAACAGCAAACTAATACTGAGGCGTAGAGAAAACTTGCAACACGTAAGGTTAGGGCTGCCAACATCTCTACTTCTATACCACCCCTTGTGTGCTCCACATGCGGAAGAGGCTTCTGTATCTCGATGACCTCTCTAGTCGTCTCCATACACATAGCTTGATAGCATATCTCTGAAGCTGTGGTTGTGATCAACAACGATAGACAAACAATCACCATTAATGATCCACGAAAGTGACCAAAACAGAGACACATTTCTTGTGGCTGTATCAGGTATGGCATGCCGTAATGCTGAATAGATGCATACTTACCCAGGTTATAATCTGAATAATACATTAACCAGTGATAATTCGATTCAGCTGAAATAAATATGGCTCATTTTACTTGCCAAAAAATTCAGCCATTTTGGTTTAACTGAGCAATGTATTTTCCAGTGAGCATTAAATTCAGAGCATAATTAACTGAAGCTATAAATTTGTAACGAGCTGTAACAAGATCTGTTTGCTAATATCGAAAAATATCGGGAATATTTCTAGTGATCACACTGGTTTAATATCCGGTTGTCCTAAACTTACTATTTCACGACTGTGCGTGTTTACCATTACATTGAGCTATGCGTGTATATGCATAATGATGTTGTGAAATAATTATTTAAAATGTATTTTTCGATATCAGCTTGTTATGGGATGGGTTATTCTCATGTTGTTATCTTAAAATACGTGGCTTTTCATTTACACTTTCAATACCGAATTGTTGCCCTGACAGCCAAAACGCTATACTAACGGACACAATATTGGTTGAATCAGTCCAAGTTTAGGAGAAAATGTTTCTTTAATATGTAGCGATACAGCCGGGTATAGCTGATGAATGTGAAAACTAAAAATCAAATTTTATGCTGTAAAGCTGATTTCAGTCAGGAACACGTATATGAATCTTGTACGGATCGCACATTTTAAGTAACTTTAAAACCCCACGCGAATAGCTTAAAATTAGTCGCGTGCCAAAATTTCAAAGAAATAATCAAAGAGCACAGCTTAGATGGAGAGGTTTCGTTTTGTATTCAAGAATTGCTGTGGAAAATGATGCCAAAAAGTCAGATTGACTCTCAAAATATTGTGAAGAAGGTTATTGAGGTTTCACGAAATGGCATTTAACTACCAAATTACTGCTATATAAAGTATGTTGCAGAAAAAACTTCGATCGCTATATCTTTTGAATGCATCATATAGATTTATCAAAGGAGCTCAAAAGACGTTATCTGCGTTTCCAGAGACATATTTGAGGCAGATTAATAAGCTAATTAATTAGTGACTTTATAAATGGAATGGGATAAATTAGGATGGGCTTATGAAGATAAAAAGAAGAAAACTTTATGTAATATAGTTAAAGGAAAAAGTGGAGTCTCTGAATAAACCGCCTACTACTTCTAAAGCAACGTCTGAAACGTTTGATGATTTTAGCGACTGATCAAACACAAGTAAATTAAATAGATGTTCTTTGTGGTATTTTAAACGAATGGAATCCGAACTCACCACTTATAAGTATATCTATGAAATGTCGTATCATGACGCAGAATAGATGCAGAATGAATACAGAAAACAATTATCAAAAGCTATCAGTAAAATCAACAGAGCTAAAACTAATGAATAAAATCGCCAGCGCTCCAAGACTTTTGAAGTTATTGCATACAACCTGGTCGTACTCAAGTTTGCGTAATAGTAAGTGTTGGGTCGTTTGAAATGCTTTAGGCTGAGAGAAGCTTGGAAGATTGCAGATGAATTTATATCAACGTTGGCAACATTTGCTTCCGATACCAAATTATTTTAGAAAAAAAATAATTTAAACTTTTAGTTTCTACAAAGTAGGATAATGGACACTGTAAAGTTTTCTATCCATACTCAATCTGCTTGAACAAATAGGAGTAGGTTGTAATGTGGATTTAGTGGCGTGCTAAGGACAAATGGTGCCCAGGGACATGATAATGTCCCAAAAGGTGTTTTGGCACCCCAAGATCTTTGGTGGCCAGAATTCTGGCACCCCATGAACTCTGGCACCCGTGGCATTCGCCCCATCCGCTCGTTAGTAGGGTACTATATGGATTTCCAAATGAACAAATACTTTAGCATGCATATATATATATATATATATATATATATATATATATATATATATATATATATATATATATATATATATATATATATATATATATATAGATACAACAATAAACTGACGACGAACAGTACGAAACTAGTAACTAACTAGCCTAAGCGCTTTCGACTCTTAATGAGTCTTTTTCAAAGGCAAATACAAAACATATATACGACAAACAAATAAACACAAAAACGTTGTTTGTAAACCTCTACATGGCTGTCTTCACATGTGCTAAAACTATAAATACAACCAGCTTGTATAGACTAGTTGCGGTAACTGAAAACGTTGTATAATTCCCTACAAGTCTACAAGCCAAAGAGACATCTATTTTTACTTTTTGTACATATGTAACGCAGATTATATCCCGGATATTTGATTCTATACCGGTTATTCTTATAGTAAAAATTGAAGGATAATAAGATTTAGAAAATGTTAAATTCTACTAGTGCAAAGTTTTCATTTTCTAGTTTTCTTGGTTTAGACCGCTTGGTTTCAATGTTCTAAGGCGGCGTATCCAGTATGATTCCTTTTCCTTCCTGGTTTCGGAACTCCAGCTGTGGTTGTTAGCAATAGCGATAAGTATTATATCACTGAAAGTGTGGCCAGGGGAGGAGAAGTGTTTTGCGACTGGGCTTCTGTACAGCTTTTTTGTCATCCAATCAGATCTATGATAAACCTTAAAATAATAATAGGGATTTAATTCCTAATGGTATTAACGTGTTTGGACTTAATGCTTCTTATAAAGTATATCCACTACGAAATCATCTTTTGCCGGACCAAATACAATAAATTTATTAATATTTTTAAAAAAAACATCATCGTTTAATTAAAAAAAACTTTGATGGTCTCGTTGGAAAATAGTATAACAAACATAAAGAAAAATTATACTTTTGTTATAAGTGTTTGCATGGTTTTGAAAAAATACAAAACTGGATGATCATCAAAAATATTGCGTACACAACCAGAAAACGTTTATACCTAATAAAGAAAATAAAATATTAATATTCACAAAGTAAAGGTGTCGTGCCATTTACAATTGCATATGATTTCGAGTCAATTCTAATCCCCAATGAAAATAAAGATAAATCTCGTCAAACAACACATCTAAACAAACATATTCCAATAGCTGTAGCATATAAAATAATATGTATTCTTAATCCTGCTTTATCCGAACCAGTTAAGATTTATAGGTAAAAAATCGGTGAATCAGAAGATGCTGCAGTCTGTTTAATCAAAAGTTTATTCGATGAAGTTAATAAAATCTATGAAAACTTTCTAGAAAAGTTATATTAATAATAATGCTACAACAATGGTCAGAATATAATGCAGCAACTTGTTGTCATATCTACAATTAAGTTTTTGATGATGTTTTTCTTAAACTATTAGATCATTGTTATATTACTTGAAATTATTTTGGTGCAGTTCACATTATCTATAAAGAAAAAATTCATACAGTGAAGTTTATCACTTGCGTAGCTCATAATTTTAGAGGATATGATGGTCGTTTTATTATTAATGCGCTTGATCATCAAGATATTGTAAATTTATGTAATGGTAGAAAGATAACTGCAATTCTGAATAATGTTGACAAATTTATGTCAGTATCAGTTGGTCCACTTATGTTCATCAATAGCATGCAATTTATGGCTAGCTCTTTTGACGCTCTCGCTAAAAACTGTAGCGAGTTTACTGCATTAACTGAATATTTTGATGATAAGGTTGATTTGTTGAAAAAGAAAAGTATCTTTCCATATGAGTACCTCGGCTGTATAAGTCATCATGATGAAGAGACTTTACCTGAAAAAGATAAATTTTATGACTAGTTAAATGGTGAAAATATTTCTGACGCCAAATATAAACACGCGGTTGATACTTGGAATAAATTCAACTGTAAAACTCTCGGAGTATATATGGACATTTATCTGATTCAAGACACACTTTTACTCTATGACATATTTTAACGTTTTGGAAGAAGTAGTATAGATAAGTATAACTTTGATCCAACGTCGTATTTCTCTAGCCCTGGATTAATTTGCGACGCTCTTTATAAATTAACACGAGCTAGAACAGAACTAATAACTATCGGTCATATTGATAAGTATCACTTTATTGAAAGTGCAATTCGTGGTGAAATAAGTATTATAAGCAATAAATAAGCTCGTACTAATAATAAATATCTTAAAGGTTTGATACCAATAAACATTCTAATTTATTCGTTACTTGTATATAAACGCACTTTATAGTTGGGCAATGTTCAATTGATGCCATATGCGTGCGATCGTTGGGTTTACTTAACAGATTAGTAAAGATACTAATAACTTTAATAAAGTTTTGAATTCAGATCACTCCTGCTATCTCGAAGTTGATGTCGATTATCCTGAATAATTACATGATTTGCACAATGATTATCCATTTTTACCAGGAAAAAATGATAATCTCAGATTCAATGTTATCAAAAGAACAAATAGCTAATTGTATTGGAAAACACTGCGTTGTAGGAAAATTAGTTCCAAATTTGTTAAATAAAAGAAATTATATCCGTCATTATAGAATTCATAAACAAGCTCTAGATAATAGTTTGAAAGCAGCTAAAATTCATCGAATATTACGCGTAAGATAATCCCGATGGATATTACTTTATATCAAGTTTACCGTAACAATAATATGAGAACTAAAGCAACAACATATTTTGAAAAGGATTTCTACAAGCTTATGAATAAGTATGTATCTAGTAAAACGAAGGAAAATATTTGTAATAAAGTTGACGATAAAATTGTGAACAAAATGATTAAATAAACTAGCTGCATTAGGTAACTTTGCTGGTTTAATAAACATAAATGAAAATCTAAATTTAGTCAAGAAATTTAAAACTAAATTAGTTTTGAACAAACCTATATTTGTTGGTGCTACCGTACATCTAAGTGGTTGATGTACGATTTTCATTATAATTTTGCTAAGAAAATATGGCCTGGTTCAAAATTGTTGTTTACAGGTATCGGCTCACTAGTTTATCAAGCATTTACAGAAGATGTTTTGATCTTTCTGATGTTTCACGAGATAGTCAATTCCACGGCGCGACTTATACAAAAGTTATTGGAAAATTGAAAGATGAGTTTTGTTTCAGACCAGTTTTCGAATTTATAGGACTTCGAAGTAAAATGTATTCGTTAAAGACAGAAGATGGTTAAGAAAAGTAAAAGTTAAAAGACGTTAATATATCAGTGGTAAACAATATATAATATTAAACATGACGATTACATTAATGTATTATTCAGCAATGAAAAACACAGCTAAAATGTACACAATACGATCAGAGAAACACCAAATCAGAATAGACAGGATAATAAAGCAAAGTTTAACAAATTTTGATGATAAGCGTTATTGCGTTGATGGAATAAATACGCTAGCTATTGGTCATTATTTATCTAAACATTAGTTTGTAAAAATTACTTTCTATATTTCATATTTCTTATTATTTCCAAAGAATTCTTAATAAATTTCAATTTGATAATCACTTATAATTGGATCTATTTTATGTCTATTATCATCTATTATCCACATGAAGTGGAATACAGTAATTACCTTTTGATGTTATAAAATGATCTTCATGTTTATTAAATTCTTCTCTTATATTTCTCTATACTTAAACTCAAAATCATTAATTTTGTATTATATTAAGGCTTACCATTGCAAGGATGACTAATGGAATTTTCATATCTGCCATAATTGAAATTCTTTATATAATTATTTAACTAAAATTTAACATTATCCTTTAAGTTTGTGAAAAATTTCTTTTCATCTTCTTGGTTTTTAAGAAATTCATGTACTTGTTCTACGTTTTCTTATTCTTTTGGGAGAAATAGAAAAACTTCTCGTTTTTTTATCCAGCAGATCGTTTATTATGCGTGTAGATACGTCTGTTTCTGGATCATTCATTTAGAATTTCTTTAAATTTATCACATTTTAACTTATAACAAATCCAAAATGTTTCATCTGGTTGATAAATAAAATTATGTGATCCAGTTTGCTTTCGATCTACTTGTAAACCGAGTGGTACATACTCTCGACTCGATCATTAATTTATTATTAAATTAAATACGTATACTTTTATACAAGTAGCAGAAATAGCTTTACAATCTTTTTTCTAAATTATATATATATATATATATATATATATATATATATATATATATATATATATATATATATATATATGTGTGTGTGTGTGTGTGTGTGTGTGTGTGTGTCTTTTTTGATGAACAATATGTGTTAATAGTATGCATATAATCCACCATTCTATTTGATTTATTTGATTTTAAATAAGTTTTATTACACATTTTACTTTGGGATTACCTTATAATCTTTACAATCGCTGCTGTTGCAATAAAATGTTTACAGTTTAATAATAATTTTTATAGACAAATCCTAAAAAAATGAACAAAAATGAGTTGTTCTCGGATGTTTTGAACTGGTATTACCACTGTGTTAGAAATACCTTTTTCTTATCCTACTATGTCCACCGTGGTTACGATCACCAGCGAATATTTTACAACATTGACTTAGATGAGAAAAGAAAGCTCTCGACTTTTATTCAACAACGACGCATTTGTTCGAGTAACAGTTATTGGGCAAAGAGGATCGTCATATATAAAGGGTATCGGTGTAATTGTTGCGTTTTTTAATGAAGAAAGCACTAAACTCCCAGAACATACAATTGTACGAAATTCAAATATTCCCCAAGAAGAGATTTTCTATAATTGTATGACAATTTTACCAGTAAAAATGGTAATTGGCCAAAAGTGCGTAAGCGTATTGCACGTGGGAGTGGTGAGTCCAGGCATAATCTGTATCATGTAATTGTACTACGCGATTTTATTATTAGTGGAAAAATTACGATCGACCCACAATATTACCAACGTGAAAATATAATCGAAGCGGAGAACCCATTTAATGATGAAACATAATAACTCAAGTTTGGTAGTAAATGCCATTTGGGGTCTTGTTACAGCAACACAAATGTTGATCTTTGAGTGACTGTAATCACGGCAACTACATCCATCGTATGTGCAGCAATCGGAATTACTGTATGGGGCTATAGCCAAAATATCCGATGTCTCTGGTGGTCCTGGGACATTAATTTGAATACGAGTACATTCACGAGCACGCATTTACACTTGTAGCGGCAGAAAGCAGTCTCAACGCCGTTAGTAAACTGTATACTGCAGTTATTGAGGATAAAATAATTAGCATCATAGTCGAGTATGATGAGATCGAGCTAGCGGAAATGGAAAATACCGACAAAGCCGAGTACAGACTAAAACAAAAGTGCGGTTGCAGATTTGCAAACAATATAAGTGGAGTAAAACGATCTTCACTTTCGTGGCTTATTCATCCCCTGGGTGCGCATTGTATTTGGCTTGCTTGTCAAATCATTTGGGGATGGAGGCTATTGCGACTGGTCAGAACCCAAAGGGTCAGAAGGGGGGACACTTAATATGACACTACTGGTTGGCTGTCTATGAGGTGCTGGTTCGCTTTAGTGACTCCAAGTTTCTAAACACCATCGTGCTCTTCCCCTGACTAATCTCCCTCGCCAACACCTGAAGGGCTACAAAGACATGCCAGGGCGCGGAGATGCCCCATTGAGAGATGGTCTGTCACGAGAACTATCTGGAGATGCGTTCTATTGCTTGTCCGTGGTCACAGCAGAAGAGTCTCCCTCGCAAGGAACTGGATGATTACGCAGACGTGCCGGGTACTAAGATGCCCCGCTATGCGTTGATCTGCAAAGAGAGATTATCTCGAGACCGCTGTCTGTTATGTGTCTGAGTCCTTAGCTGTTTAGCCGGCAAGGAATGTGTACTCTGCCCACCTTGCACGAATTTAAGAATGTTGATTTCCACCTAGAGCCCCATCGTTTGGTCCGCGAATTACAGGGCAAGATTTGAAAGCGTAACCACACCTTCGTCCACAGCATTGACACGGATATGGCGGAGGCGGCGGAAATGGCAACGGCGGCCGTGTGCGGTGACGGCGGCGACAAGAGTCGCCGGAGACGGCGAGCGAAGGTGGCGGAAGTTTTTTCTGGTCAGAGACATGGTGTGTTTGGAGCCGAAATGACCTTGAGCTCATCTTGAAAGAAGCCAGATTTGTAAGTTAAAGGGATAATTCAGTTTAGTTTCCGTGCGTGTACAACAGCTATTTTCGTATCACAAAGTCCACATTAACGTTGGCATTGACAGCGTCCATTGTTTGAGCTGGGCATCCCCAGTCGTATTCCAAACGTTTCAGATGGTAAACTAGCTGCTGTGTCCTTGCCTACGGCGTTGTAACATTGCTATGGTATATTTTGAAAGAGTATTAGCTGTAAGGGGTATGGTCAAGATGGTGTCGCCAGTAGAAATTCCTGAACACGTGATGCATATTATGAAAGTAATCGTCTTTTCCAGTATAAATTCCTGTCATTTTCAGTATCTGTGGATTTTAATGGTGATGTGTTTAATATTTTTGAAGACTGTTCATCAAAGCAGAGAGTGAAAGTGATCTTGATAATATGTAAATGACTGCTTCTTAATGTAGATTTAAACAACATCTAGCCCTATAACAACCAGGTATACCAGTGAAAATTCACTTGATTATTGTAACACAGTTATTCAAAACAATTTCATTTTGTGTTGGTTTCATTGAATCTGCTGTGATTGTCTGTTGTTTTTTATTAGCACTATGTCACCTCAGCACAGTAGAGGCTATATGGAGCAACTTAAAGATTATTTGTTACAAAACTATAAAAAAATAATTACTTGGTAACAAAGAAATCTATATTTGATTATCACACGATGTGAACAATTGATGTGAACAATTTCTCACCGAACCCAAGCCTCCAAGACTATATTCGTGGTTCCTAAACGAAAGAAATAGTTATGACTGGAATCGCCGAGCCTGGGCGGGGAATCATGGGAAGTCATGTAAACAGGTTTGACAGGAATCATGGGAAGTCATGTAAACAGGTTTGACAGGCCATAGTACACAATTAATTTTACTATATTTTCTCTACATTTGTTCCTCAGTACTGAACTTTCCACTGTGTGACAATCAATACAAATCATATGTTAATCTAAAATACCTTCAAAGATGACTTTACGGTTTAGTTCTTGTCAAGAGTTGACCTGCATTTTTTTTGAGAGGCTGAATTGTAAACAAAACACCAGGCAACGGAACACAGATTTCACTTCCGGATCATCACCATGACCTTATTACTCAATGTGCACTGTCGCCGAAATACACACAGACAACCACACCATAAGCTCACATTTTAAAGAATAATCAATTGCCTTTAAATCCTTACCAAGAATGCCAAAATCTAACTCTAGTATCACCACCAAATTTAGACCGGAAAAAGTGATCTAAAAATAGACTGGGACTACATTCGTGGGGTACTGAACCGGATTTTATTAATTGTGTACTGATTCCATATTACAGAGTTCGATGCATACGAAACAGGGAACAAGACTAGCAGTTGCCCAGCTCTTCGAAGGTTGCATAGCCTCATGTCCTTCAAAAAAAACTGTCTTAGGTGGCGCTCTACATTTTACAGTTAGATTCTTTTCAAGAAAATAATTCTCCAGAATTTCCTCATTGGTTTTCCTGGCAAAAAAAAAAAACCCCTCATTTATCGTAATTAGTGTTAAATAAAACTTTTAATACTTTATTTTGGTGTATAATTGACAAGTGTACTTTGGGCTGTACATGTTATACAGCGTTGTCTTACTTTAGAGGAGCAACTGTAAAAATACATGTAATTGCTAGTGATAGTACACTTTTGACTATTTCAGGATGAATTTTTGAGGATATGTGAGACGCTTTTGTTTATCTACCGGTTGGCGCTCACCATTAAGATAGATGTTAGTGCTAATACTGGTCCGGCGGGCGTCAATATAATGTGACTGGTTGGGACGTGATGCTATATGTCTAAGACATGATGACCCAGTGCTAGAAACCACTATAAACTGTCACAATGCAGATATAGTAGCGATATGACTGGGGAAAAAAATATTATACTACGTTAAAAATCAAAATCGCACACACACACACACACACACACACACACACACACACATTAGCTGCTTGTTTAGATAATTTACAATTTCCACAAGTACAATATGTGAAGAAATTACAGCCACAGTACATGAAAGTAGTTTAGATGTATGCCAGCATTCCCTCCATTTTGCTTGTTACAAATGCAAATGAATTTACACTCGGTTTAAGTAATATCGGTAAAGCGCTAACATTCCCACACCACAGGAGTTTCTAATCTTGTAAAAATTCAGGGCCCCAGGATACCTCTTCAATTTTGGAGGTAAGTAAATTTGGATGTCAAACAATCCCATAATGCAAAGATTACCGGAACTCGCGAAGCTTGTCTGGGCTATAGTCAAAGTAGTGAAACAAAAGCAATGGCAACCTTCATTGCAAGCGCTGCATTTGTTTATATTGTGCTACTTTCAAGTGTAGCGACCAATAAATACGATGAAAAATTAAACGTTCCAAATTTTGAATCTGCTAAGACTTTTCGAATGCAAAAAGTGAATAACCTATGGGAGAAAGCGAAAAAGGTGCGAATTCACCCAATAATCGATATGAGATACCTACTCGTCGAACAGTGGCTTACCTCATCTTTGTAAAATAATACTACAGCCCCAGGGCTGTAAATTTTGTGCTAAAATGCCACTTTGAGACAACCATAATTGAAAACTGTATGACAGTATTTGGCTTATAAATGTAGCTGTCACTTCTGTATCATTTGTGTTAAATCTGAAAACTGCATTTTTTCAAGAAAGAAAACAATAAACACTACCTTGTAATCTTTACTTTCAATTTCAGTAATGCTACACAAGACAGATAGCTTTAAAATTCAGCCCACATGTAGATGTTATAATGTATCACTGATGTCACAATCCAAAGTGTTTAGTCTGGGTTTTGTAGTTTTTAAAATGGTACTGCAATGATTCTATAATGAACTGCTATAGGAACTAGTCATGTTATCACACTAATCCATATAAACTATGAAATAAGGCTTAGATAAACTTAGGGTCAAACATTATTATGGTGGCGGTATATTTTGACAGTTTTAGCTGTAAGGAATAGGGCCATGATGGTGTTGGATGAGTTGCCAGTAGAAACTCCTGAAAATGTGATGCTTATTATGAATGTATTGTTTTCCAGTAAAAAAAACTGTGTAATATTCAGTATTGTAGGGATTTTAATGGCACTGTGTAATATTCAGTATTGTAGGGATTTTAATGGCACTGTGTAATATTCAGTGTTGTAGGGATTTTAATGGCACTGTGTAATATTCAGTATTGTAGGGATTTTAATGGCATTGTGTAATATTCATTGTTGTAGGGATTTTAATGGCATTGTGTAATATTCAGTATTGTAGGGATTTTAATGGCACTGTGTAATATTCAGTATTGTAGGGATTTTAATGGCACTGTGTAATATTCAGTGTTGTAGGGATTTTAATGGCACTGTGTAATATTCAGTATTGTAGGGATTTTAATGGCATTGTGTAATATTCATTGTTGTAGGTATTTTAATGGCATTGTGTAATATTCATTGTTGTAGGGATTTTAATGGCATTGTGTAATAGTCATTGTTGTAGGGATTTTTATGGCACTGTGTAATATTCAGTATTGTAGGGATTTTAATGGTACTGTGTAATATTCAGTGTTGTAGGGATTTTAATGGCATTGTTTAATATTCATTGTTGTAGGGATTTTAATGGCACTGTGTAATATTCAGTGTTGTAGGGATTTTAATGGCACTGTGTAATATTCATTGTTGTAGGGATTTTAATGGCACTGTGTTATATTCATTGTTGTAGGGATTTTAATGGCACTGTGTAATATTCAGTATTGTAGGGATTTTAATGGCACTGTGTAATATTCAGTGTTGTAGGGATTTTAATGGAACTGTGTAATATTCAGTGTTGTAGGGATTTTAATGGCACTGTGTAATATTCAGTATTGTAGGGATTTTAATGGCACTGTGTAATATTCAGTATTGTAGGGATTTTAATGACACTGTAATATTCAGTATTGTAGGTATTTTAATGGCACTGTGTAATATTCAGTATTGTAGGGATTTTAATGGCACTGTGTAATATTCAGTGTTGTAGGGATTTTCATGGCACTGTGTAATATTCATTGTTGTAGGGATTTTAATGGCACTGTGTAATATTCAGTGTTGTAGGGATTTTAATGGTACTGTGTTTAATACTTTAGGAGCTTGTTAATCAAACCAAGACATGTAGCTGTGAAAGTGCTCTTGATAATCTGCCAATGACTGCTGTTGTGGCATTTTGGAGGCATTCAGAGACTTTACAAGAGTTCTGTAATTAATAACATCAGATTTAATGTTCATATAAGTAGCAGCATCATATTTTAGTTAAAATTGCCATCTCAGGAATTGCCTATAGCTACTCAGTAGTCAATTGAAAATTCACTTGATTATTGTTAACAGTAATTAGAAGCACTGTTGTTTTGTTTTGCTGTGGTTGTCTCCATATTGGACCACTCCATTGGCTTAATTGGTTAGAGCATCCAGCTTGGATGTTGGAGGCAGTGGGATCAAACTACAACCGACTCATACCAAAGACTTGTACAAATGGTACTAACAGCTGCCTCTCTTGGCGCTTAGCATTAAGAGGTTTCTGTTAGGTCTGTTTGGTTTTGTGTCAGCATAATGTAAACTACCACATTGCAGACATTAAGCGATATGACTAAAATATTTCCAGCTATGTTAATAACCCAAATTACACAGTCTCCATATCACAACGATAATAAAAGGTTTGTTTGTATTAACCTTTTTATGGTACTGGAGCACAATAGAGGCTATAGTGTTCCAAGTAAAGTTTATTTATTCAGAAATGTAAAATTGATATGGTTTCAGTTAAATCTGTATTTGATTATCTGCATGTGTACAGAGATTTGCATTTCCTTACAATTTATTCTGAAGTAAATTCAATTCAGTTTTAATATTGCTTCCACTCATCTGATTTTTTTAGAGGAACAGCTAAAGGGACAGTTAAAGCATGCATATATATTTCTTGATTATCGGTGTAATAAGACAATATTTGACAATACACCATTGTTATATTACTTGATGATTTGTGTAAACAAGGCTCTGTGGAACATTAGTTCACAAGTAAACAGATTGACTTAGAGGCTCCTGACATTAATTTTTTCCCATCAAAGGTTTTATCTGCTGATCGTCTGTCAGAGTTATATCAAGAACTGGTAAACCAGGACAATTTAGAAAAACAGGTGAAGAAGAATAAACATACTGGTTTAGATGACGATGGATTGTTGGAGGCAGAGGCCAGAGATAAATTTTTGGGTGAGAATATGATAACATTACTTCAATCATGATACAGAATTGTATATTTTAGACTGATTGTGGTTTCTTCATTTTCTTTAAAGTCACTTGTACCTTTGTCTGTCTTTTTCTCTGCTGTATGCTATATCTATCTACCTACCTGTGCACAGTACTGTGTGTATATACCATTATACTCTAATAAATATATACACAGATGCTTTATCATTTCTGATCCCTTTATACCAGTGTTGTGGTCTATACTGATATCATATTGGGAT
The DNA here is from genome assembly GCA_016746295.1 of Potamilus streckersoni. Lineage (NCBI taxonomy): Eukaryota > Metazoa > Mollusca > Bivalvia > Unionida > Unionidae > Potamilus > Potamilus streckersoni. Next base: position 295,812 of record JAEAOA010002008.1, read on the forward strand.
TTCATAAATGACAGTTTGTGTTAAGGCAATATCACAAGCTTCATATAGAGTACTATAAAACTTTGTTCACTTAAACACCATTGCTAGGGAACATTATAAAGAGAATATCTCTTTGTTGTGTTGTGTCTTTGTTGTCTTTATGTAACAGAAACAAAGTGAAACCAACAGGTTTAGTAAAATTCAACAAATATTTTTTTCACTGGAGTACAAAGTGAAAATTTTGGAGGAGTTAACAATATTGTGAATTAAATTCCAAATAATCTTAAATATTCTATCACATGTCTAAAAGTATATAATGTTTTGAATAAATTCCAAATAGTGTTGAATGTGTTGTTGTACCCATAGTCTTGAAGTATCACAGTGATGTAATCCAGAATGTTTCTGTATATGTCCTCAATAATCTATAAGTAATTCTTTAGTCCATAAAGTCAATGATTGGTTTGACATTCCAATGAATAATTTAAACAGTTCCTCTCCAATTATAACTGAACACAGCTATTTAAGATTCCACAGACTAAATTTTAAATAGGAATGATTAATTGTTTACCTGGTCTTCTTTATATACAGTCACCTGATCCTTGATACAGCAAAACTCCTTGGATGTAGGTCATTTTCAGTGGAATATTCTATTAAATATTGTCAACAAGTTTGTTTCCAGAACATTCCAAGGTCATAATCAAGGCTAGATCTTGAACTCAAATTTAGATAAACATCTTTAAAAATCTACAGTAGTCAGGTCAAAACTCAGTCATGAACAAAGGCCAAGAACAATATAAATGGAATATAACAGTTAATATAAGGAAATAGTTTGCAGGTGATATGGAAATATTGTATTGTTATGTGTGGTGCAGCTAAAATACAGAATGTTTCCTTGTAACAAGCAAAATATTTTTACATCACAAAATATTTTTTAGATCTACTCCCTATAAGGTAGAATTTCTTTTTATTATATACATGTTATGGTAATACCCATTGATTTTGGATGGAATTATTTCTTTGTTCTGTGCTAATGTTTTTTAATGGCTGAATAATTACATTCAAAAAAAGATCTAAAATGTTGAAATAAATTTAGGACAGTCACTTTTTACAGTTTAGTTCATAGAATGCTTCAAATTATGTATTTTTTTCAAAATTGATGACCATTTTATATGAAAATCAAGAAATGTTTATTTTAGTTTCATTCACATATTATTGCAGTAAATATTGTTGGGGACTAGAAACATAGCAGTGTAGTCATATCTTACAGACTTAAGAGCAACAAAAAAAATTAATTATTGCATGCATAGTTGGATTTAAATTCACGAATTATAACTCCCCCAAAAATTATGAAAACACAATTTAAATGATTTTGTTAGAACTTTTACATGTGATGAACTTCACAGATGGTGTGACGAAATTCACTTTTATATAATGTTAGACTGTCTTACAGTCAATACCCGTGTCAAAATAACCACATTGGATCTGCTCAACTAATAGTAATTGTGCGTTTGAACAATAAATAAAACATTCAAAATATAAATCTAACATTTAAATAAACACATTTAGAATGATAGGATCTCCTGTTGCCTGTGAAAATCATAAGAACAAAATTTTGACTATAGTATTATGAATCTGAGCAGCCAGTTGTTGGGAGCAGTTGAAAACCAGTGCTCTTGTTGAACTAACATTTTCTGTAATAGGATTTGTGCATCACAAGGTCAGGAATAGGCACAGAGTCAGAAAATTTGTATTTGTTTGCAGCCTGCTAAAGGTCAGGAATAGGCACAGAGTCAGAAAATTTGTATTTGTTTGCAGCCTGCTAAACACAAAGCATATATCCTAAAATCCTAAATGAGACATATGCATTGAAAATCTAGTATATTATTTAGATGTAGAAATTTTAGGTACTTTTAAACTTTAATTCTTGTTATTTTCTTAATCCTGCATTTAAATTGCTTTTAATCATAGCATTATAGTCTGCAATAAATTGAAAATCTAAATCTATTCTTGTATTCAGTTTATAATCATATACTATGGCCTGATAAATGTCATTAAATAAAAAATCTTATTTAAATTTAAAAAATCTGTTAAAAGTTTTTAAAAATTATCATGATTTTTTTCAACTTAATGCCTGTAAATGGGGTATTGTGACTTTTGAAGAGTACTCCCATGTCTACTATGGACACTTCATCTCAGTGTTGCTGACAGGACTCGGTGTGAGTTCTGAAATAGTACTCAGAAAGGACCAAGTCATTGCATCAAGGAAGATCACATACCTTCATAGCCTATAAAGAGGGAAAGGATGACATATCAGCACAGACACTTTCATCCTGGATAAAATGGGTTTATTCATTATGCATATCAGGAAATAATCCCATCCCAAATCAAATGCATTTGCTACACATGTTGGCCCATTAGGGCATGTACCACAAGCATTACATTTGAGCAAAACTGTTACCTAAGTGACATTATCAATGCTGTGGGATGGAGGTCAGAATCCAACTTTTATCTAAGAGAGCTCTTATTCCAAAAGGTTCCAGTGGTACATGGTAGGATCTTCAGGCAGGGCACAAGAGGTTATCTTCCTGGGTCATTGAACAGCTCATAAGTATGGGACTTTATGACTTGCTGGATTTGTTGGACAGTTAAAATTTCTCTTATGAAGCTGTTCCCTGATATATGGGGCCTTTTCTCCAGTCAGGTTATCCAGAAGCAGTCTCACAAACCTTAAGAGGTTGGAGATGGTGTCTCCTTTCACCTCTTACTAATTCTCTTAAAGTAGGGTGATATATTTGAAGAAGAAATCCATTTTATCTAGTAATATGTTTCTTCAGTAATGCATATCTGATCATAATATACACACTTCAGCATACTCTCAGTTATATTCATATGAAAATCATGCTCCAGTCAAATCGAAGTACTCACAGGATTTGGTGCTAATTCCTATGTCATGGGGAGATCACTCTACCACATAGGGGAACAGGTAAGTTTTTTTGCTACAAAGCTTTTTCTTGGAAAATCTGGTTTTGCTAAGTAGAAGTAGTACTTCAAAGTTATTGTGGTCAGGTAAATATTATTGAAGAAACATATTTTACTTGACAAAAATTGGTTTCTTCTAGTGATATATTTGACTCTTCCATTATCAAATTCATTATGAACAAATATTTTTTTTCCTGTCAAGGCTGTAATTCTAATGACATGGGTTAGCAGAACTAATACTTGCGTCAATAGTTTCAGGTATTTTTGTTTAAATTAGTAGCTTTAAGTTGTTTTGATCATGTTTGGCAATTAAATTATCACTGCTATGAACATAGCAAAACCCAAGTTTTTTCTTGTATAATAGCCAGTTTTACTTAGTATTCCTACTTGCATTTAAATTATAATAAATAATACTTCTTTTTTCAGATATTATCAGGAGATACAAGCTAGAGGTTTATTTTAATGTTCCACCTGCTAATGGTGATGACAATAAATTAATGCTCAGAGATGAAAAATTAATTCACTTGTGGAAGAAAGCTCAGCGGGCAGGATTTTCAGGTATGAATCCAAGAATATCAACAGGTACAACATAACCATATGTGTTTAACCTTTCAGAATCAACAGATTTTTCAGAATATTGGCAGTTTACTGTAGTGGATAGCTGGGTTTAAATAGCAATAAATACTAACATGTGGATATTACTATAAGACTACATTAAAACTAAGGCATGGAGATAATGTAACTTAAGCACTGTTTCCAAATGGCCACAGAGAATGGACACTATAGAGGTCAAGTTAATTAATAGTTCCATAATGTAAGAACAAAACTGGAAGTACTAAACAAAACATTTTCCAAATCACATTCTGTATATTACAATCTTTTAAATGGTACTAGTCTTCAGACAGTGCCCTATTTTGGGACAATCTTTCACTGAAGAGCTTGAACACATCCTCAAAACCTTGTTTATTCATTTTGATTTGTTCAGTTTTAACTCATCATTTATAAAAGACTTGGGTCTTTGCTTAATTCTGAGAACCATTCCATGACCTCACTTGAAAATAACTGAATAAAATCAACAGTTAACCAGTCATAATGCATTTTACAGAATAATTACCGGTCATACTTATAAAAATATCTACTGGTAAATTCAATTAGGTATAACAAAGAGTCAGTAAAACTAAACAGTTTGAAAATAAATATAACGTGGTGTGAGTTTAACACTGTATGACTAGATGAAAAACCACAAGATTTTGACATTCTTTGACTCACACCCTATCACAACTTAACACAGCCTAATACATATATTTGAATGGTTTTAAACCATTATCTTCATGCCAGATATAATCATTTAAATTAGGGATCTATTTTAGTATCAATATTGTATCAAGTATCAGTGTACAAATCAAAATAGTCATACTTTGAAACGTGTTCTGGACTGAAAACAAGTAGTCAGTATATGCATAAATAATTGACACACACTAGATGTTAAGGAATGTTGATCTTACCCACTAGATAAAGGTAGTATCTACTTACAGATTTAATCTCAAGATACAAATCTACTATGCCCAAGGATTAGTAAGTAACTGCCAAAGTTTTCCTCTTTACAGCCAATTTTCATATGGTTGGGATGGAAGGTTATGTGGTTTTCCTGAGAACTGACATTACAGTCGGTGCCTAGTGTGTACTGCAAAATGATGTCACCCTCAGATGTTTTAAATTACTAAACTAAAGAAAAATAAATATAATTTGAAACATTTTAAGTTATAAGGAAGCCAAGTAACTCTGCATCTGAAACTAAATATGTGACTCTTATTTAACTGAGTGTTGTTCCAGTTATAAATTATTGCTCAGGCTGCAAATTTGTCTGAAGGTCATAGACGCATGATAACTAGGCAGCAGTTGCTTTTAGAAATTCCCATAACACACAGATCTTGAAGAGACTTTAAAGTAATCACATAACAAAGTATTAATTTTGAGGGCCAAGTGATACAAATGTACACTGCTTTAAAGTCAATGTTAACAAAATTGCCCTTGATATTTGTTGCTGAACAAATGTGAATGTGAACAAAAAAGAAATAAAAGTATGTGTGCCTTCATTAATTTGTGAAATTCAAGTTGGTATTTAACAAAATCTCTAGAGTTGCATATTTTTGAGAAAAAGCCGATTAGTTTTCCCTGACGTAAATAAGAATTACACATTTGATTCTCTAGGACCATTTAAATTTTCACCACAGGCATGAAAGAATTCTAGTGACTCATTTGGAAGACTCAATGTTTGAAATGTGGCTAAAGTTGTTTAATTATTATTAAATTATATACCAGTTAATAAGTCACACAAAATTATTCTGTTTAGAACATCTTTATGTATATTTTAACTGCAATTTATAAAGGATAAGAAGCTGTTAAGAATTTGCAGATTTTGTTACATGATTCTAAATATTATCGTCCTGTCCATAAAAATGTTCTGAAATTTGTTATGGTTGTCCTAAATATTTGGTAAGCTATAGAACCAGTCCTCAGTTTGAATCATCTTTAATACTTCATTATTTTGTAACTCTTGACATTTATTTCCAGCAACTCTGTTGATGGCCGTTTTGAGTGGATCGAAAAACAATTGCCATTGTCCATTTGGCATTTTAAAAATCTTAGGGTTTGTGTTTAGCTCTTTTTCTCAAGCACCTTTTCCTGCAGAATCATTCAATATGGTTTTTAAATGTATCATGAAAGAGTATGATATGCTTTAGTCCAGACTGGGTCACTGTGATCTGCATTTTATGTTCAAGGGAGCTCCACTAAAATGTGATTTTACCCAAACTCATTTTCTGTCATGGTATGTACATGCATAATTACAAATACTATACCCACCAGTCAAAAATTGGTATATGCATGCATAATCACAAAGACTACACCCATCAAAAATTGGTATGTACATGCATAATTACAAATATTATACCCATCAGTCAAAAATTGGCATGTGCATCTATAATCATAAACACTACACACATCAGTCAAAAATTAGTATGTGCATGCATAATCACAAAGACTACTCCCATCAGTCAAAAATTAGTATGTGCATGCATAATCACAAAGACTACTCCCATCAGTCAAAAATTGGTATGTGTATGTATAATCACAAAGACTACTCCCATCAGTCAATAATTGGTATGTGCATGTATAATCACAAAGACTACTCCCATCAGTCAAAAATTGGTATGTGCATGTATAATCACAAAGACTACTCCCATCAGTCAAAAATTGGTATGTGCATGTATAATTACAAACACTACACACATCAGTCAAAAATCTGTATGTGCATGCATAATCATGAAGACTACATCCATCAGTCAAAATTCAGTATGCGCGTGCAGTTACAAATACTACACCCATCAGTCAAAAATTGGTATCTGCATGCATAATCACAAAGACAACTTTGTGGATCAGTCAAAATTCAGTATGTGCATGCATAATTACAAACACTACACCCATCAAAAATTGGTATATGCATGCATAATTACAAATACTACACCTGTCTGTCAAAAATTGGTATGTGCATGCATAATTACAAATACTACACCCATCAAAAATTGGTATGTACATGCATAATTACAAATACTACACCAGTCAGTCAAAAATTGTTATGTGCATGCATAATTACAAATGCTACACCCATCAAAAATTTGTATGTACATGCATAATTACAAATACTACACCCATCAGTCAAAAATTGGTAACTTGGCCATGTAATTCATCTTTAGTATTTTGCTCTAATTGTTTTGCTTTTCAACCATGCTTGCAGTCATGTTACATGTTATGTAGATAAATTATAAGCAATACTGCACCTTTCAGTCAGTACTAAGTCACTGAGACTTATACTTTATGCTTGTGTGATTTGCACTAACCTTGAGTTAAGTGCAATGTTTAGATCATTATTGTTTTCAGAGATTTGTAACTTTTGCATAGATGCATCTTGAAAAATACAATGATATTAAGTTTTGTGATAAGACAAGGCTGTATAGTCTGGCCTACTGCCGTTATAATAAGACAGCTATTGAATCTGTAATATTGCCATTGTAACAAGACATAGCTGTGCAATCTGGCCAACTGTAATTGTAAGTTTTCCTATTAAAGTTTTGTGATTATACATTTGTCAGAATGGGATTTTTACAGTGGTCAACTATTTTGATTATTTCAGGAGATGAGCTTCAGAAATTAAAGGAAGAATTTCATCACCAACAGTTGAAGCTAGATGAGTATAATGCAGTCAAGGAAGAGTTTGACACTCTTCAAGGTACATAGTTAAAATTAAGTACAGGAAACTGTATTAGGTCCCATATTAGAACCCAGCTTTGTGATGAAGAAGCCATATATTAATCATCTTTTCTGTCCATCCATTCACACTTTTGTCAATCACCACATAACTGCAACCCATGCACCATCTTAGCTACCCACAGGTCTTTGATCCAGTTGTTCAATATTGATGCTATGTATATGTGGCAAGAAGAAACATTATTTGTTGATTGGATATAAACTGAAAAAACTAATCCAATCAGATTGTTTGTTCTGTTTACAGGAAAGACAGTTGGAAATAATCATTACATCTCATTTGACAATGTCTTGTGTAGTAGAGCATCAGTCCCTTTGAGGGACTAGTTTTGTCCATGGTCTAGTAAACTTAGATCTGCCATTTTATGGGTTTTGACTTAACAACTCCAATTTGAATATGACCTTGAAAGTTAACTTAACATCTTCATATGAGTTGTTCTTGGTAACTGACATAGCTCAAGAACCATTGATTATACTCTGATGCAACTTGCAACATAATAATGCCAAAAACAGTGCACATTTTTATTAATTGTGTCTTTAAAAGAGAAACTTTGATTGGTTAATTCAGACAGCATGAAACATGATGGTGAGAAAATCTAAATCCTGCAAAAAGAAACAGGTTGAATGGGTTTATGCATATTTATGTGAAACAAGGCAATCACATGTGATGTGGAGCATAACAGATTGTCCCCCATGCCATGACTGTACAGTGTTGGAGTTATTTGAACATTTGATAACATATTTATTTCAATAATGTAAGTGTCTAACAAAAAGATATTGGTACAATGCTGACAACAAAACTGAGGTGGCAAAACCATTAAACCAAATAAGATAATCTAATTGTATTTAGTAATACTAATGTACTTAATTATATCTACTATTTTATTTTTGTCCATTTAAAATGTCATGCCCCTAAATTTGGAGTATTGTGGAGTGTCCCATGCCACTGGGATCCTGGATGTAACACTGCATTTGTCTATCCATCTGTCCCTTCATATATTGTTGGTGGCAACTGTACTTATGTTGCCCTCAGCATCAGGAGTAGAATTCTTGGTTCCCATATATAGGATCCTTGAGACTGCATCAGAGATCATTTAGTTTGATTGTGTCAGATGTTACATTTGATTACCATCCATGGGATCCTTGTGACTGTGTCAGAGGTCATAGTTGGTTCCCATTTATGGGATCCACGTGACTGTGTCAGAGGTTATATTGTTCCACCTATGGGAACCATGGAACTGTGACAGAGGTCATATTTTAATCAGTGACGTTTTCAAATATTTTCTTACCAAACTTTATATATGCAGTCAAAGTAGGGACATGCCTATTATACATTTGCAGTATAACCCCTGGGTCACTGTCAAGGGATGGGGATGAGTATCAGAAGTGGAAGTATATAATATGCAGTAAAACAGTTGTGAGGATTTGCAATGACAACTGCATTTACTTCTGCTTGTGATTAAAGCTAATTAAATTTCAAAATGCACACACTTGGAGCTTGAGTATCATGTGTTTGGCACAAATGTTTGGAGAAATAGGGTGGTGTGTATTTTGAATTGTGTTGATTTTAGCTTGCTGTGGCATAGTTCAGTTAACCACATGCCATGACATCTAATCCTTTTGATACATTTCACAATCTGCATCTATAAATACAAAACTTGATATTTTTGGTAGATCTTAAATATATCTAATAGTGAGCAGGGGTAATATTCTTTATTTATTTGCAACATGTAATGCTTTCAATTGATTTATATTTGTTTGCATTCATTTATGTGGTTTTGGTGAAAATGACATATTCTTTAATAGTTAAATTTGTATCTTTGGGGAAAGAGTTACTGTTTTTGTAACAGAAGGATCTTTGTATCTTAGGGAAAGGTGTCATGTTTTTGTATCATAAATATTGTAGCAAGGAAATTGTCACATGCCCCTCTACCTGAACTGGTTCCTCCAAAATGAATGAAACAGGATAATGTATATATGAGAATCCTGCCCAAAATTCGATTTGGTTCTGATTTGATACTGGTTCTGTCTTTGAAAACTGTCTGGGGTAGTAGCACAGACATTTTATAATGTCAGGTTTTCTGGTCTCTGAGCCTAATCCAACCACTGACATCACTGGCTGATTGCAAAACAAATATAGCTTCTCACTACCAATGGAAAGTTCTTTTGATGCAATGACAAAGTCATGGACAGGTAGTTTCTTTGTTTCAGAATCAGTCTAAAGTCATAATATTATATAACACAGATTTACATTACCCAAAGTACTTTGAATTATAAATTTTATCAGGAGACATGTATAAACATGAGGCAGGAATTGTTAGCAAATTTTCTCACACAACATGAAAGAAATCAACAGATCTAGTGATATTGGAGGGTTTCTACGGATATAATATCTGATAGCATAACTTACATATGTAATATAAGCATATCAACCTCAGTGTTTCCCCGGACATGGATTTTGGCCAAAGCTATCCCTATTCACAAGCCTGGCAGCAAAGATTATGTTAGTAACTATAGACCCATTTCTATCTTACCAACTCTGTCCAGACTACTTGAAAACATGTTCACAACAATCTTTTCATATGCCTAGCAAACTATAACTTAATTCATACAAACCAGTAAGGGTTCAGAAAAAAAAACACTCCTTGAGACAGCCTTGGTCTTCATGATAGATGAATTATTGCCTTTGATAAAGTAATATCAGTTAGATCCTTACAAAGTGATTTTAGTAATGCTTTTGACCTTGTTGATCATGATGTTCTTATCAACAAATTGATCATTTATTAAAGTGACAATTCAACAGCTCCGGTGGCCTAGTGGTTAGAGCATCTGCCTCGGATGCTGGAGGTCATGGATTTGAACCTCGGTGAGTCATACCAAAGACTTACAAAAATGGTACTAACAGCTGCCTTACTTGTTGCTGAGCATTAAGATGTTAGTGTTAGGACTGGTTGACCTGGTTTCAGGATAATGTGACTGTGTGGGACAACTTGCTACATGTCTGCGGCATGATGCCCCAGTGCTAGACAGCACTATAAACTGCCACACTGCAGCCATTGTAGCAATATGACTGAAAAATTGTTAAAGCTACATTAAAAATCATAATCACATCACTAACAGCTGCCTCACTTGGTGCTCAGCAATAAGAGGTTAGTGTTAGGACTGTTGGCCTGGTGTCAGGATAATGAGACAGGATGGGACATCATGCTACATGTCTGCAGCATGATACCCCAGTGCTAGACATCACTATAAACTGCCAAACTGCAGACATCATAGCAATTTGACTGAAAAATTGTTAAAGTTAAATCATAATCACATCTTAAGGTGACAATTCAGCAGTTGATTGGTTTACACCATATCTAACAATAAGAAAACATTGTATCAAAATAACAGGCAGTTTTTCTAAAGAAGAAGTAATGTTACATGTAGGATGAAACCTTGGCCCACTCCTTTTTCTCATTTTCATAAATGATCAGTTTCTGAAAATAAGTAACTTTTTCATCAACTGACTTATATACAAATGATACCACTCTATCAAATTTCAGGCAGCTAAAATTTGACTTAGAGGTCTCTCTTCAGATAGCCTTACATAGAATAGATTCATAGTGTCTGAAAAATGGCTTGTAAAAAAGAGCTTGCAGACTCATCTTAGATAATGCTGAAAATATGTCCATGTATGAATATATCATTTTCTTTTTAAGAATGAAACAGAAATTAGAGCAGGGGCCCTGAGTGGCAGAGTGGTCTAAAGTGTTCACCATTATGGATTACTGCCATCTCACCCAGGTCTGTGTGTGTTTAAGTATCAGACTTAGAAGATGTGGGTACATGAGAAAGCTTGCCAGTAGCTTCTTGTGGGTCTTTCCTGAGTTTTCTGGGTTTTTCCTCCACCATTTATACTGGCCACCATGTATAGCCCATTTTTTGCTGAAAAATGGCATTAAGCCCTATAACAATAACAAGAACATAAAGCAGAGCCCAATAAAAATATTTATAATTATACCTGTGTATATAGTGAATCATACTGAGTTTGAGTCTATTATTTTAAAAACTGGAAAACATACAGGTTGGAGTTAATGTGAATTCTATTAGTGATGATTTCTATATTTCTCTCATTACATAAAGGCTTTTGTTTTTATGCTATTTTGATGCCAACATTTTATTTTTGTGAGCAGAACATGGTTCCTTTATTCAGTGCATGTTGTTAGTGTAGGCATTTTCAACCTCTTGAATCTCAATACTGCCATTGTAGAAATTGGACACTTTTTAGTCCATAAGAATCACTAGTCAATTTCATTGCAATTATTAGATGCAGTGCCAGATTTGCAGACTTACCAGCTCACAGAATAAATTGTACATTTTACATAACCATTGAAATGTGACTTAAGTTTTAGGTATTTAGATTTGAATGCATAATTGTATAGACTTAAACTGCTTACCAGTGCCATGTTTGGGTATCATTGATTCATAGAGAAATAAACAATGCCAATTAAACGACTCCCATTGCATTTCAGTCGGTTTTTCCCTAGTTTACAAATTGAAGTTATTACCCTTTCTAATGCATGCAATCGTCTCTGTGACCTAAATAAAATCAAAAGCTAATTAATTATGACAGAAGACAGCTTTTCATTTGGATGTAGATTACATATGCAGTCTATCCTGTTAGTAGTGGCCACTCATGGGAAAAGGCAAAACTGGCCATTGCACTCAGATAAACAATATACACATATTTAGCTTTTAAAATTGTTTTTTCAACAAATGTCATGTATCAATTACTGTTGTTGTTGCTGTTAATATTATTATTATTATTATTATTATTATTATTATTACATTATCAAGATGTTTTATGTGCACAATACAACAAAATCATAATTAACAGATATATGTTGTTCTCTCCCATATTTATGTTTCACACAAGATTACTGTATCCTGCTCACCCTGGTCCATCCTATGACAACCATCACAAACTTAAAATATCTTGGTCTGTTATAAATGCAGTATTTGACTTAGTTGCTCAACTTGCTGAGCTCAAAAGACAGCTTATTTGAGAAACCTGTGATGAACAGAAAATAAAATGAAGCTGTATAAAGCTATTTGTTGTGAACCAAACATCCCCTACCTTTATATGCCAGTTTTCAATATTGTATGACCCATGACCCTAATCCAAAGAGTTGTGCTATTTGTTGTGACCCATGAACCAAACGTCCCCTACCTTTATATGCCAGTTTTCAATATTGTATGACCCATGATCTTAATCAAAAGAGTTGTGCTATTTGTTGTGACCCATGAACCAAATGTCCCCTACCTTTATATGCCAGTTTTCAATATTGTATGACCCATGATCTTAATCAAAAGAGTTGTGCTATTTGTTGTGACCCATGAACCAAACGTCCCCTACCTTTATATGCCAGTTTTCAATATTGTATGACCCATGATCTTAATCAAAAGAGTTGTGCTATTTGTTGTGACCCATGAACCAAATGTCCCCTACCTTTATATGCCAGTTTTCAATATTGTATGACCCATGACCCTAATCAAAAGAGTTGTGCTATTTGTTGTGACCCATGAACCAAATGTCCCCTACCTTTATATGCCAGTTTTCAATATTGTATGACCCATGATCTTAATCAAAAGAGTTGTGCTATTTGTTGTGACCCATGAACCAAACGTCCCCTACCTTTATATGCCAGTTTTCAATATTGTATGACCCATGATCTTAATCAAAAGAGTTGTGCTATTTGTTGTGACCCATGAACCAAATGTCCCCTACCTTTATATGCCAGTTTTCAATATTGTATGACCCATGACCCTAATCAAAAGAGTTGTGCTATTTGTTGTGACCCATGAACCAAATGTCCCCTACCTTTATATGCCAGTTTTCAATATTGTATGACCCATGATCTTAATCAAAAGAGTTGTGCTATTTGTTGTGACCCATGAACCAAACGTCCCCTACCTTTATATGCCAGTTTTCAATATTGTATGACCCATGATCTTAATCAAAAGAGTTGTGCTATTTGTTGTGACCCATGAACCAAATGTCCCCTACCTTTATATGCCAGTTTTCAATATTGTATGACCCATGACCCTAATCAAAAGAGTTGTGACTCGTATTTGTTCTCAGAAATGATCTTTGCTCTTAAGATATTTAACTATACCTTTCACACTGGAACAAAAGGTGATTTCCATTTCAGGTGCATTTGTCACCATCCAGGTACTGACTTGCTTCGACCATCTACCCTAATAATTAGAAATTCCACACTTCAGAATTTTAAATATTAGCACATTTGAATTACCCTGTCAGCATAACTGGAGTAAAAGTGAGACAATAAATGTTCATACATCATAACATCAATGCATATGATACTTTTTTATCTGAACAATGCCTTCCTCATAAAGCATACATTCAGTTTGCATAGACTGAATGGTCAATTTAGATATGCTCTAGTGATTGCTGAAGGCAGGAAGAAACCATAAAAACCTGCCTCTGTCCATAAAAAAGGCAGATGACCATTACATACAGGATATTTATGTACAGTAGGAAATTGTGGGGTCAGCAAAATTAGAATGGCCATTGTGAACATGTAACAGCTGAGTACAGGTGACAGGATAGGTTTGACTGTACTCAAAAAGAAACCAGTCAGAAATTCTCTACAAGAAGTAGGTGGTAAATGTTCTGCAAGTATTATGTGAGAAAGCTTGCCATTAAATTTCTGCAGGTCAATGTTTCTTATAGCAGTTATACTGGCTGCCATGTATAGCCAATATTGTGCTGAAAAATGGCATTAAACCCAAGACAAGAACAGCAAGAACAACTGTATTATTGTTAGTGGTTATAGACATAAGCTTAAAATTTTGTTGAAGGTTGTAATTATGGTTAATATTTGTTCATTCATCAGTTTTGTACACTTGGGTACCATTACTACTGTGAATTTAATATTGTAAAAGGCTGAAGACAAGAATATGGAATAAAGTTTTGAAATATGCCTTGTTGATATATAGTTTTTGCAAAGTTTCAGTTTGTGGACATATTGTTGGTATCAAACTTAGCTTGGCTGTATATCAAGGCATTCAGAGTACAGGTAGTCAAGTTTAATTTTTTTTATAGGACAGCCTGGCAGATAGGGGATAGAGAATGTGACATTACATGAACATTATATATCAGGGTCAGTATCAGGACTTGAAACATAGATTGAGTTTAGCATTAAATTTTCAGCAATAATTTATACTGTATTTTCTTTGGCTTAGTTTGCTTATAAATTTGAGTAGATTATATATTGATGAAATTTGTAATTTAGATCACTATGACATATATAAATTTTAATTTAGATCACCATGACATATATCCCTTGTAATTATTCTTGGGTTTTTTGGTGGGGTTGCATTTTCTAGGGCAGCTAGAAAATTCTCTGAATGAGCTGGAAGAAAGTGAAGGAAACTGGAAAGAACTCCATCTGAAGAAAAAGGGAATGAAAACCATTCACAGTGAGATTAAAAAGGGCATTGAGAATCTAGAAAAAAAATTGGAAGGAAATTCAGAGCGTGAATTCCAAGATGAAAGAGTTTATGATTTGTGGCTTCAAGCAAAGCAATCAAATATGACAGCTGCTGAACTGGAAACTTTCAAGGTAAAGATGGAACTAATTTATGAGAGCATCTACATATTATGTAACTGTTTTAGACTGTTTTAAATGACCTAAAAAGCAAAAGTAAAACAACTATAAATTTTTTAGTGGTAATTCCATCAGCAGTATTTGCCCCAGAAGAAAATGTTGCTGCAACTGTAATGATTTCAACTCTGTCATGCAGATTTCAGCTCAGTAGTACAGATTTTAACTGTCATCAAAATTTAAACTCTGTAGTGCTGATTTCAACTCTGTCCATTACTTGAAATAATATTGCCTGGGCCATTCATTGTAAGTGAAACATACATATTGCATTTAGAACTGGGCCATTCATTGTAAGTGAAACATACATATTGCATTTAGAACTGGGCCATTCATTGTAAGTGAAACATACATATTGCATTTAGAACTGGGCCATTCATTGTAAGTGAAACATACATACTGCGTTTAGAACAGTGTGCTTGGAGTAGAGCTAAAAGTGACACTGACATCTGTATAAGCAGCATTAATCTCATAAGAGGTGAATAGTTGAAATTTTATTTTTCTGGTACTATTTTATATTTGCATTTATCAAGAGAAGTACTACTCACCAGCATCAAAGTAGGTTGCAGTGCCCTATAAATATGTTCATTCTTACTAATGTATAAAAACTGATTCTTGCATGATCATGCCAGTTCAGTTTGGTTTTAAGTACAATTTTGTGGATTGCAGTTTCTGTGTATATGATTATTTTCATTTCTTTTACTCTTCTTTGGCTGATCTAGTTTTCAAGAAGCATATTCTATCCATATTAATATATAGCATGCCTTATTCTATCCATATTAATGTATAGCAGGCCTTATTCTATCCATATTAATGTATAGCACGCTTTATTCTATCCATATTAATGTATAGCAGGCCTTATTATTCTATCCATGATAATATATAGCTAGCCTTATTCTATCCATATTAATGTATAGCAGGCCTTATTCTATCCATATTAATGTATAGCAGGCCTTAATCGATCCATATTAATGTATAGCAGGCCTTATTCTATCCATATTAATGTATAGCAGGCCTTATTCTATCCATATAAATGTATAGCAGGCCTTATTCTATCCATATTAATGTATAACATGCCTTATTTTATCCATATTAATGTATAGCAGGCCTTATTCTATCCATATTAATGTATAGCAGGCCTTATTCTATCCATATAAATGTATAGCAGGCCTTATTCTATCCATATTAATGTATAACATGCCTTATTTTATCCATATTAATGTATAGCAGGCCTTTTTCTATCCATATTAATGTATAGCAGGCCTTATTCTATCATATTAATGTATAGCAGGCCTTATTCTAGACATATTAATATATAGCAGGCCTTATTCTATCCATATTAATGTATAGCAGAGCAGGCCTTATTCCATCCATATTAACATATAGCATGCCTTATTCTATCCATATTAATTTATAGCAGGCCTTATTCTATCCATAGTAATGTATAGTACGCCTTGTTCTATCCATATTAATGTATAGCACGCCTTATTCTATCCATATTAATGTATAGCAGGCCTTATTCTATCCATATCAATGTAAAGCACGCCTTATTCTATCCATATTAATGTATAGCACACCTTATTCTATCCATATTAATGTATAGCATGCTTTTTTCTATCCATATTAATGTATAGCATGCCTTATTCTATCCATATTAATGTATAGCACGCCTTATTCTATCCATATTAATTTATAGTATGCCTTGTTCTATCCATATTAATGTATAGCATGCTTTATTCTATCCATATTAATGTATAGCAGAGCAGGCCTTATTCTATCCATATTAATGTATAGCACGCCTTGTTCTATCCATATTAATGTATAGCAGGCCTTATTCTAGCCATATCAATGTATAGCATGCCTTATTCTATCTATATTAATGTATAGCACACCTTTTTCTATCATATTAATGTATAGCATGCTTTTTTCTATCAATAATGTAAAGCAGGCCTTATTCTAACCATATTAATGTATAGCAGGCCTTATTCTATCCATATTATTGTATAGCACGCCTTATTCTATCCATATTAATGTATAGCACGCCTTATTCTATCCATATTAATGTATAGCACGCCTTAGTCTATCCATATTAATATATAGCATGTCTTATTCTATCCATATTAATTTATAGTATGCCTTATTCTATCCATATTATTGTATAGCATGCTTTATTCTATCCATATTAATGTATAGCAGAGCATTCCTTATTCTATCCATATTAATGTAAAGCATGCATTGTTCTATCCATATCAATGTATAGCAGACCTTATTCTATCCATATTAATGTAAAGCAGGCCTTATTCTATACATATTAATATATAGCAGGCCTTATTCTATCCATATTAATGTATAGCAGAGCAGGCCTTATTCTATCCATATTAATATATAGCATGCCATATTCTATCCTTTTTTTTATTTATAGCAGGCCTTATTCTATCCATATTAATGTATAGTGTGCTTTATTCTATCCATATTAATGTATAGTACGCCTTGTTCTATCCATATTAATGTATAGCACGCCTTATTCTATCCATATCAATGTATAGCACGCCTTATTCTATCCATATTAATGTATAGCACACCTTATTCTATCCATATTAATGTATAGCATGCTTTTTTCTATCCATATTAATGTATAGCAGGCTTTATTTTATCCATATTAATGTATAGCAGGCCTTATTCTATCCATATCAATGTATAACATGCCTTATTCTATCTATTTTAATGTTAGCACACCTTATTCTATCCATATTAATGTATAGCATGCTTTTTTTCTATCCATAATAATGTATAGCAGGCCTTATTCTAACCATATTAATGTATAGCAGGCCTTATTCTATCCATATTATTGTATAGCACGCCTTATTCTATTTATATTAATGTATAGCACGCCTTATTCTATCCATATTAATGTATAGCACGCCTTAGTCTATCCGTATTAATATATAGCATGCCTTATTCTATCCATATTAATTTATAGTATGCCTTATTCTATCCATATTATTGTATAGCATGCTTTATTCTATCCATATTAATGTATAGCAGAGCAGGCCTTATTCTATCCATATTAATGTATAGCATGCCTTGTTCTATCCATATCAATGTATAGCAGACCTTATTCTATCCATATTAATGTATAGCAGGCCGTATTCTATCCATATTAATGTATAGCAGGCCTTATTCTATCCATATTAATGTATAGCATGCTTTATTCTATCCATATTAATGTATAGCAGAGCAGGCCTTATTCTATCCATATTAATGTATAGCAGGCCTTATTCTATCCATATCAATGTATAGCACACCTTATTCTATCTATATTAATGTATAGCACACCTTATTCTATCCATATTAATGTATAGCATGCTTTTTTCTATCCATATTAATGTATAGCAGAGCAGGCCTTATTCTATCCATATTAATGTATAGCAGAGCAGGCCTTATTCTATCCATATTAATGTATAGCAGAGCAGGCCTTATTCTATCCATATTATTGTATAGCCGGCCTTATTTTATCCATATCAATGTATAGCACACCTTAGTCTATCTATATTAATGTATAGCACACCTTATTCTATCCATATTAATGTATAGCAGGCCTTATTCTATCCATATTAATGTATAGCATTCCTTTTTCTATCCATATTAATGTATAGCACGCCTTATTCTATCCATATTAATGTATAGCACGTCTTATTCTATCCATATTAATGTATAGCACACCTTATTCTTTCCATATTAATATATAGCATGCCTTATTCTATCCATATTAATGTATAGCATGCCTTATTCTTTCCATATTAATATATAGCATGCCTTATTCTATCCATATTAATGTATAGCAGGCCTTATTCTATCCATATTAATTTATAGTATACCTTGTTCTATCCATATTAATGTATAGCATGCTTTATTCTATCCATATTAATGTATAGCAGAGCAGGCCTTATTCTATCCATATTAATGTATAGCATGCCTTGTTCTATCCATATCAATGTATAGCAGGCCTTTTTCTGTCCATATTAATGTATAGCAGGCCTTATTCTATCCATATTAATGTATAGCAGGCCTTATTCTATCCATATTAATGTATAGCAGGCCTTATTCTATCCATATTAATGTATAGCAGGCCTTATTCTATCCATATTAATGTATAGCATGCTTTATTCTATCCATATTAATGTATAGCACACCTTATTATAAACTGAAATAACAGTGCCCATACAGTCACTCTGTCATGTATTTTCTTGCACAGTTGTTAATTGTGTTTGTCTTATTTTATTCAGGATATATAAACAATGAGATTATTTCATTATTTTGTGTATTCATTGTGCTTCATAGGCCAAACAAAAAATCCTTGTACTGATATAAAGTCACCTTTGTCAGCATCATTAATTTCAATTCAGTCATTTTCTGTGATTTCTAACTGATCGTGCCTGTAATTAGCAAACCATTAGTCATTTTCTGTGATTTCAGACTGATAGTGCCTGTAATTAGTTGACCAGTCATTTTATGTGATTTCTAACTGATAGTGCCTGTAATTATCAGACCATCAGTCATTTTTTTGGATTTCTAACTGAAAGTGCCTGTAATTATCAGACCATCAGTCATTTTCTGTGATTTCTGACTGATAGTGCCTGTAATTAGTAGACCATCAGTCATTTTCTGTGATTTCTAACTGATAGTGCCTGTAATTATCAGACCTTCAGTCATTTTCTGTGATTTCTAACTGATAGTGCCTGTAATCATCAGACCATCAGTCATTTTCGGTGATTTCTGATAGTGCTTGTAATTAGTAAACCATCAGTCATTTTCGGTGATTTCTAACTGATAGTGCCTGACCTTCAGTCATTTTCTGTGATTACTAACTGATAGTGCCTGTAATTATCAGACCATCAGTCATTTTCTGTGATTTCTGACTGATAGTGTTTGTAATCATCAGACCATAAGTCATTTTCTGTGATTTCTAACTGATAGTGCCAGTAATTATCAGACCATCAGTCATTTTCTGTGATTTCTGATAGTGCTTGTAATTAGTAGACCATAAGTCATTTTCTGTGATTTCTAACTGATAGTGCCTATAATTATCAGACCATCAGTCATTTTCTGTGATTTCTAACTGATAGTGCCTATAATTATCAGACCATCAGTCATTTTCTGTGATTTCTGACTGATAGTGCCTGTAATTATCAGACCATCAGTCATTTTCTGTGATTTCTAACTGATAGTGCCTGTAATTATCAGACCATCAGTCATTTTCTGTGATTTCTGATAGTGCCTATAATTATCAGACCATCAGTCATTTTCTGTGATTTCTAACTGATAGTGCCTGTAATTATCAGACCATCAGTCATTTTCTGTGATTTCTGACTGATAGTGCCTATAATTATCAGACCATCAGTCATTTTCTGTGATTTCTGACTGATAGTGCCTGTAATTATCAGACCATCAGTCATTTTCTGTGATTTCTAACTGATAGTGCCTGTAATTATCAGACCATCAGTCATTTTCTGTGATTTCTGACTGATTGTGCCAGTAATTATCAGACCATCAGGTATTATCACCTTAAATGGTATTCAGAGTAAAAAAAAGTGAGAATTCTTGAATTCTCAGTTTGCTCATGAAGTAATGTTGACCAGAATTTTACTGTATTGTGAGGGCAATAAGTCATAGGGGTGAAACAATTAATGGATGTATCAGTATTTTTTCCATATCGACACTCACAGCAGTACAAGAGGTATTAATACAAGAGGTGAAAAATTCATACAAAATGATACATATCCTATACAAGTTACTTTAATTTTCAGCAGTCATAAATAATTATTAGTAATTTGCATTTTTAAAATGGGGAAATCCTCAGGGACGCATAACAGGCCCATGCACAGTAGTTATTGTAATAGAATCCTTAGTGGCATTGCATTTTTCTAATTGGAACATTGCGTACAGTACATCACTGTTTGACTGAAAATGTACACAAGTTAAGTTATTTTGATTTTTCTAACAATCATTTGATTACTCATGTACTGTTTTAATTATCTGGATCACCAAAATTGATGTTCATGTATATGGATCTATAAGCCTCAATAAGGTAAGAACTTACCTTTTTGTGGACAAAATGAAAGTTATGTTCATTTATTAAAAAGGTGGCTTCTATCCGAAGATGTTATGTTTGTCAGTAACAATGAAAAGTTATTGACATGTTCACTTGCCTGCTGTAAATTGTCAAACACAAGGAGACTGGCTTGTGTGGTTTGAAATCTGCTTCCCTCCTCACCAGTTCCATGTTGATTGTTTTATCCTGTCACTGTGTGCAACCACTGATAAAATATATGAACATACTTATCATTGAATGAAGTTTCACTGTTGCTTCATATTTTGTCTATTTGTATCAAATATGAAGTCGTCTACACTTCCAGTGTTATGCAGTGTTACATTCAGTTATGATTGGTGTTTACAGGTCCAGGATAAAACAATAACCGCCAATCAGAACTATTTGTAGCTTATTCACATATTTGGAATGTCTCCTTTTACACTCATATATGTAATCAGTGACTGAACATGCCAAAAGGATAAAAAATTTAGTACAGAATCAGCATGGGAGCAGATTCCAAACAGCATGAGTTAGTTACCTTGTTAAGTATTTAAAGGGCATTCTGACGTCCATTTCCGTTTGCACCCACAGAAATAAGTGTCTCTGCCTACAGCTGTTGTTTTGCATCTGCAGGAAACACAATGAAGGATTTGTTTGCTAGTTATCTCTGCTGCCATACTTGTACATGTTCTGGATAGGATTTTCCTTGTGCAAGGAAATTGCACAATTTCTTATGTTTTGAAGTTAATACCATAATGCCTTCACAATTAATGTGAAACAAAGGGCATGATGACCAAGATGAGTTCTGATCAAATGGAGCAGTTTAAAATGGTCCAAATGGGTGGATAACAATCACTGACACCTAACAGACAGTCTGTTTTGGAAGTATTTATGTTATCTTGTGAAGGATAAGAATGGCATGTAAATAGATAAGTGTATGTCCATAATCCGCATACTGGAAATACAACCATTATGTCAACACATATAAATCAGGACCACCATAGATCTTTTTAAAGCTGGAAAAACCATCCAGTTGACATGTGTATCATAACATATTCAAGCTGTGTATTGTGAATCATATCGATAAATGACAGAAGTGTATCATTTCACCCCATCATGCATCACTGTGAATCAGTGTAATTGCCCAATAGTTAGATCACAGAAGTGTATCATTTCACCCCATCATGCATCACTGTGAATCAGTGTAATTGCCCAATAGTCAGATCACAGAGGTGTATCATTTCACCCCATCATGCATCACTGTGAATCAGTGTAATTGCTCAACAGTCAGGTCACAGAAGTATATCATTTCACCCCATCATGCATCACTGTGAATCAGTGTAATTGCCCAATAGTTAGATCACAGAAGTGTATCATTTCACCACATCATGTATCACTGTGAATCATTTTAATTGCCCAATAGTCAGATCACAGAGGTGTATCATTTCACCCCATCATGCATCACTGTGAATCAGTGTAATTGCCCAATAGTCAGATCACAGAGTTGTATCATTTCACCCCATCATGTATCACTGTGAATCATTCTAATTGCCCAACAGTCAGATCACAGAAGTGTATCATTTCACCCCATCATGCATCACTGTGAATCAGTGTAATTGCCCAACAGTCAGATCACAGAAGTGTATCATTTCACCCCATCATGCATCACTGTGAATCAGTGTAATTGCCCAATAGTCAGATCACAGATGTGTATCATTTCACCCCATCATGCACCACTGTGAATCAGTGTAATTGCCCAATAGTCAGATCACAGATGTGTATCATTTCACCCCATTATGCATGACTGTGAATCATTGTAATTGCCCAACAGTCAGATCACAGAGGTGTATCATTTCACCCGATCATGCATCACTGTGAATCAGTGTAATTGCCCAACAGTCAGATTACAGAGGTGTATCATTTCACCACATCATGCATCACTGTGAATCAGTGTAATTGCCCAATAGTCAGATCACAGAGGTGTATCATTTCACCCCATCATGCATCACTGTGAATCAGTGTAATTGCCCAACAGTCAGATCACAGAGGTGTATGATTTCACCCCATCATGCATCACTGTGAATCAGTGTAATTGCGCAACAGTCAGATCACAGAGTTGTATCATTTCACCCCATCATGCATCACTGTGAATCAGTGTACTTTCCCAATAGTTAGATCACAGAGGTGTATCATTTCACCCCATCATGCATCACTGAATCAGTGTAATTGCTCAATAGTTAGATCATAGAAGTGTATCATTTCACCCCATCATGCATCACTGTGAATCAGTGTAATTGCCCAATAGTCAGATCACAGAGGTGTATCATTTCACCCCATCATGTATCACTGTGAATCATTCTAATTGCCCAATAGTCAGATCACAGAGGTGTATCATTTCACCCCATCATGCATCACTGTGAATCAGTGTAATTGCCCAATAGTCAGATCACAGATGTGTATCATTTCACCCCATCATGCACCACTGTGAATCAGTGTAATTGCCCAACAGTCAGATCACAGAGGTGTATCATTTCACCTCATCATGCACCACTGTGAATCAGTGTAATTGCCCAACAGTCAGATCACCGAGGTGTATCATTTCACCCCATCATGCATCACTGTGAATCAGTGTAATTGCCCAATAGTCAGATCACAAAAGTCCAGACAATATAGAAGACTATTTTTTGCACCTTTAATGTGTTGATGATGATTATGTCTTTTGAAACTTTAATGCCATAGAAACAGGTTTATTGGTGCAGCCTGGAGAAAACTATATATGTGTGAAGTCAAACAGATGGACAAAAATACTTTCAAACTGTCACATGCAGAGTTCATTGTACCTAAAATGGGAAATATGAGATAGGGTTATGGCATCTCACAAAGTTTTTTTTACTGGGATCTTTTATGAAGAACAGTTTGAACAAGTTATCATTTTATTCTCAATAGTTTCTGTACTTTACCTGATAATTATTAAAAAATATTTTGAATAATGTATCTGCAGTGTTTTATGAACCATACTAAGCTCAGTTGTCAAGGTCCATGATGTTATATTTAACATTTGTACTACCTTTGAGCAAAAGACATAGATTTTACAATCAAAAATATGATTACAAAAAGAAGCTATCCATTGCCTGCTTTTTGATCCCACCACTGAACTTTTGATAAACTACTGTTGTACACAGTGAGATGGGCTTTCTAAGTACGATGAATCTTCAGCATTTTGTGCTTGCAGATATTTTGTGAACACAAAAACAAATGTTTTTTGGCTTCAAGAAAGCTTTGTTTTATTTAATGCAATGTTGGTCTTTTGTGTGTGTATATATATATATATATATATATATATATATATATATATATATATATTGTATTTCAGGTCTAGTTCTCTATCATTTTGTGTACTTTGCATTCACCTTCATTCATGAGTTTTATTGTTTGTGGATCTAGTGAATGCTTTGAACTACAAATGTAATGACCCAGTTAATATAGAATTGCCATGGCACAAAGGCTGAATTCATAAATAAAAGTACTAATTAAAATGTTATAATTTACAAAACCATAAACATTGACATTCAAGAAAATGAACTTTTTGTGAACACTGATTAGACCTGAATTTAATCAAAAGAACTTAAGTGTAGACTTAAAATTAAATTTAAACACAGCAATCTGTTTGACTGAAATTTATGTTTGACTTCAAATTCAACAACCAAATATAATAAGTCAAGAATTGAGACTTGTGTGCTTGAAATTGGGGCCATATCTCTTGGTGTATTGTAGTTACAATAAGTATGTGTGGTATCAGTGACTTACTGTTTTATCTATGACTGTACATTTTTTTTTAGACATGATTAAAGGTTAAAAAAATTATTGTTTTCTTAAGTACTTGCATGTGACAAATTTAAAGGTTCTGTGCAAAACAATTAGGATGAAAATAATGATTTTTTTTATGGTTGATAGGATGGTTTTTTTTAAATATTGAAAAGGAATAATAATAGTTCCTTAGACAAAAATTGTCTCAATTTGGTAGGTAATATGTACATATATTAGATACAGTGAGTCAGTTTGTATATGTATGTTTATATTTCATTCATCTATTGTCCTGTAGTTTCAGCTTGTTTTGTGATAAACTTAATATTGCAGTTGATTGACGGCAGTATTGAATAACCCTATAAGTTTATTTTTGTATCAGTCAGAGCTAAAGCACTTTGAACACCGTATTGAAAAGCATGGTTATCTGGAAGAGGAGCTGGAACATCGGGCACAGTATGAGAACCAGTATGGAGATGATGAAGTGCCACATAAAGATCTTAAGGAGAAAGTTCATCTGTATGGAAAAAAGGTTTGTCTAGCATTTGTAAGCATTTTTAAGAAACAATTTTACATCACAAACACGATGAAGACCTAATAGCTTTATTGTTCATAGGCTAAAAATAATAATAATAAGATAAACACTTATCAGCTTTATAAAGTACTTTCATAAAGAAGATCAAAATTGACTATTGACACACTTGCAATAAACATTCACAAATTGAAACATTTTGCCTCTTTATTCAGATAAAGAAAGACTAATGAATGACAAGGCATTTTTTTGACAAGAATAAAATATCTTGCCAAACTTTGTATTACTTCATTTGATCGGTGAAATTATCATGTTATACCCAATTTATGTTAAAATGAAAAAAGCTATAACATGGTTTCACAGTATTATAAATTAACCTTCTGATGAGAGTTGGTTGTCCTTGAAAAAAGAAAGCTTCAGAGCAATATGATAAATAAGTCCAGTACATACTAGTCACATTTGATTAAGGGAAATGTGCAACATTTGAAATGTGAGACAATATTTTTTGCATATCTAGTCGTTTTATTTGAACCTAGATTATGAAGAATGTAGAAATACCACATTCTTGCATCCTAGAAGTAACACTGAACAAACAATAAATACAAAACACATGAAGCAACCTGGACTGCAATGTTTAAATGAAAGGAGAAATCTACAAACATGAGTTAAATCATTTAAGAGTGTGTCTGTGTCTGTTTATATATATATTTATAAAAATTTGTTTCAAATTACAAGAAAAAATCTATTAAAAGTTTACTATTATATTTAGCAACCACAGTCAAAATTACAAAGTCAACATATTTGCATTTCAATGATTGATTCTTATAGAGCTCATTCAGACCTTTTCAGAACAGTTTTAATTTTTTTAAATATGATATTTAATTAAAAATTTACAACTATTTGAATACTGGCAAAAAGTGGCTTTTCAGTGAATTTTTGCCTTATATAAATGTATGTTTAATTCTTCTGAGTCACGGACCTGACACATTTAACAAAATAAATATTTCCATCATGACTTTTGATCTAAACAAGATATCTCCATAAAACTTGGCACTCTTATAGAATTTTGCCTGTAGAATTCAAATATCTGCAGTAAATTACAAATGTCCACTAGATTTCAGTGTTAGAAAGAATATAAGAGGTTAAAAAATACAATTTTCTTCTCAGACAATTCAGATACTGGACAAGATATTTGTTAACACATCATTTAATTCAGAAGAAAACATTGGTATACATTGTAAACAGTTCATCAAATTTGCTATGCTCTGAGAATGCCCACTGATGTCCAGAAATAGCAAAATTCAGCAAACATACAATTATTTTTCTTATAAAAGTTGAAAATTTCTATCACATTTCCATTTGACTGTCAAATATTTTACAAGATTTTGATGATATTGTATCAACACTTATGCCTGAATTTTGGCAGTAGGGATAATCCATACTCCTATTTCTGCACTGAAAATGAACAAACAAAATGTTTTAGGAACAATTAAAAACAAAAAGATCTAAATTTAAAAAAGATATAGTTCATCATATAAAATTGCTGAACAGTACTTTATCATGGTATGAAATGTAAATCTGTAAATTACATTTTCGTTCTCTATTCGAACTATCTATATTTGTGAGTAATTTGGTTAAATTTCATTTACAGATATTTCATTTTGTTATTAAATGTTAAAACATCATTTGCATACAATTTAACATTAATTTGTATTTGAGATAAAAGTTTGGAAGAAGAAAAAAAACGTAAAATAATTCAAGAATAAATTTATTAAATCTAAATATACAAGTCAACATCAGGAGGATCATTTATGATACAATTTGAGCTATATTTCACAAAAATATTTGATAAATACAAACTTACTGATATAGAACACTTGAACAGTGTACATAAATCACAGCATTTGTCTTGTAATCGGCGATTATTCACATCAAGGTTATGTTTATCCTCGTGTATCCAATATGGCAACTATGCGCATGTGTCTTATAGTGGTCAACTTGTAAATTGCGTACTTTCAAATTAAATGCAGGTACTTAAATATATGTTCCGAAAAACAAACATGGTATCAAAGTAAAGTTTGGAATATTTATTTTGTAATGGTATATTGAAAATTTAAATATAATGCTTCTGTGTGGTGTCTATGAATAGTTACAGTAATATTTTATTGGTAACAAGGAAATCAGGACAAAGAGTATGTTTTGAAGTCGCAAGTGCATTTTAACATATGTACATGAATTAGGGGTTGTTTCAAAGAATGCTACAAAAAAAATTTGACTGCAATTTTACACAAAACTTGACAAAATAAAATAATTAAATGGTAGTTTATTAATCATTTTTACCAACTTGAATTTCAAAATAATAATCTTGTTACTGATTTCAGCTGTGCCTTTTAAGCCATATCTCCAATTTGCCTGTATCTCAATTCAAACACATACTACAAGTATGATGAATATAACGGGTATGAATATAATAATTTGTATATATGTACAAAATGGGTTGATAATAAACATATGAGATATTTTTTAACTTGAAAATAAGGCATTGTTTAAAACTTAAAAGCATACTGAGAAATGGAGCACATAAATATATATATATATATATATATATATATATATATATATATATATATATATATATATATAGCTGCATTATCAAATATATTATATTTTATATATATTTCGCATTTCTTGCTGCAGTCTTACTTCTCCTGGTTTAGCTTCCACTTCTCCCTGTTTAGCTCCCACTTCTCCCTGCTGTTCTGACCAAAAAGAAGAAGTCACTTCTCCCTATAATTTAAGTCTAGCTTGACCCCTGAATTCATATCTCTCCTTTCTGATTAACTGTTTACTATAGTTTGTTGGAAGTATCATTGTTAAAACTTTGGGACAGTTTGTATCATTATAGAGGTAGAGAAAGATGGTTAATTAATTTATAAGCTGAATGGTGAGAAAAGAAGTTGTATATTCAGAGCAGAATTAAGTCACTTTTGTTACAGGTATTGTTTCGTTCTTAATTTTTTTTATATCTCATGGAAAAGTTAATCTGTGAGGAAAGATATGAATTCATCCCTTTCCATTAGGTTTAGGGGCAATTCACTATTTACAAAACTTGTCTGTAAAGGCAGGCAGAGGTTTGGTTTGAAAAGATAGTAATAATATTAGAGACTGAGCATTTAATGGGGGTTATGTTGGATTGCTGGAATTTTGTTGAAAAAATGTCTTGCCTCAAAGCCTTTGAAAAAAAATGTATTTTTTCTCTGATTTATGGAAACAGAACATATTACATCCATTGTATTAATTGAAACAAATAAATTATCCTGATGTTAAAAATACAGCTAAAAACTAAATCCTCCTGCCCCTCCCCCAAATTAAGTGGTCAACTCCTTAATCTATTTTTAATCCCTATTCAGCAAAGGCCTCTGACATAAGCAGAATATCTGATCTTGGCAAGCTGAACACAATGTTAACCTGATATCATTTGTAAATGTGAACATCAGTTTGTAAGCCTTACTATGCAGGTCACCCTTGCAAATAATACTAATAATAATAATAATAATAATAATAATAATAATAATAATAATAATAATAATAATAATAATAATAATAATACTAATAGGGCAAAATTGCATGCAGCAGTCACCAGTTTTATAACCATAACCATAAGCTGCAGTTTAGTTCTGAAATTACTTTTTGTCATGATAAACAATAATTTAGTAAATTTTCTTTTTTAAAGTGTTAATTATGACTTAATGGGATGGATTAAAGTTGAGCTGTATTTAGTAATCTTGTATGGAACATAACTTTGGAAGAGAATATATGCTTATTTTATTTTGTTGATGATTATAATAATAATAATAATAATAATAATAATAATAATAATAATAATAATAATAATAATAATAATAATAATAATAACAACAACAACAACAACAACAACAACAATAATAATAATAATAATAATAATAATAATAATAATAATAATAATAATAATAATAATAATAACAATAATAATAATAATAGGGCAAAATTGCATGCAGCAGTCACCAGTGAACAAAGGTCAGTTTTGCATTGTCCCATGAGTGTACACTATTATGTTTCAATAATATTTTTTGCTAAACAGCACATGGCATGAGGAAATGACTACCATATTGTCTGTAGTATAGACCCTGTGCAATCAATCAGTTATAAGGTTTTTGAGCTCAACATGTCAGACACCAGATGATGTTATGGGATAGTCTGTTGTTTGTCATTAACCTGTTCGTATGAGTTGGTTATCACCACTTCTGCTAGTTTTTGAGGATAGCCATGAAACTCTACACACACACACACACACACACACACACACACACACAAACACACACACAAACACACACAGGTCTAGCTGTTACTAAATTAAAATGGAGCCATTTTGAGGTCCATTGTGACTTTCACAGCAGCCATATTGAAAATATTATTACTACTCTACCTGAATGGAAGGTCGTATCAGAATTGGGCTTTCACTAGAAGACTTGTGATATCTATTTGGTCTTAGGTAAATACTGTGCTGATCTAATGTCCAGTACAGCCACCACATCATGAAAATCGTTTTGCTCCCTATCCTATATGGAAAAGGCATATTAACATTATGAAATCTTCTGAATGAAGATGGTGCTGATATGACCACAGTTATAGCTGTCACTAATAGCACATTAAAATCTTGTTAATAATTCTCCTGAATGAATGTCTTATCAGCATTAGGGTTTAACCCTTCTTTACATCCAGTTAAACTGCCACAGTGGAAATATAAAATTCTTGTCACTTAAGAATATCAGAAATGGTTTCAATACTTAGCAATTGAAAAATAAAATTGTTATACATGTATCTTGAATTTCTGGTGATTCTATTTTGGCCAGTAGAGTGTCAGTCCCTTTGAGGGACTTGTTTCCATATTTGCAATGTGTTTCAGATACATAAGCCTTTTGAAATATTTTCATTTAAAAGTTTGAGATCCCATTTCTGATTGACAGCTCAAAAGTTGAATTAGGCTATTCACATGGCACATCAGTGATATGATATAGCAAATGTCTTTTTCAAGAGTTCAAATTTGTATTGGATTTATTTTTTTTTCACAGTAGATAAAGAAAATAAAATTTTAGACTATTTGATTTTTTAGTTACAGCCATTTTCAGAGAAAAGGCCAGTAATGTGTGATGCATGCATTATGTCATTCAGCATCACTTACACTTTGTGGAGACTTAAGACCTTTACATGTGATGAAGGTTAGTCCTGAAACAGCATTTTGAGAATTTTGATCAATTTCCTGTGTAGGGATGCATTAATATATAATAGTGTACAATGTGTAACAATTTTATGGACAGAGGTGTTCAGGTTCACCTACATTATCATTTGGGAGAGATTTGTAGCATGTAAGATGCTTAAAATAATTATCAGGGGCATACATTTGGGGTGTGGATTTATGGAACTACTTTGATCAACCAATAACTACATTGGCTCAGCAGGAAACTATGAAAATTAATGTACATAGTAAACATACCCTGAAGGTAGTTTGTTGGGTTGTGGAGTAGGTTCTATTTGGTCGACATACCCTGGAGGCAGTTTGTTGGGTTGGGGAGTAGGGTTCTGTTTGGTAGACATACCCAGGAGGCATTTTCTTGGGTTGTGGAGTAGGGTTCTGTTTGGTAGACATACCCTGGAGGCATTTTGTTGGATTGTGGAATAGGGTTCTGTTTGGTAGATATACCCTGGAGGCATTTTGTTGGATTGGGGAGTAGGGTTCTGTTTGGTAGACATACCCTGAAGGCAGTTTGTTGGGTTGGGGAGTAGGGTTCTGTTTGGTAGACATACCCTGGAGGCATTTTGTTGGGTTGGGGAGTAGGGTTCTGTTTGGTAGACATACCCTGGAGGCAGTTTGTTGGGTTGGGGAATAGGGTTCTGTTTGGTAGACATACCCTGGAGGCAGTTTGTTGGATTGAGTAGGGTTCTGTTTGGTAGACATACCCTGGAAGCAGTTTGTTGGGTTGTGGAGTAGGGTTCTGTTTGGTAGACGTACTCTGAAGGCAGTTTGTTGGGTTGTGGAGTAGGGTTCTGTTTGGTAGACATACCCTGGAGGCAGTTTGTTGGGTTGAGGAGTAGAGTTCTGTTTGGTAGACATACCCTGAAGGCAGTTTGTTGGTTTGAGGAGTAGGGTTCTGTTTGGTAGACATACCCTGAAGGCAGTTTGTTGGGTTGAGGAGTAGGGTTCTGTTTGGTAGACACACCCTGGAGGCAGTTTGTTGGGTTGTGGAGTAGGGTTCTGTTTGGTAGACATACCCTGGAGGCAGTTTGTTGGGTTGTGGAGTAGGGTTCTGTTTGGTAGACATACCCTGGAGGCAGTTTGTTGGGTTGTGGAGTAGGGTTCTGTTTGGTACTCAGAATCTATTAAGATTCATACTCAACAACTTTTGAAAGTACATGTAATGCCAGTTATAAATGCTAGTTATCATGAGATACATCACGACATTTTCTTCATTGCTCATAAAATACTTTGACTTGGGTATAAAAAAGATGATGTGGGTGTGGAGGTGTTGTCCATGTGTCACAACTTGGAAATTATTGTAATCTTCTCCCTATAATTTGCATCTACTTAGAGGACATGCAAAATGGAACATATAAGTAGGGACACAGCAGGAGAAAATGGGGTCTAAGCAGTTAATATTAGCTTAATGTATTTCATATATTCATTGCTCTCATAACATTTTCTACACAATTTTTCAGGTTAAGAAACACCATGAAGATTTGAAGCATAGAGTGAAGATGGCCACAAAACACTCAGAGCTCTAGAGGTTTCAGAGAGAAATTGTTTGGTGTTTAATAGCATCTTGGCATAGGAAAGGCTATATTGTACCTTGGCAAATGGGGTACTAAGATACATCACAGTAGCCAGCCAGTACTTGTATGAATTTGATAGCCAACCTGGACTGATATGAATTTGAGTTTGAGAGTTAGTCTTCATTTTTATCCAGTCAAGTGTGATTTTTCGAAGGTAACAGACTCAGTATTTGGTTAACACAAATTCTTAAGCTTAAATTCAAGCATAAAAGATGCATCATACCCAGGCCTGGGCAGGAATTGAACACTCAACCTTTGGGAAGTGAGCCCATCACACTGACCCCTAGCTACTATGGCTTCCAGGACAATAGAGATCCTTTCATTTTGTCTTTTGATAGTTACTTTTTCTGTACAGGCACAAAAAAAGCTGTATATTTTTTAATAAACTTCAATCTTGTCTTCTAAGCTTAAAGGTCTTTTGAGAGGTTTAAATTACATTTTATAAAAGAGGATTACTTATGAAAAATTTTAATATTCGGAATCTTAAATTTATCTATAATTTTTGTGTGTGGTTCAGAACATTTACCAGTGTATGTGTAGATTATGTAGCAATACTTTTCTTACATTTTTATGACAGCCATTCTGGATTTTGTGAAATTATGAATATTTAGTGAAAATCCAGCATTGAGAATTACATGACAAAATTCCAGAAAAGAAGAATTATTTCAAAGTTAAACAAATCCTTGACACTGGGAATAAGCTCAAAACTAAAGTATTCCAAAGACTTGTAAGCCCAGTAAATTAAGAGAGGTTGTGTTCCATTTGTAATTCTTTATATTCTGAATGTTTTATACACTGTGATTTAACCACAGTACATATAACAGCACATTTATTTAACATTTATGTGTACAACATGATTCAATTATGTAAGTGACAGAAGTTTTATTTATGTATTGGTCCTTTATTTTACATTATTTTCTGTCAAAAATATGACGCCTCCTTTGTAAAGTGAGTGTCAAAGTGAATGTTAGATTTTATCATGCAGATGTAATAATGTGAATGCTTATTATGTAAAGCAAGTTTTGAAATGTATTTAATAAATATGTGTATCACAGAATTAAATATTGTGATTCATCAATGTGGAAAACATGCATTTTAAAAGATCAGAAGTGCCATCTGATTCAGTGAATGCAACATTAACTTAAACTGGAATGTTTCTTTGAGTACACATTGATTTTAATGATTGCCAATACAGTTTCAGAAAGTCTTCTTCCAAACCCATAATGGTGTTCTACTCTATAAAACCAAACCAGACCAATCATCAATATGGAGTTGTCACTAAAAGACTTTTTATGATGCTTAGTTTGTCCATCACAACCGCCATCTTGAAAATCTTGTCATTACTCGTAGTGAACAAAATATGACATGGGGTTTTCACCAAAGATTTGTATGATGTCTATTTCGTCCTTAAATGAAATGGTTCTGTTTGGACATAACTGATATGCTTGATTGGTTTCAGACATACCTAGGAAATTCATTGCAACCACAACAATGCTTAAGCAACCAATGTTGCCAATATTATATCCCAGTCCTGAAAAACTTTTTCTTCATGCTAGTTTCAGTTTGGTGCTTTGATTGTGGAGAGAATTGCAACAGTTAGTCATTCAATTTAAAAGCATAAAAGGAGAAATGGTGAGTTGTCAGCGACTTTTGTCACATTAATATCTTACCACTCTGTCTTCATCCCCAACTGTATAACTCTATTCAAAGATAAGAAATTAGTCCATATCAGTAGATACTACTCCATGGTTTTAGACCAAGGAAGAGATGAAATTGGCCACAGCAAAGACCCTTGGGACTTCATACCCAATTTTTACATATCCAGGTCACACTTGTTATCTGCTTGTTTTTAAAATGAAAAATGAAACCTCTCCTGGGTCTCTCTTCTTACGTGATCAATCAAGAGAGGTGAAGCTGAAGGACTTGGTACATGCCTTCACATGCTGAGGTACACAGAGAATGTCAGCAGTGGTTGTCAAGGGAAATGCAAGACAATAGCAGGAATGGGGTCCTCGCTAGGATTGCCCTTGCACATGTATTAACACATAATCATAGCTGTTCTAGGCTCTACATAAGAAGTTCATGCTTTCATTACTGTAGAGTATTGGTCTTTGACATAGGCAGAGGCTGCTGTTTATGCAATTTGGATAATATATTTGATGGAGATAGGAAATTTGTTTGGTAAATTATGTTTCTCCAAAAACACATATATGAACACATTACTGTAAATACATCTTTCCATTCCTGACAAAAGTGAGCATCTTCTTGTATGTTTTGCTTAAGTTTAAACTTGTTGAATCATGGATACAGGTTGACACATAGTGGGAAACAAGGAAAGCAAAAATCTGTAAGAGTATTTTCCCGTCATCTAAATAATATAGAGATGGAAAGATGTTGTTGGGGGTTGACATTCAGGGAGGGTATGAATTTGTAGGCTGCATAGAGTGAAACTCTAGTGTTAATGTGCTTAGGTAAGTATTTTTGGAGGAACATAATTTACTAAAACATTTTCAATTCAATCATGAGTCATGGAGAGAATCTTGTGAGCTATAAGGCCCTCTCTTTTCAATGTATGTTTTGAGGAGCTCTTGTTTCTAGGCATACAAGCCCAGCTTCTTTAAAATATAAAAATACTGCTGTCAAATAATTTTATAGTCTTTTAAGAGGGGTTACATCAGAGTGATAACTCTTCAATGGTAGGAGAGGAGTGCATCAAAATGGTTACCATTTTGAAAACAGGAACATCCAAATGCCATCCTACCAGAAAAAAATTGTTTGCACCCCCATACTACTTCACACTCCAAAAATATGTGCAGTTATTTTCAGTGCACATAAATTAGGGAAGAAAGTTTTATGGCAAAATGGTTAAATTTTAATTAGAGAGGGGGATTGGAGAAAGAGTTGAAAAAGAAAGCTTTTTAAGGATATAGTACGACAAAAATAAAATAACTAAAAAGGTTTCAGGATACTAGATAGAGCAAAACTGCAATATTTTGTAAGGGTTTGTACCACTGTACAAATAGCCAGAGGAAAAAGGTATACTTAAAATAACTGGTCATTGTCTGAATCTAAATATATGAAAGAGGGCTTATGTGTACAGCATTATCAAATATAATCAAGCATAAGAGCACCTGTCTTAAATGGACTGCCACCCTAATTTAATTTGCATATTTGCTGAGACAGGTATTTTAGTGTCAAATATGTGTTGCATTCAGTGGATTTTTTTTCCAACTTTAGTATTTATTTGATTTCTAGATTATTTAATTTATATGCACTTATTAATTATTTAAATTAATTCTATGAGCCATACCCTCAAAACAATAATTCCTGGCTTTTTATAAATCCGGTATCTACCAACTTTCAATACTGAAAAAAGCAACCAAAATAATCCTTTTTTGGTAAATGACAATTAACATTAACCAAGATTGCAGGTTTTGGTCAGTGTTTCAGTCCATAGGATCAGTGAACCATCACTGTCAGGGTTTTAGTCCATCCCAATAACACAAACACTTATGTGCATTTTTTTCTTTTCTTCCTTCTGTCTTTTTGTTTGTTCGTAAATTAAATATTTATCTTAGTAAACTGTTATGTTTTAACTAGAAATAAACTTATCCACATCCATTGAACAACAGTGGAAATCCCACATTGAGTCTGGCATCATTTCCAATAATTGTATATCAAACCAAATGGGGTCATCCATATTTGATGTCATGCAGTTTTGGTGGATTTTTTTTTACCTCCTTCCCACAAAACCTCAAATTCTCTTCATATATGAGGTTGCAAAGTTTTGTCCTTTGCCATGAAAAATTTCAAAAATAAAATTGATTTTAAATCACTTTGTATAGGAAAACAAATAGCAATACAACACAGTCTTCAGAATTATTTAATTGTTGTTGGGCTTAATGCCATTTTTCATCACAGGATAGGCTATTCATGGCGCCAGTATTAATGGTGGAGGAAGAAACCGGGAAATCACAGGAAAGAACCACCAACCCATGAGAAGCTACTGGCAAGCTTTCTCACATATCCACATTCGTCGAATTATTTAATAATATGCAGATAAATCTGGGTTCAGTTCTCTGTAAACCTATAATAACCTGAAAAATTATGGATTGGATGGAAACTTATAATCCAAGGAATAAAGTTGTTATCAACTCTTCTCAAAAATTTATTTCTCATTGTTCATTCATCCCAGGGTGATACTGTGATGCTACGTAGCTTACATTTTCCCTGATAGCTGGTGCTGGTATTTTTGTGATATCACATTTTTCAAATTCCACCCTCCCCCAGCCTCCATCATCACACCAGTCGAACACACACACACACCACTCACTGCATAATGTCATATATGGATGGCCCCCCACCAAAAAGGCATGTCAGTACCTGAGTGTTTATCAATAAAGGAGAGGAAGAAATTGTCATTTGCCAAAATCACAGATTTATTATCTAATGTGAGAGTTTTAAAGATAAATTAGAGGTTTCAAATAATGTTACAAATGTCTCAAAATCAGATACAATAATGCACACTATAATAGGATAAGTAGCCAATGGATACAGAGGTCTATAATTGATATGCAGATGTCATAGTTCTCTACACAATTAGAGAACTTTATTTATTTAATTGAATACACATAAAATCAGCCACCAGTATGGCTGAAGTGGGTAGTATATTTGGTGAACTCGGAAGTCTACAAAAGTCAGATACATCTCCTGAAGATTTAAGCTCATAAGAATAGAGTATATCTGCAGTTCAAACATAATGCTTTAATTATATATATAATAAAGACTGTTGGCTGGCATGCATAGGCAACATTCTCAAAAATTTATCTTTGGGTTTATCACTTTTGCTGGATTTGCTAAGAATTTTCATTGATAAGATGACTTCATTATTTTCTTTTTATCCATATATGGTCATCTTGGTTACATAATGTCTAGTTGTGCTGCTTTCATGTTGGGATAGCAAGTTATCCTTCATACAGAGGAAATTCAGCCGTTCTTCCCATGATGGATGACAGTGGAAGATATAGGATCTTTAGCATTTCCTCCTCATTTTACCTCCTCATTTTTCCTTCTCATTTAGCATTTCTTCCTCATTTGACCTACTCTAATAATGTTGATTTTTTTTTCTGAATGTATTCAAGGAAAAACAGTATGTATGGCCAAGATTAATTGCATGATCACATTACGATTAAACCCTCTCCACAAACATGGGAAATCCCATTGACATATTTCACAAGCTAAAATTTCCTCGGCAACCATGGCAATATAGTGATGATGTAGGGTTATAATTAGAAGGGTTTTTCCCCCTGCATCTGTATGGTATTTAGATTGGAAAGATGAAAAATTGACTGGATTAGAGATATAGCAAAGCTTCTTTCCTAACATTAATTTAATCAGCCAAAAATTAATCTCAGTATAAAATGAAAATGTACATACAATTAAATCTGTGGATGACACATTCACCAGCAACTTGAAAACAGGCCATGATTTTTAAGGTTTAATTACAGATTTAGCACATGATAGGCTAAACATGGCAACTGGTGTATCTGGTGAAGAAAGGGTACAGGCAAAACCACTGACCCCATGTGAAGCAAGTAGCAAGCTTTCACACATATCCACATTGGTCAAGCCAAGACTTGAACCCACATGGAATTATATACTGCTACAATGCAGACATCATAGTGATATGACTGAAAAATTGTAAAAGCTATGTTTAAATCCAGATCTCACACATACATTTATATAGCTAGCAAGAAGACCCTTAACAATTATCCAGTGAGGGCAAAACAGAATTATGGAATTAAAGAAGCAGATTTGTAGAAGAACATACTTCATTTGAAACATTATTGTAATATGATGTCTTTTGTAATATATGCTAATTGCAAAATTCACTCACCCACCCCAATAAATGAAATGGGTAATAAAACAGAAATAATTGCAAAACATATACCATGTTCTTTCAGCTATAAATTAGTACAAACTGTTCAAGAAATAATTTGTGTAACAAAATATAGAGGCAAACATAATACTGAAAAGTTTATAAAAGATCTTGAATTCACATTTTTTTAAATAATATTTTTAAAAAATTTAAAACAACAACAGAAATAAAGAGGATGAAAAATCTTATCAGTCTGAAAGACATTGTTGCATATGTTAAAAAGAATAAGTAATGAACATTTAAGAGATCATTACTATAGAAGTCAGAAATATCATTAAGCAACATACAACAATTATAATTTAAAATTATAACTTTTTCCAATAAAACTCGTTTTTTCATAATCGATGTTCATATGATGCATATCTTGTGATAAATGAAATTGCAAAGCTTTAATATTTTCAAAAATTGTTAATGTGATAAATAGAATTTGAGTTCAAGGTCAGTCTTGTTTACAATTACATTAGCTTTTCCATTTGATTGTGCCACATTCTCATATGATATATGTAAAAGTAAAAATGCATATAAATAAAGATTTGGGTATACAAATAATTCACTCCAATTATCAATATGTCTGTGGGAATTCATTTGTAATCAGTGTTTACAGTTGTATTGTTGAAATCGGATATAATTTTAAAGAAATAATTTATTTAAAATGGTCACTGGAATTACTAAAGTGAACATTGATATTCTGGATTGCATCACTGTGTTATATTGGGACATTAAAGACAATTGGAATTTATTTGAAACATTCTGTAAATTTGGAGTTGAGATAGGAAATTTAGCATTATTTGCAATTTTGATCCACAACATTGTGTCTTTTGAATTTTCATTTCGTTTGTTGAGAAATAAATCGCTTGTTGATTTTACTTAAATTGTTAGTTTCACTTTCTTTCCATTGCATATTTTAATACCTTGAGTAGTAACAGATAATATAGATCCATATATGGCCATCTCTATTGGACGGTTAAAATTTATCGATTGTGTGCAGTGTGCAGATTGGTGAACTTGATAATACATTACAAATAAAACCATCATTGATGATAATTATTAGATAACCAAAATGTTTGCAATTAAAAGCAAATATGACTTTTAATTTTTACTAAAGACTGTTTACTCATATGATTTTAAAAATGAAAACGTATTTGATGGTGATTATTGGAAAGGCAAATTCATTCCTGATAGAATATTGCTGAACCTCTGACATATTTGTTAAGCAAGAGTTATACATGTTTCTGGACCGAAAAGTGTCAGAAAGTTTTTGATAGGTTAAAAACAATACTCAAAAATGCGCCGGTTATAACAGCTCCAAATTTCAATCAGTCTTTTAAATTATCTATGGATGCAAGTGATGTTGGGGTTGGTGCAGTATTAATTCAAGAAGACAGTAATGGTATTGTTCACCTGGTGTGCTATTTATCTAAGAAATTAAATAAAGCACCAAAGAAATTACTCAACAATCGAGAAATAATGCTTAGTTTTAATTTTGGCATTACAACATTTTGAAGATTACATTAACTCGGCTCCTTCTCAGCTCGTTGTGTGTAATGATCACAACCCCCTTACTTTCATCGACAAGATGAAAAAAAAATCAAAGATTCTTAAGGTGGAGTTTGTTTTTGCAAGACTATAATCATAACTACAGGCATAGCCAGGAAAAAGACAATTTGATTGCAGATGCACTTTCCCGTGTATAGAAATATTATTTCGTATAGAGTTTATATCGTTCAAACGAATTTTCTTGTGTAATTTTGCTTGCTGCATGTATAATTTACATATGGTGAAAAGAAAGCTTTATTATATAAATCTTTTTTTTTCTTTATGGGGGATAAGTGTTAGGTTTATGTGATAAAATTGCTTGAGTGTAAGTTTTAAAATTCTTTTTTTTTTTCATTTTTGTTTCATTGAATTATAATGAATATTTTGTCGGATTCGGGACTCTTTTTCAGTAATTAGATATTTTCTTTTTAACAAATGCTGTTTAAGACTAAGAAGTATTATGTGAGAATTAATTATAGTTACACTAGTTCGTCTTGGGCAACAGTATCAACAAGAAGTTAAAATGATTGGTCAGTATCAGGGGCATACTTTCTTGCGTGATCACTATGTGAACAAAACGTTTTTTATGATTGGTTCTTAAGTGGGAACAAACTGGTGCACGTGCTCAAGTTAATTTAGTAAGAGACCACTTGACCAATTTCGCGAGACTGAAATGATGTTTTGGGGTTTTAAATACGCATTTTTAATATTCTTCGTGCAGTCATTCTAACATCTTGAATGAACAAGGTGTTTTTTTATTTGCTGCCAGATTGTTTGTTCTTCATCTGATTTTTGGATACTTTGTTCCCCTCGAAACTCAACAAGTTGACCTTTTTATAAAAAACATTCTGAAAATATTCAAGGAAATTTATTCTGGAATTATTTGGAACCAGTGACTGTAATTCAAGTGAGGAATTTTTTTTCTCTTCGTACATTGGACCACATCTGACGTCATCGCCTTCCATATTTGTACGTCGTCGGGACTTGAGCCTGGATTCTGATCGGACTATTTAGTGATAGTATTTGTATTTCCATTCTTAGGATCAAATTTTGTATTAAATTCACAAACTGTAAATCCTTTTTACCAATTTTTATATTGTTGTCCAGAGAAGTGAACTGTTTTGTTAAAATATACAAAGCTTTTTGGTTCTCACTCTTTTCCTTGTTACTGAGTACGAGCCCTTGTCACGTAACATCACATAAATATATTTTAAAGGGGAGGCCTACTTGATGATCTCTGAAATCTAACCCTCATGATACTAGAGGTCAGGGGAAAACTTGAATATATATTTGCAATAAACTAGGAGGCAACACATCTTGAAGTTTCTGCATTTCATTAATGCAATGCACAGTCTCTTTCGAAATTTCTGCTTGCTGAGAAAGAAGTTCTGCTTCTTTCGTTAGTTTGATTAAGTCCGTTTGTCGAATGCTCTCCCGTATTTTTGTTTTTTCTGTATCATTCTTCTCGACACTTGTTTAACCCACAACGATGGCATGGGCTAAGCATATCTGATCTTATGAGTTGTCATTTAGGATGATACTACTTTTGATAGAGCGAATTTCATCTACCAAAAACAACTTGCGCCGTCCGCCATCTCTAGGAGGTGAAAGCTGGATAATGTGAAGAGTGACTTTTCAATCGATCATGTTAAACTCGTCATTGGATTTTCGAACGTTTTGAATTGTGTCAGTATTTTTGGACGGTGGTAGTTCTGCCGATTTACTAAACTCAATCCACACGAGAGACATTAAACTGTATTGATTAATGGAGTCTCAAATGATCGTCATCTTTAGACTGGTATAATCGTATTAACGTCTCTGACTATGAATCCTACAAATTTATCATGAAATCCGTTGTTTGTTCTCATGGTACTTGAGACTTAAAATCTTTAAATTGCGCTGTATAGTTTTAACTAGTGGTTCTATTTTTCCTGGAAGTCTTTTTGGGTCTCTCGAATGTAAAAATAATCATCGGAATTTACTGAACGACATTCTTTAATTCTTTTTTCTTCTCTTTTTTTAACTTTTTTATTTTTGAAGGATCTTGTATAATAGAGGAAGAAGGTTGGTTTTGGCTTATTCATATCATCTTCGAAATTACTGAAATGTACTAAAAATTTAATTAGCTTATGAGGTGACACCGAAAGTCGTGTTATGAAATTGCATTGTGATTCTTATTTATGTAGAATATACCAAAAAAGAAAAGATAAACCATAAGTATCACTTTGCTTGAGATATATAAACACGCTCACACGTAACATAAACATGAGGGTTGGCGCTTTTTAATAACAAAAAACCTTATTGACTTGAAATCATTAGCTTAAACTATCTTAATTCCTTTATGTTCAAGACCTGCTCCTCCTTTTGCTATTGTTGCTTTGGTAGTAGTGGTTACTGCTGCTGCTGCTGGCATCTAAGTGGCGGTGAACATCAGTGTAATGATACGAAGTTTATAAATTTTGAATCACGAAGGTCTCTTTATTTTGGGTTGAGCTGTTACCTTCTGTATGATTGATAGTTTTAAATATTTATTCAAACAGGCTATCAAGCCGAACCTCAAGCTTGTCAGGCTCTGAGGGTGTCGATATGGTTGGCAGGCAGGCTGTGTGTGTGTGTGTGTGTGTGTGTGTGTGTATGTATGTATGTATATATATATATATATATATATATATATATATATATATATATATATATATATATATATATATATATATATATATATATAATCTTTTAGTTCTTTTTGTAATAGCAACAGTGATGTCTAGCACTGGGACATCATCTCGCAAACAAGTAACTTTTGTCCAACCCAGTCAAATAATCGTGACATTAGGCCGACCAGTCCCAACACTAACCTCTTAATGCTGAACGCTTAGCGAGGCTGCTGCTAGTACCTTGTAAAAGTCTCGGCCCGGGTTCAAACTCCTGAGTGGATGGTTGTGTACTGCACTTACAGGTGTCTTGTAAGCACGGTGACACAGAGATATCAGAAAATTTAGAGTTCTTCGGGAATATCACAGACTTTTACAATAATTGGATATGGAATCTGGTTTGTCATCACATTACTGACTTTAACCATTTAGTATTAGTAGGGGTGATAACAAATTCATAATTCGTAAAATGAATGGGATGGGATATTTTGAGATTGCTCGAGAAAGAAAACATTGGACGAATTATGCAAATAACCAATTCCAAAGGTATCAAGAAAAGCAACACAAATAATAAATACTTCACAACAGAGTGTGTATATGATTATTCCTGCAATAATGTTTTAACAAACTTTCCGTATATAGTTCATCATTTTCTACAACCGCATAGATAACTACCTAAATATTCTGTAAGAACTACAAAATCTGTATACAAAACGTTTAAAGTCCAACAAGGATTCGTCAGAACGCACTTTGCCAATACATGTATTGTACAAGTCTATATCCTATTGAAATTTTTAAAAATCCGATTAATAGGCCGAGGTACTATGATGTTATTTTCCACTGTCGTTATTTAGGCAACCTAGAAATGTGTCCACAGGACACAATGACTCCACATTTTTTACAATTAAATAAATAAGAGTAGGCATACCACAAATTATTAATAATCATGTTATAGTAAGTCAATGAATAAAATAGTTATGAATAAAAAATACCTTTTCAATGAAACGTATATTATTTTGGATATTTCAGTAGCGATATCTTGTCTGCAAAACAGCCAATATTGGAAGGTAGATGATTTTTTTTTCTCGTAAGATTTCGACATTGTATTTAAAGCAGCTAGGCCAAGGATAAAGGTAAAAACTGTTTTTGTAAATCACATTTTTGCTGGTTTGTTGCAATCTCGTTGTTAGGTAGTACGTATCCTTATTTGACTAAATCAGTTGCCACAAATGAAGCATTACTGGTATGACATAAATATAAATGCACAGGTGCACAGCTTCACATGTTGCTAAACATTTGTGTAAAGTTTCATGAATGCGAGTCAGATAATTATTAGCTGATCGTGCAAAACAAACTTTTCGACATACAAACGTACGTACATATGAACGTACGGACAAGAGCAAATTAATATGCGAACGACACAAGAACAAGCAAATCTACCATATTTTGTCTCTTCTAAAGGTCCAATCAGATCCATTCCTTTTTTCGAGAACACGGCATCAGGGAGCGGCTTCTTTGTCTTTTTAAGCGAATGCTTTTCATTGGCACACATCACAATTTTCAACGTACTTCTTAACTTTCTCGAACAGTCCTTTGCTGAAATATCTCTCTTTTATCTTTTTGTAGCTGAAAGAAAGTTATAACAACATATCTTGAAGTTTTAGTGCACTATTTTCTGAAATACGAGGAGAACTTCTGCCGATTTACTAGCGTGATTTCGCCTATTTGTGTGTATGTGTAGAATAATCATGAAACTAATGTACGGAACGCCGAAGCTGTCCTAATACGAGGATATTAATATTATGTAGTAAAATTATTATATTATATCTTTATTTTGCTATATTATGTGGTTACGACGTTTAATCGTGTTTCATATTTGAATTAAAATTGCTTCATCTTGATTTTGTTCAAAAATTAGAAAGTAATCCGTCAAGATATTGGTCAATGGTAAAATGACATTTCTTGTCAAATATTGTAATATA
This sequence comes from Potamilus streckersoni, assembly GCA_016746295.1. Classification (NCBI taxonomy): domain Eukaryota; kingdom Metazoa; phylum Mollusca; class Bivalvia; order Unionida; family Unionidae; genus Potamilus; species Potamilus streckersoni. The sequence goes on from JAEAOA010002008.1 coordinate 340,158, forward strand.
ATTTTACGTGGTAAACTACGTAGAATTTTAGTCTTTCTCCATAAATCGTTACACTTGCGGTGTGTTAAGATCATCTTTTCTGATTTAAATTAACAGAAAGGTTTTCCAGCAAGGTGAATTTCGATCGGTTCTGCATGTTTGTGAATAAATTAACTCTCTTGCAAAAGTCTATATTAAATTTTCCATATATCCCATTAAAACAATTATTAGCGCAAATTTTAGTATGTAATAATTATGACTCACATTTTGTTAATACCCAAATGACTTTTGTATGGTAAGGTATGCATATTTTCTAATACTTCCTCTAACTCTCTTTCTCTTAACGCCCGCAGGTTTGTTCCTTTTATTATTTTTTTTTTGTACTAGAAAGTTTCTACAGTTTCGACGAATGTTTTTTTTTCCATTCAAGCTTCATTCGTTTAGGTTAAGTCTTCTTAGATAATATTCCCTAATTTCGTGATAGGGCTGAGCGTCCATTTTGTGACCGTTCTTGTTAGCACCAAAATCAGTACTGAGAAAATAAGTGACTGCAAAATTCAGTCCTTTGAAGTTATGCCGCTTTCTTTCTGAAGTGATGTCGTTAGATGTACTCCTAAGACAGACCCCAGGTATGAATTTTTCAAGATTCTGGTACTGGTCTGCCAGTGTTTGCTTTATCTGTCATCACTTTGTTATCAGTAAGTGTGAATTTTATGTCCGATATAATTGCTTTTAGATTCCCAGCTAACTGTCCAGTTATAATGCCCCTATTTCAGTTCACTGTATTTGGTAGCTAGCTTTAAATATGGTATTTCTATATTGGGTAACTGACAGAAGTTTACTAAATTTCTGACAGCTTTAACACTTAGGAAACTTGAAGACACAAATTGTTACTGTGTGTGTGTGTGTGTGTGTGCGTGTGTGTGTGTGTGTGTGTGCTAATTCGAGGTATCATGGAAAGAATATGGTACAGTTTGAATTAGCACAGGTTATCCTAGAGAACACATAGAAAACATTACATTAGGCATTAACAGACGTCAACAGGATCTGAATATATTCTAAATTTGGAGGAATAGTTATAGATGAGGACAAAACCTTTATTATTTAATCCAAAGTCATTTTCCCTGGTGAGTTTTGCTGAACATTTTTTGCTTTCTCCTATATCACGGTTTGACACTCAATTTTTGCCTTGTCCCAAAGGTATTTGCAACACAAAAAGGCGCCGGAGTAGGTCAGAGGTTGAGGGGGTGGTGTGGGTTCCAAAATTTCAAACGGTCACTGACTTTCCTTGAAGGGGCACCAACGCTAAAGCCTATGTGTCCATTTAATCAAAGTGTGCCTAATACCTAATTAGAATAAAACAATGGCCAAATTTCAAGTGACAAGTGACTGTGTGTGTGTGTGTGTGTGAGAGAGAGAGAGAGAGAGAGAGAGAGAGAGAGAGAGAGAGAGAGAGAGAGAGAGAGAGAGAGAGAGAGAGAGAGAGAGAGAGAGAGAGATCCTGTGGCATTCCTGAAATGCAGAAATTCCTAGACGTCTTAACTCTAACACTACACATTGAAAGTGCATCTCAGGACGTGCGTGGACCTCTGTTGTTTCGATGAAAAGATTTCAAAGACGGAAAAAAGATTCACGTCTATCATCACGATGAACACTTCGATGCCGTTACCAGGATCGTTCCATTCCTGGATTGCAGTTATTACTATGAGAAATGTGACTGGCGATAACTATATAGAACATCACAAGCATTGTGGATGGAAATAAGAGAGTTGTTTAGCTTCTCAGCCCTGTCATAACGAAGGACGACAACAGGTGCAATGCTCAGATTGTCTGCGTGGATATTGTTTGGTTAAAGCTCGAATAGGATTATTGATTGTTGAATAATTTGGGTTAAATCGTCAAATATAGTTGGTCATGCCTAGATAACTTTGTTTTTCTGATATGTTTGATGAAATGCAGCAGACGAATTGCAAACAAAATTACATTATATCCATTTCAAATAAGGAAGATAAGTATATCTATAATTTCAATACGGCATGCACTGCATTACATTTATTTTGTTGGTTTTATTCATATTTATACATGCTATGCATTTCGTTTGTGATAATTCATAAACCCACGTATACGGAACTTAAAACAATATTCGTTAAAAAAATGACCCGGAAATCTGATCAAAATTCAACGCTGAGATCAGTTTTCAACGACTGTGAAATCAAAATTCAGCGTCAAGAACTGACCCTGGGTCAACTTTCAACGTTGAAAGCAGACCCAGCGATGTCAGAATTCAACGGGTCAAAATTTAATACTACATCAGCAAGTCTATAGCGCTAACCTCTTAATGCTGAGCGCCAAGCGAGGCAGCTGTTATTACCATTTTTGTAAGTCTTTGGTATGACTCAGCCGTGGTTGAAGAGTTGAAGAAGAAGAAGAAGAAGAAGAAGAAGAAGAAGAAGAAGAAGAAGAAGAAGAAGAAGAAGAAGAAGAAGCAATGAAAGTATTTTATCATGTGGTTGTTAAGAAGCATATAAACAAATTTGTACTGGTGTTGTCTTTATTGTGGCTGTTAAATTATTTTTGTTTCATATGGTTGGAGGGTGGCTTTACTAATTGGTCCAGGAAGTACATTGTGCATACTACTGATAATTGTATCATATTCTCACTCAACGTCCGAAAATTAACTGAACTTATCATTATTGTTAGAGTGGTAAATATATGGAAGTGTGTAGCCTAGCTTTTCATCTTTCTTTTCAAGGGTTCCGGGAATGGATCTCAGTTCACATAAAAAAAAAAAATGGCAATGGCTTTTCGAATATACGTTTACCAACCTATAATAGTAACGAGTGTGAGAGAGTTCGTAACAATGCTTCAAACAATTGGCGAAAGTTGCTATGTCTATTTGTGTTTTCTTACGTACGCATACATACCGTTACGGATCACTGCCATCTCACTTCTGTCTGCGTGTGTTCGAGTCTCTGTTCGGCCAATGTGGGTATGTGAGAAGCTTGCCAGTAGCTACTTTGTGGGTCGGAAGTTCTTTCCGGGATTTTCCCCGGGTTCTTCCTCCACCATTTTTACTGGCCGCCATGTACAGCCTATCTTGTGCTGAAATCTCTCTCTCTCTCTCTCTCTCTCTCTCTCTCTCTCTCTCTCTCTCTCTCTCTCTCTCTCTCGATCTCTCTCTCTCGATCTCTCTCTCTCGATCTCTCGATCTCTCTCGATCTCTCGATCTCTCGATCTTTCTCGATACAATCTCTTCTCTTTCCCATTGCGAGTCAAGTTCTAATCCATTAGATAAAATCGGCGGTAATCGTAGTGATATTTCCCAAACTGGTAAACTTTGTGCGTATGAACATCATCTTTGATGTTTTAACAACATTCTTAAAACATGATAGATCTTGAAAATAGGGTTTTTAACTTTAAAAAATCACTGAAATGCCAGCACATTTAATTTTTCGTGTTATTTCTTTAGCTTTGTAATGAACAAAAAATAAAGAATTTATTTGGTTTCACTTGTCTTGCGTTATTGTTATTGTGACGCCATGAAAGTAATATAACGTAATATGATTTCGGAGCAGTTGAAAATGGCTATTATTTGCATTCGATATTATTTTTATTGTTGTTGTTTTCTCTTTTTAAATTATATCTGTAATCAGCACATTTTAATTATTATTATTATTATTATTATTATTATTATTATTATTATTATTATTATTATTATTATTATTATTATTATTATTATTATTATTTTGTTCTTACCATTTATTTCATCAGGGACTCGTATATTGAAATGCCACAACCTACAAACATGTGAGAGAGAAAGAGTGTGCTATACATTTATTTTTTTAAATAAAAAATATGGTCTATTTTCATTCCTTGTATAGCTAAGCTGTGATTTGATCGTTTAATTATTCGACAGAAAACATGGGGAAACAGCTGTGCTGGAGTTATTGAAGAATGGTGGAGATTGAATATAGTTTCTTTATCAATAATAAAATAATATTGGAAAGAAAAATGATATTACAAATAAATCAGATATATAGAATTATTGATTTTATCTTATCTGATAGTAAATATTAATTATTCATCAAATACTTTATCGCGAGCGAAATACGACATGCTTACTTCCGTTGATTTTGTGGCTCTTATCGGATCTGTAGATCAGTACCCCATTACTAGAATCTGCATTATACATGAGTCTGTTTGCTTCAGCCAGATTTCACAGCGTCATCTTTTGACAATACGGAACATTAATTTATTGCAACTTACATAAAGTCAATAGCTTCCTTGCAGCTTTCATTTTGTAACCTACATGATGTTATTATCAATATTGAACACTATAAATCTACATTATGATGTTATCTTATTTCAGCAAATAAAACAAAGAAAAATGTGTGTGTGTGTGTGTGTATGTGTGTGTGTTTTAAAGTATGACCCAGTCAATAGATATTATTTGGTGTAAAGAAAAAGCCACAATACTTAAAGAGACAAAATCTTATTATTTTTTTAATTTGAGACTAATATTTGCATGAAACCATACGTATAAATAAATCTCGTAAAAGGCACACTTGAAATCAATTTCATTAAACTTGAATGAGATTACGCGGCCTAATACACTGCTCAGAGGTAATATGAACACCGCCTTGCTGTTGAAATTGAAGATGAGATTAATTTCCTCACTGACTCTACATAAGACTGGGTTAAACAAGTATGTGTTCTTATTTTAAAAGAAAACCCTACCTCGGAAAATTTTATTATTATTATTATTTTAAATAATTCTTAGAATTCACAAGAAGAATTCTTTAAATAATTAATATATTCCACACTAATGCGCTGTATCCGATTAAGCACGACAATCCCTATTGATTGTATGTATGCATATAGGAATGTCGAACGTGACGTCACAACAAGAACAGGAAACAGATTCCTCCATGATTTTTTCGATCCTCAATCTCGGTGAATTATGGCTTGACGTTTGCCGCACAGGAACAGCGTGTTTCGATGTAAGACTAATGATTAAGTTCATTTGAAAGAAATATATATTGATGGGTGTAAATAATACTTTAAAATGCATATTTATAGTTGAAATAAGGTCAAACTTAAGGGCTATAATTTACAGAGATCGACAGGTTTCTGAGTTGTTACTGTTATAGATTTCTTGGTGTCCATGGCTAGAGGGATTATATTATGTACGTATGTCGCTTTAGTATTATGACTCATTCTGTTTATGTGAGCGTCATTAACATATTGGATATTGCCCTACAAATGTACACATAATGAAAAGTCATATAAACGAGAAGAGTTACAAATATATTGGTTCATACGAAATATAGTACAAAGTGTAATGAACACCCCTTCAGTATTTAATGGAATAAACTTCGTGTGGCAACAAAGAAGACTCAGCCTGTCAGCTGTTTCTTTGTCGAGCTCGAAAGCAGTACCACTAGATTTTTAGTATGGTGTTCAGAGATTCATTATTGGTCATTAACGGAGTTCGCTGGATTTGAGTTAAAAGTGAATGTCATAATTGATAAAACACATTAATGCTGATCTATTCAGAATTATGAACATATTCTGTTTGTATCTCTAGTAAGTCAGACTGATGCTGATGAAAACAGTATGACATTTAACGTTATTACAATATCAGGTATTAGGTTGGCCTAACATAATGTTCCTGATGGTAAGAACATTGTGCCTTCCCCCAATAATTACCATGTTTGTACCTCTGATGTATAAAATGTAATATTATATAGCTTTATACCAGGGAATTTGAGTCATGACACCAAGAGATAGGTTAGTGTATTGGAGCTAACATTGTTGCTTACAGTTCACATATAAACCAGATAGTTGCTAATGAATAGTATAATTATACAGTGCATGCATTATTTATAGGTTAATTGTAAGCAGGGATATGAGCCCTGTACATTGGTGGTGGAATGTTAGGTAGGGGTCTCTGTGACAGAAATGAGGTGTCAGTCCTACATAGTATAGCCCAACACCTTGTGGATTTATTGTGAGTTGTTCCATTTGCATCGTATTGGGTGGGTAAGTTTGATAGCTAAGCCAGCAGAAATATATCAAATACCTTGATGATTGCTGTTGTTTTGAGTTTAATGTCATTTTCCAGCACATGATAAGGTAGCCATGGTAGCCAATATATTGTGTGGAAGAAGAGCTTGGGAAAACCCCAAAAAAGAACCACAACCCACAAGCTATTGACAAATGTTCAAGCATACCCATGTTTGCAAAATTTAATACTCAAACCCCCACACAAGTGAGGTATTAATGAACTGTAAAGGTCATGACCTTGGATCTCTGTCATCTTGATTGCCCTGTGAATTTTTAGTTTTTTTATCATTTTATCATTTCCTTAATGGGATTTTATTTGTATTTTTGGAGTGATTTTTTTCTATCCCATTACAAAAATTGTTGTTTGTCATTTTTTGTTATTTCTATCATTACTGACAATGTCGGTAATTGTAGATATCAACAAGAGTGGTAGGAATATGTCATCCATCCCCTCTTTGGCCAGTTACCCACCCACTTGCAAGGTTTTAGGGATTTTTGTGAATCTTCCACTCATTTCTATGAAATATCACTTTTTTTTATTAGAGATAAAAAACAAATATTCAAATCAGAATTTTTGGGGGTGCAAAAATGGTCCCGGCTTTCAAAAAGTTGTCTTGATCTCTCTCTCTCATTTTTTATTAGAAATATCAGAAACTAAAGCAAATTTATATTGTGTATTTATTTTTCAGATAATTATTTTGTCAGGAACTTTAGTTAATGACACTTTAATATCAAAAGTCTATGATCGTACTTTGCAATGTAAGATAAGTGACAAATAATACGCCTGTCAATTTCACACATTTAGAATTTAAATCTCCCTCCTTATGGCTAGCTTCATAAAGTATATCTTCATTAACCAGGAGTTTAGAAATTTATTTTTGCAGCACTTTGCATGCTTTGTTTTAGTAAATTGCTTCCCAAATCCCAAGAATAATCACTGAATGCTGTAGATTTTTTCTTGACAACCAACTAGGATTTCCATTTCCACCAATGAAACTTACATGTACACGAGTCAGAACCAGGCATTAATGTACCATATATATAAGCATTAATTACCATCATTAAATTAAAACAAGGAATGAAGAAACATATTATGGAGCATGTGTGCCCCCAAAAAACTAATTCAGAATAAATATGTTGTTTAGTAAGCAGTGTTGTATGCATATATGAATTAAAATTAGGAAATAAGTGAGATATAAAATGTGGGAAATTGTTATCACATGTATGGTATCTTGAGACCACATTTGAATTGTTAACATAAATTCACCCCCATTTTTAGGCATTGCTAGGTATAACAGAAATGGGCATTGTTTATTTGTCAATCAATTGCTAGTGCTTTTTACTCACTGTAGACCAGTCGGTTTTTTTGAAGTATGTGGAACAGGCTCAAGTCTAACCTTTGATGTGCAGTTTTGGCACAGCTGATCAGTCTATCCAATGGGTCCTAGTGAAGGGAATAACACACTTCACAGGGAGAAATGGCATTGTCCTTTGATAATTTCATGTCTATTAGACCTGAAAAATCGGCTGATATTTAGTGAAAATGATGCTTAACTACTGGTTCACTGTAAAAATTTCCGGATGGTAGGTTCCTATTTGCGTGTTTTCGGATTCAATCTCCCAGCTTGATTTGTGAAAGATTTATTTTTTGCATGACACGATAGAAGAACTGTATGGCATTAAAATAAATTTATTTAGCGACTATTTGAATTCTTTGGAAATCTTTCAGTACATTTGAAACTTAAACAGATACAGAGAATTTTCATTAAACAAATTCAGATTTTTTGGAACTATTGGAATTGAAAAGACGTTTAGGAAATAGAAATTATTTACCATGCTATAAGTGAATTTAACTCTTTCACTCCTATAGTTTGAGAAATCAGTTATTTTAAATTACATAAAACTTGTTTGTTTTGCTATTTCTTGTTGTGTAGTTTATCTTCCTGGAGTCATAATATGGGATTTGATGACAAAAGTAAAGGATGAATGAACAAAATTAACAGATATTACTTACCCTGCCTGGATTCATGTTTGATGAGACACTTATTCTTCAAAATATCAGAGCCAGTTGTAAATGAATTGACAACTCATACCTTGATATATCTGCTTTAACTTTGTATCATATCTCAGACACAGACAACTGTTGAGAAATTTTGGGGAACTTTTGACCCGTTGATCATGATGTGTTTCATTTGAGGCATTACTACCATCACTACATGTAGATGATGTTGGACTTCGTTGTCTGATGAATTTGCACTAGATCCAAAATGCCGTTAATTTTGTTAACTTTCTCTTAGGATGAGACAATGAACATGCAACGTCTAACTTAACATTTACCAATGATAAAGTTGCACTTTTGACAGTATATAATTCTGATTGAGATTTTTTTCCATTTGCTTTGTATTTATATACAGCAATAGGCACTTAAAAGGTAATCAGTTTTCTCTTTAGTTTCAGCCAAACTATTTTATTGGTAAATTTAAAATAAACAGAAGGATTAGCCATCATTTAATTAATTGTAGTTGTTTCTGTTCCAGCAGCTTCATTCAGAGGTTGGTTGATTGTAGGTATAGTCTGATAGTATGATTGAGTGTATTACAGCATACAGTAGCAAGCCAGAGGTCAAAATAATCTGATTATGATGTAACAATGCACTGTAAAGAGTTTGAAGAAAGGATTCGTTTATGTAGCAGATAGATTCCAGTGCTTTATGTATCCAAGTTTGTGGCTTCCTTTTGTGGTCCCTTCAAAATTCACCACTCCAAATCCATGTTTTTAAGTACAAAGTAAACAGCCAAAAAGGCTGTCACCAAAAGAATCGCCATGATTTATTTATCACCAATAAGGGGAAAAAAATTGCAATTTACCAAAAGAATCATTTACAAGGAAACTAATTCAAACCTGCTAAATCATCTGAAATTAAAACTTAAACCCATAAACATAAAAGTTTTAAATAATTACATTATATTCCTTTTATTATTACATTATATTTCCTTTTTCTGTTCATTGTCATTTTACACTTGTGAAAAGATCTTGTGCAATTTGGTAGCAGGTTTTTGTGTAGATTTCAAAAGTGTAGAGTCATTTGACCCTTGACTCCAGATCTTAAGTGTGATGACAAATGAAAAACTGAAATATCAGTCATTTGTTTTTAATAGTCAAGAGCTCATTGTTAATGAAATAATCATCATCATCATCAGTCCCTTATCCCAAGAGGTCCTTGGGGCACCACAGTTGACTTTGCAACCAATTCTCTCCATCTTTCCCTGTTCTCTACTGCCCTTTTGGAATCTCCAAATCCTATGCATGTCCACTCTTTAATGTTGTCTTCCCACCTATTTTTCAGTCTACCTATTCTTCTACACCCTTGCATTGTGCCTTGCAGGATTGTTTTTGCCAGTCCAGATGATCTTGAGATATGACCATACCACTTCAGTTTACGCTTTTTTACAGTGGTCTAAAAGTTTCATATGATTCGATGGCTCCTTGGATCCTGTTGTGGACTTCTTCATTGGTTAGATGGTCAATGTATGAGCTGCCCAAGATCTTGTGGTAGCATCTTATTTCAAAGGTTTGAATCCTTCTATGTAAATCTGATGTGAGTGTCCATGTTTCACAAGCATACATTACAGAAAGATAGATATGACAATCAAGTGTATCAGCCTTATTTTGGAACCAAAAGCAATGTTGTTATTTTTCCATATTGGTCTCAACCTTGTTATTGCTGCTGTTGTCTGAGCAATCCTGCAAAGTAGTTACAGTTTGGAGCTCTCATCTGTGATAATTGATCCCAGGTACTTAGAGCTTGTAACTCTTTCCAGCTTCTGTCCACTGACCTTTATTTCTGCACTGATGCCATTGGTGTTGTTTGTCATCAGATTGGTTTTTTTTTTTTGGTGCTAATCTTCATGGTGTATGCTAAGGAGGTTGTATCAAGGCATTCAACCAAGTCAGCCAGTTCTTTTTCATCTCCTGCTACACTATCAATATCATCTGCGAAGCGAAGGTTGGTGATTGTTCTTCCTCCGATGCTAACAGTGCCCTTGTGGTCATGCAAGGCATCTAGCATGATCCTATCCAGGAAAATATTGAAGAGTGTGGGTGACAGTATCCATACCTGTCTGACTCCAACTCTTCCCAAAACCAATATCTTCTGCTACAATTGATGAGGACAGCATTGGTGGCTTTGTCATAGGGGTGGTCATAAACCTGCACCAGGTTTTAGCTGATGTACTTCCTCATAGTTGCCCATAATGCATGCCATACTTTATGAAAGGAATTTTTGAAATCTTTAAAGATATAATATAGATTCTGTTGATGCTGAAGGTATTTCTTACAAATGGGTTTGAGATTGAAGATTTTTTCTGTAGTGCTCCTTCTTGCTCAGAAGTCTACCTGCACTTCAGCAATAATTTTCTCTGCTTGGGGCTTTAGTCAATTGAGAATTATCTTCAGCATGACTTTGCTCAGGTGAATGATCAAACTGATGGTTCTGTAGTTTTGACATAGCTGCAGGTTTCCTTTCTTAGGGAGCACAATGACCAAGGATTGAGTCCATGTTGTCTCCTGTCTGCCACATCTTGTTGCAGATTGTTGTTAGGACTGTGACTATCTCTTCTCCTCCTTGAAAGAACTCTGCAGGTATGTTGTCAATGCCAGTTGACTTTCCCTTCTTTAGTGACATGGCTTCAATTTCTACTTCCTCATAAGAATGGGATTTGTTCTGCCAGTATAGCACTGCTGGATCTCCTTGGGTCTTTTGATTCATTCTGAGCATTATTCTGTCCATCACTTGAAGTACTCATGATCTTCTGTGAGGCATTTTCCTGATTTGTCTTGGATGGTGGTAGTTTTCCCTTGTTTATGGGTTGTGAGATCTTTCACCAGTTAATATGTTATTTGCTGTCATTTCTACTCAGACTGTCTTTGATTTTGAAGCATTGTCTTTCTATCCAAGATTTCTTTGCATATTTCATGCTTTTCCTGATCATGTCATTTAAAATTGTATAAATACATCTAATATAATAAAATTATTCCATCTCTATTTAATATTGAGTCATTCCAGAGATGAAATAAATCACTGAGCATAATATCTGGTAAATTTTTACTGAATTATACATTAATTGAAACTCAAGTATTTTAAAATTTAAATGATTGAAGCAAATTAATCTGCAAAAAAACACACTTAAATGTTTTTAACTTACCATTGACAGCTGGCTTCAAAAGTCACAGTAGCTTTTAGTTTTGTCTAATTAACTATACTGTAATTTGATGGGCAATCAAGCAAACACTGATATTTGATGAAAAGTTAATCTAGTGATTTAGATTTTTAATGTAGCTTTAACAATTTCTCGGTCATATTGCTACAGTGTCTGAAGTGTGGCAGTTTCTAGTGATGTCTAACACCGAGGCATCATGCCGCAGACATGTAGCATCATGTCCCACCCATTCATATTATCCTGACACCAGGCTGACCAGTCCTAACACTAATCTCTTAACTCTGAGCAACAAGCAAGGCAGCTGTTAGTACCATTTTTGTACGTCTTTGGTGTGACTCGGCTGGGAATCAAACTCACTACTTCCCGTATCCGAGGCAGACGCTCTAACCACTAGGTCACCGGAGCAGTGGTATTCTAGTAAATGATCATAGACACACACAGTAAATTTGTTAAAGTCGAGTTAAAGGTAATTAAGACTGATACTCCAATTCCAAATCAACATGCATCATAAAACCGCATAGGATTGAATTTTCACATGTCAGAACAAGGTTAAATTTAAATTCCAAGCATCAAAACCCAAAGGGTGTATATCACTTGAGAACCCTGGGCAAGTTAATGAAAAACATGGTATAAAATAGGAGTTGTATATAAATCAATAAATCCTTTTATCAATCAACAAGAGCTCCCAAAAGTTTGTGAACACTTATGCAGTTTTTATTCAGCTAGTTGCAGTTGCCATACTCACCTTCTGATCATTTACCTTGGAAAGTAAACTCCAGTTTATTTTGTACAGTTGTCGTTTATTTTATCTGGGTCTGAACAGTATGCAATTGGACTCATCTTTTAAGTGAGTATTTACTGTGTACATACAGAATCCTCTAAAAAAGCATCATGTGGCATATAGGCATTGCTGTATGGTGTGACAGCCAATCTGGGTCTGTACAGTATGCAGCTGGACTCATCTTATAAGTGAGTATTTACTGTGTACATACAGAATCCTCTAAAAAAGCTTCATGTGGCATATAGGCATTGCTGTATGGTGTGACAGCCAATCTGGGTCTGTACAGTATGCAGCTGGACTCATAAGTGAGTATTTACTGCGTACATACAGAATCCTCTAAAAAAGCTTTATGTGGCATATAGGCATTATTGTATAGTGTGACAGCCAATCTGGGTCTGTACAGTATGCAGCTGGACTCATAAGTGAGTATATATGGTAGACCAGATTTTAATAATTTAATTGATTGTGCCCACATACAAGTATGTTTTGATAACTTGATAGCTTTATTCAACACACTTTAATCCATCATATTTTCTGTGATGTTTGGAACTTTTTTATTTTGTTATATCCCATGTGTAAAAAATGATGGCACCAAGAGTTTGAGACGTTAGTTTTAGTTTGAACTCCAATGTTAATCATCATTGATCATAATGTCAGATTTGAAAGTCATTTGCGGATGCATTTCTTTAATTTCTTGATTCCTTCTGCTGAACAGAATATTCAGTATTGACATGATAAAGCTATTGATATTTGCTTTGGTTATAAGGCACAAAAGATAATTATAATTATGAATGTTCCTAGTTACCTTTGATTTTCAAGCTTTTATAAACAATGCGATCATTAGCAATTAGATAACATTTATATAATGACCTTAACAATAGACACATTGTAATGTTCTGAAATACAGCAGTTATAAAAGGTCTCTTTGAGATTCCTATTCTTTGGGCTGGAATCAGCACAGCAGTGAAATAACAGTGTGCTTGAAATCCTCTTTATTTTCTGAAAAGTCAGTAATGGAGATGTCATCTTCATGTCAACTACTGCAGTGCACATTTTACATATAACATGAGGTTATTTATTTCTTTAGTTTGAAAACAAGTTTCTTATGGTTTAGCAGAAAATTTTTGTCTGATTTTGATGGTCCAATTGCAGAAAATTTTTAATTAAAGATGGTGTGTAGTTGGTCTTAAGTGAAAATGTGACTGATATAATGTTCAGTATGGCTACCACAGCAGCCATCTTGGAGATCTTATCACTGCTGAACAGAAAGTCATTGCCATGGCATTTTGACCAGAAGGCATATTATCATGTCTTGTTGATTCTAAATGAAAATGGTGGTTATCTGATTTGGAAAACTTGCCACCACAATGGCCAGCATGAAAATATTGTTACTTCTTCATGGATGGTCATATAAATATCACTAATGGACTTTTGATATGTAGTTGGTCCTCAGTGAATTTAGTGTCACATTAGCCATCTTGAAAGTATGGCTATTTCTCATAAAATAACAGTAATATTGCCATGATATTTCCAACAGAATACTTCTTATAATGTATAGTTGATCAAATTTATTTTCACCCACTCATCCAGGACAAATGGTTTCAGAAAATTCACTTTTCTGACTTACATTTAACTATTACTTTTCTGATATAATATCATACTGGAATTCAGACATTCCCCAACTTTTTCTCTAATTGACACACCAGTCTCATGCCTAGAGATTGTTCTTATAATTGGCACCAAGTGTACCATGGCACCAAGGTTACCACAGCATCAAGGTTACCACCACTGTTCTTATGGAGTATAGGTAGCATTTGCATATTGGAAAATGGTTTTCCATATTTGACTAGAATGTAAACTGTGTTAAGAGAACTGTCATTTTATTTTATTTTTTATTTCATTCTCATTTAATTTTAAAATGGCCTTTCCTAGTGGTATATTTTCGTCTCCAACTTAGGTATATTCTGCACATGCCCAAAACTGTTATGAGACATTTTTTAAATCATGAACGGTCAGTTTCACCAACAGGTACACTTGTTTAATATCCAACCAATGTCAGTTTGGGGAATCATTTGCAATAGCTGCAGAATATCTTTCCTGTCTCGTAGTTGTGTTAAATTTGATACCTTTTATTGCTACAGACTATGACTTGTGTCTTATTGGAAAAATAGTTACCTCAGATTAAGTGGTAGCCATATATCTTATTGCTCTATTTTTACATGAAGTTTTCCTTCTCTGAATCTTTCTTATGACTTTCCTTGCGAAAATAATATTGTAAATTCATTTGATCCAAAACTGATAAGATCACCTCATTAGACAATTGCTTCTACTGTAGTGATCATAATACACATTTTGTTGACATGAAAACGCCTACCATTCTTTAATGTAATCAGTTCACATCAACACCATATTGCCTATTGGAGTTGATCCTGTAGAATCAATTAAAAATAATTAAAGACTAGTTACTGTCATTTGTTCAGTTCATACAGGAATCGGTAATGTGCTTTTCAGTAACATCAGTGCATTAAAAGTGGATTGAAATTATTGGGTGAATCACTTAAGATTACCTGGGTTGAGTAAATACAAGGCAGTTAAAAAATGCTGATAATTTGTTTTGTTGTTTGAAGAGTTCACATTGGCATACAATTTGGTTGCTCAGCCAAATATGCAGCTAGCAGTTTTAGATCTTGTGTACATGGGACATTTATTATCAATGACCACTTGCTGTAGTATGATGGTATCTGAATAAATAAATGAAGAGAGTTTAGATTGGGGCATTCAGAATGCCCATAGGGCATGGCTGGCAGAAAATGTGTTTTGCATATGAAAATTAGTGATTGCCCAACTTTTGAAATATGAAAAAGCACTTGTTCCGGCCTAAATTTTGGAAAATTGTACTTTTTGAACTTTGAAAATGCATAGTGAGGGACATTAGGATTGAATCAGCCCTGTTGGTTCAAAATGAAAGTTTATCAACATAGGGCATTTGCTAAACAACTTCTAGTGATGTCTAGTTGGACCTAATGGTATCATGCTCCTGTGGCCATCTTGAAAAACTTATCACTTTTTTAACTACATGATTGGTCATATTAGAGCTTTTGCCATTTTGATGTTTAGTTGATACTACATGTAAATGGTGCCAATCTCGTATCAAATATGGCCACCATGGCATCCATCTTGAAAATCTTGCTATTGTTTCTATTCCAAAACAAAGTTATGTCAACATGCACTTTCCACTAGAAGACATCTCATGATATAATATAACACTCTTAGTGGTATCATGATCTACCACTTTTCCTACTTGTGAGGGCAACAAGAATGTTTCTGTACAGGTAGTCCCTTGAATTCAATCTTTATCTACTTGTCTTCTCACTTGCCTCAGACAACTGTGCCCTTGCCTAGCAGTAAGGTTTGCATGGCGGCTTCTTCATCTGGCATATCCTTGAGGGGAATTTTCCATTCTCTAGTCCCTCCTAGGAAATTAAGATCTGGGCTGCTGGACTGGTTCCCAACCTCTCTCATGTGGACATGATTATGAGGTTAAAGGAGTGAAGTCAGACCTAAAGCATTCCTTAGCTGGGATTGCTGGACTGGTTCCCAACCTCTCTCATGTGGACATGATTATGAGGTTAAAGGAGTGAAGTCAGACCTAAAGCATTCCTTAGCTGGGATTGCTGGACTGGTTCCCAACCTCTCTCATGTGGACATGATTATGAGGTTAAAGGAGTGAAGTCAGACCTAAAGCTGGGATTGTAATCATCTGCATTTCTTAGTAATCGCAAGCAATTTTAATCATAAATATTTTTGATTATGTACAATTTAAATCTAATCAAATAGGTAGTCAAAATACTGTATAACCAAGATTGCTTTCTGATTACAGCATATCTTCAAGAACATACATTTACTACTTTAAGCTGCTTAAAAGTGAATACTAAATAAAAACATGGCTCATATTCTTCTTATGATGTCTTGTTCCTCCTAAATGAAAAAGTTGATGCCCCCAAATTCACCATACTGGCCATCTGGAAAATCTTAATGCTACCCCTCCAGAATTAATGGTTATATTGGCGTATGGTTTTCACTAAAAGGCTTTTTGTCTGTTAGTCTCAATTGAAAATGGTGCCAGTCTGATCTCTAATATGACTGTAACAATGGCCATCCTTGTTTTCTCTATTTATTTTAGTTGGCTGGTCATATATTATACAGTCTAGTTTTCCTAAATGATGCCAATCTGATAATTGATAAGGCCATCATGGCAGCCATGATTAAAATTCATTATCATTAGGTACTCCTCCAAAACAAAACATATCAGCATAGAGTACTCACCAGAAGACTTGTTATTTCTTCTTGTACCTAACTTAAAATGGTGCTGATCTAATGGCAATCTGTATTATGGCAATCTTGAAAATCTTGTTATTACTTCTAGTCTTAAATGGAAGATCATTTTGACATGGGGTTTTGGCCAGAACAGTTTTCACAGTGTTTTGTTCGTCCTGATGAAAATAATGCAAACTGACTTTGAATATGGCCACCATGGTGCCATCTTGAAAATTTTGTAACTATTTTCACCCAGATGAAAATCATTCATCCATCATGGCTGCCATGATAGTCATCTTAAAAATCTTTTTATCATTACTCCTCGAATGTATGGTCCTTAAAAAAAAATTGTGCT
Source organism: Potamilus streckersoni (assembly GCA_016746295.1). Lineage (NCBI taxonomy): Eukaryota > Metazoa > Mollusca > Bivalvia > Unionida > Unionidae > Potamilus > Potamilus streckersoni. The sequence goes on from JAEAOA010002008.1 coordinate 356,875, forward strand.
ATTCAAGTAAATCATCTCTTGTGTACCTTTATTTGCAGGGTTGTGCTAAAAGTTTTGGTGGGGCATTTGTTGTTCTTTGAGCACATTTCTTGTTGACTTTAATAGTTAACTTTTCATTTCTTAAGACATTTATTTTTGGTTTCAGGCTGCTGTGACAAGAAATTGAAGCTGGCATGTTGGGTGGCATAAATGGGGAAGTGTGTATCATGTTGTAAGGCTCCAAGTCTGTCATCAGGGAATGCACGGTATGCTGGGGCCCCAACATTGCCAACTATACAGTCACATGATGGGCAGGGTTATCACGTTAAGAATTCCCAAACTAAAGGGGTTCCCGAGGAACGTTCTTTAGATATAGTGCGACCACAAATCTCTCCGACAGAAAAGAAAATGTTCACACCATACACTAAACTCCCTCCAATCAAGAGACAGATAAATGGGGAAAGCAAGAGATTGTCTTTGATATCTCGAGACTTTTCAGAAAATAAAATTCAAGCACTGTTTGAGCAATATAGAGATCCAGAAACTGATGTTATATTGGCAGAGGGGATTGAAAAATTCTGTGAGGATTTAGAAGTTCGACCAGAAGAGTTCATTGTACTTGTTTTAGCCTGGAAGTTCAATGCTGAAGCTATGTGTCGTTTTACACGAGAAGAGTTTGTTAATGGATGTAAAACTTTACGAGTAGATTCTGTTAAAGGAATTCAGTTAAAATTCCCAGAACTTCTTGCAGAAGTTCAGAATAAACAAACATTTAAAGAATTCTATAGATGGACTTATAAGTTTGGTTTAGATGTAGACACAGGACAAAGAACACTCCCCATAGATATGGCAGTAAGTTTATGGAAACTTATCTTTTCTCAGCGGGAACCACCCGTTTTAGCTAGGTGGCTGAACTTTCTCCAGAAGCATCAGACAATCAGGGGAGTTCCACGAGATACATGGGATATGTTTTTGAACTTTATTGAACAAGTCGGAGATGATTTAAGTTCATATGATGACACAGAGGCATGGCCAAGTCTACTTGATGATTTCGTTGAGTATGAAAATGACTGTCAGAATCAGAATGTTAAAGCAGATTGATTGAATTCATTGTCATTGTTCATATGATTGCACTGAATTCAAATACATTTTTCTCCCCTTCCTTTCTGAATAGCTCAAATCTGGATTATTGAATGCGTTCAAAGAATCATGGAGGAAATCTGTTTTTCATAACTGTCCTTTGGATCCCATCACATTCACTTAAATTGAGTACAGCTTAAAGAGGTTTCACTATACATAAATGCGTGTTTTATAGTAAATGAACTTAATTATTTTGTTGTAATACCCCTTATTGTATGTATTCTAGTTATAACTGTCATTTGTTCTGAATATTTTTAATGCTTTTTCTTTTGAGTCAGTATGTACATTTGCACTCATGCTTGTAATAATGCAGTTCATATAAAATTTTTAAAAAGTTTCACTTGCTACACCTGCACTGGGTCAAGTAAAAGACAACTAGACAGGAAAACATGCAGACTGGTTATTAAGTTGCACTGTCTCATTCAGTTGGATTTATGTTTGATTGACAGTGTATGTCAGTCAGTATGCTTTATTTACAGTGTATATCAGTCAGCAAGCTTAGTTAACAGTGTATATCAGTCAGCAAGCTTGCTTTACAGTGTATATCAGTTAGCAAGCTTGCTTTACAGTGTATATCAGTCAGCAAGCTTGCTTTACAGTGTATATCAGTCAGCATGCTTGGTTAACAGTGTATGGTAGCCAGTAGGCTTGAGTGACAGTGTTCTGACGCACAAGTAGTTTTGGGAAATTTATATGAAGTAGCATCCGTTCTGAATGGTATCTTCATTGCACTGTTTGATATTTTATTGCAGTGAGACCAATAAGAGATTCATAAAGGTAAACTTCATTTGCTTCTTTACCAGTGTCATGATCAGTTCTTGAAAAAAAAATTTGCAAGAATAGTTAATTGCTTAAGATATACTTCTAATGATAAATTTATAGTGCCATTCTCATAAAACTTTACAAAAAATTTTACTCAGAAATATTCTGAACAATTGAATTTAAAGTATGTTTTTTTCCAGTCTGAAGTAACATATTGATTGAAATATTGATTAAAGTTTTATAATAGAGGAACTAGATATTTTGTAGTCACATAATAGTCACATAATTTCGTTCCAAAAATGATGTTCTGAGTAAATCCCCCTCCCTATGCTGGCCAGCATGACAAAATGACCAAAATTGTTTGTTCTAAAAATGTCTGGTTAAGGGAAATGCTGCTGTGTATTGTAATTAGATGAGGATTATTAGTTTATTTGTTCACTCTTTTTAAACTTTTAAGTATCCCTGTATCTTAACACTTTTAGAAAAATGCAGAAAATATATACAGAAACATGCTTTGTATTTAAAATTTAGAGAGATGGATACTGTAAAAACAGATATTTGTGGAAGATTTAACTTTGATTTTTTTTTCTTAAGCATCAAATGTCCATGAAATTAAATCCAGGTCACAAACTTATTATATGGGGTGTTATGGTAAACATTGTGTCCTTATGAAATGTCCCTATGAAATCATCAAATTGCTCTTTGATCATGACATATTATCCTAATTGTTATTTCATATTTTTAAATACAGTATGAATCCAGTAACATTCTCCTGTTACCCTATTTGTGTCTGCAGTCATAAGCATAAAGCAGTGCATGCAATTTTTTACAAGTATTCATAGTGATGATAGCAGGATTTTATTTTTTTTTTAAAAATATTATTATTAGTGTTATTATATAAATCCATCTCAAACACTTGCCATTATATATATTAATGTGACTGTCAAATTAGGCTTGACCTAACATTTTTATTATTTTGGGGGCTGAATGATTACATGTAGATAAAAACACTCTCACAAGTTTAAGCCAATTTGAATAATGGATGTTTGCAGAATCTTTTTAAGAAAAAATTTCTCTGGCATAAAATTAAATTACAAAAACCGTTTCTTTTTATTTATAAGTAAGGTCCATATATAAAATGCACAGACCCAGACTTGCCATTGCATAGTACGCCAGCAGATTTTGGTCTGTGCAGTTTGTTAGGAGTGAACAGAAGAGCAACAGAGGTAGAGCAGTAGAGTGATCTTTGATCTGCTAGCTCTGTATGCAGTAGTGGATAAGGTTCTGTGTTTTTTGGATCAAAATGAGTAGGTATGGATGGTATGGTGGACACTTAAGTATTGTGATCATTTAGACATCCATTTGTACATCAGCACATCCATCGGTACTGTATACTGTAGTGGTCAAGTCTTTCTATGTGGTCAGTTTGTTTATATATATATATATATATATATATATATATATATATATATATATATATATATATATATATATACTAATTTGCCAAAAGCTGTGGCCAGCTTTTTTTGGTTTGGATAGATTGTGTGAAATTAGCAGATATACTTATTGCAGACATTATTTACTTTATCATGTTCTGCTGCCTGAAATTTGAGTTATATTGCGATTGCTGTAACTGTATATAAGATTTGGAAAGTATTAGTTTTTCTGATTTTGTTGCACAGATTAGTTAAGTAACTTTCTAAATGTATTAATAATACAGTATGTTGTGTGTTTAAATAAATTCATACAGGAATTACTAGTGACATAAAACAACACTAAATGGAGTGATCTTTAATAACTTCATATAGGAATTCCTTGTGCATTAAAACAGCACACACATTGCCAAGGAGTGATCTGTAATCACTTCATATATAAAATATTTGTGACATAAAACAGCAGACGCAGTTCCAAGGAAAGATCTGCAATGACTTTATATAGGAAATATTTGTGACTTAAAACAAAAGACACAGTTCCAAGGAGTGATTTGTAATAACTTTATATAGGATTTACGAGTGACATAAAACAGCACACACTTTACCAAGGATTGCAACTTTATATAGGTACTGTTAGTGACAAAGTAACATACAAATTGCCAAGAAGAAATTTTGTGCCAATTTCATATAAGGATTAATAGAAGCATGAAACAGTGCACACACATAGTCATGGAGACATTTGTGACAACTTTATATAGGGATTAAAATTAATTTACTGCAATACCAAATTTTACTGGTCATATACACGATTTAAAGTGCTCAATCAAACCTCTGCTCATTTATCATCACTCTTATATGAGAAAAGTAGAATTATACAATTGAGGTCATCAAAGGTCAGATTTATCACATGATACAAACAATTTGCATTAAATTTATTTTAGTATCTCTATCATCCATTATGGTTGGAATTCAGTTTTTGTGCCATTCCTATTGGTGTAGACTATTTAAAAAATAGTCACAGTATCGGCAATGACTTCATGTGGACAGAGTAATTGATTTTTAAGGGATTATTGATTGGTTACCATTAAATTGATGACCATTCATGAAATGATATGTGAATCTCATCACTGTGAGCTAGATTTATTACCATATACACAGGAAGATAAACAACTGTAACAAAAATTAGCACATTCACTGTCCTTTGGTCTTGTCCATGCTGTGAATTACTTAACACTTGGCTTCACAGCTTTCATTCAGCAGGTTTCATATGTTAATATCACTGGCAGCAGTTTGAAAGCAACAGGTTATCCCATTCATTACTAGGAGTTTCATGCCATTTCAAGTTTTGCAGTTGTCAATTTAAAAAGAAATGAGTTTAGATATAAACAATTTTACAAGTCACAGTAATGATTGTATGCCATATTTAATTATTTTAAAATGAAAGCTCTGAAATTCATAAAAAGGCTCATGCAAATTTTAAATATTTGTGCATGATGCAGTACTGTACAGAAGGGACTCTTCAGCAATGCTTACATTTTCCATTTGACACTCTTATACTATAGAGTTTTGGCTTGGCGGGATTTCACTTTCAAATATTTTGATTAACTGACAATAACAACAAACTGTATGGTGTTACTAAAATTGGTAACAGAATATGGATCCAATGATAGCTATTACTGTTCCTGTGGCCTAGTGGTAAGCAGCATCTGCCTTGGATACTGGAGGTCTTGGAATCCAACCCTGGCTGAGTCACACCAAAGCCTTATATACAATGGTACTAGCTGCTGCCTCAATAAGTTCTCAGCATTAAGAGGTTAGTGTTAGGACTGGTCAGCCAGTCATCAGGATAATGTGACTGGGTGGGAAATGATGCTAAATGTCCTTGGCATGATACCCCAGTGCTAGACTTACTATAAACTGCTACACTGACATTGTAGCATTATGACTGAAAAATTGTTAGAGCTATATTTAAATCGAAAACACACACACACACACACACACACATATATATATATATATATATATTTTTAGCTATTATTTTTTGTAGACTAAGGGAGGCAACTCAAATAATGGTAACTGATTAGACACTGTTCTCGCATTAGATGTAATTGACACAATATTTGCAACAATATTAGAAAAATGATTTTAAATTTAACTTGCAGCAATTGATGTTTCCATGTTAATATGAATTCTTATGATAAGAAGAAAATTTTTAATATTTTCTACATTAATTAGAATGACCTGTTTACAGTAGTAAAAGGAGCTGTGAAGGACATGGATTTATGTTCTGCAGGTAGCACTTAACCAAAGTAGCATCATGTCATTCCTACAGGCCATCAGTATTTTCAATACTTTCTTATTTTCCCTTAGATAATAGCATCTTAAAGCTTACTTGGAATGACTATTAATTCACTCCAAAGATGTAATTATTTATTATGCAGGTGAAATCCTGTTTCCTTTGTTTCGAAGAGAGAGGCCAACTTATTTATTGCATTGAATAGATCTGTATTGAGTGTAGTACATGTGTTTATTTTAAATGTATGATTTTGATCCCATTTTGTTCACCCAGTATTTTATAAAGTTGATCAATGATCATAAAAAGTGTTGTGTTTTATTGTTTTGTGTTTGAAACAGGTAAAATATTGTTACTTTTTTGATAACCATCATTGTTCCTCCAGATGTTGGCTGGTGTGCAGCTCCTGCATTTAGCTTCATAGTCTAAAGATGTTGTATGTACTGTCATAAAGGAGCACTACACCCCACCCCCAGCAAAATTAATTCACCATGAACTTTATTACACATTGAAAAAAATTAATTCACCATGAACTTTATTACACATTGAAATATTATGCTAAGTTTGTAACTTACCTGTATAAAGCACAGATTGGCATTGTCAGCATTGTGTGCAGTCGGATTCATCCAAGTGCTACCACTGTTCATTGGATTTATATCAGTGTTACTGGAATTTAATAGATTTTTCATCCCAGTGTTCTGTTTCTCTTTTGAATACATTCCCTGATCACATTTATATTAAAAATACGTCTCCTGAATTGAGCCACTCTAAAAGATGAAGGGCAGTAATTCATGTCCTTTACCTTCCCATGCCACCTCTAGGTGTCTCAAGTTTTTAAGCTTTGCTTTTGTAGATGACATGGAATGATCCTACCATTAACCCAAATCTATTTATATGAAATTCAAGAGTTATTGGGACAATATTGATTCATCAATATATGTCATACATTATTTTTTTGTTATATTTTTTTGTAATACACTATATCACTTTTTCAGGCATGGTCTTTTCAGAGCACAAGGTATGACATGCTATCATTGATCCAAGTTGATTTTAAAGTAATTTCATGCATACAATATTTAGTTTGCATCCTAATTATTTATGAATTATGAACACATAATGTTTAAATGTTTATATTGTTTCTGTGCCTGTATTAATTCAGAAGATATGCACAAGTTTTGCCTAGCTTGAACAAAATGTACCTGTTGCAGCGTGTGCAATTTCATGGTCTGAGGACAATTGTTGGCCATTTTGCAAAAATCAGCAAAACATAAAGAGAAGAAGTGCAAAGCACACAAAACCAGTTGGGACGTACTAAGTATACAGCCAAGTACTCTCAGTTGTGGGCTTTGTAGGGGAAGCTACTGGGGACCACCTCCCTCCAACCTCAAATGAGAAGGATGTAATACTATCTTGTTATCCAGAGCTGTACCAGTTCAGCCATCTATAACTGGATTTGACTACTGTACCAGTCCAGTCATCTATAACTGGATTTGACTACTGTACCAACCCAGCCATCTATAACTGGATTTGACTACTGTACCAGCCCAGCCATCTATAACTGGATTTGACTACTGGGATCTTGACCATTTAATTAGAATTCATATATTTGTAACAATGGCAGTGTTGGTGAAATATATGTCTGTATAGCCATGTCAGTGGTTACACTTGCAAATCAAGGCAAGACAGGTACCAGAAGATGGCTACTCAGGTTTACAGACATCTGAAACTGGGTCAACCATCTGCCAGGCTTGACAGAATCATGTGACAGTGCCATCTTTTCCTACTTTCACTGCCTACCAGCAGGTTATTATTTATTATTTAGGGATAATGATGTTGCATTACTGCAACATGGAAGCAGACAAAGACCAAAAGTATTCACACAGTGAGTGTTGTTAGGACTTTTTAGTCTTAAACTAGTAATACAAATGAGTCTGTGTTCTTAAAATAAGTGACAGAAAAAAGTGAAGACACCAAGCTTCGTAAAATTTAGCAAATAATTGGTTTCCCAATCATACAAACTGAAAAATAAGAATAAAGAACTTACAATATTGCAAATTAAATCCAAAATAATATTAACAATTAAAGACACTAGTCCAAGTAATATAATGTACAGAATAAAACGCAGTTCAAGTCCCAAAGAGATTTAAAATTGAAGGCAATGATGCGTCATGGCCTGCATTGTACTGATGTTTCAACAATCTGTTGCTGAATCACAGAAATATAATTCCAGGTTTGAATTCAGTATAAATTCCAAGGAATGTCTTCATCCAAGAATTTTGTCAGAACTTTTCTATCTCCAGAGAAAATAATCACCTGAATTCAATAATTTGAAGAAAATATATATTGTCTTTTCCCTTGATGTGCCTGATGTCAGTATTACATTCCTGTAACCACCAACTGCACCTTTATAATCACTGATTTTTGTTTCTCATCTTACTGATGAAAGTAAGGGGGTTGTAGATAATGACATCATCAATATAAGCATCACAATTATCTAGACCAGATGTCTAAATTCCGAAAAGTACCAGAAAAACCTTTCATTACAAATGGCATCACTTTATGAAGTCCATCTGGAGTCACAAATGCCAACAGTTCCTTTGCCCTTTCCAGAAGTGGAAATTTGCCAAAATAATTTCAGAAGGTCAAACTTGGTGACATACTTGGCATTTCCAATTTTATCATCCCAGGAGTACTATTAAGGGTCGTAATACCTAATCTGAACAAAATTTTGAAGAATGAGCAAGAGAGCCAGAACTCTATCACCAGACTCAAAAGTTCTATCACCAGAATCAAAAAATTCTCTCCAATGAAGCTATGTCGAACAATAATTTTATTTTTGACTTAAATTGCTGGATACCGAATTCAAGCATAACTGGCTGAAATTTTCCAGACGTAAAATTTGACCCTTGGTCAGATTGGACAGATCTGGGAAGGCCAAATTGAGTAAAATAAACTCTTTATCAAAGCTTTTGCTATCATTTTTATTTTAATATTCCTCAAAGGAATTGCCTCTGGGAATCTTGTTGATGCACACATTATGGTCAACAAGTATTGGTTACCTGACTGGTCTTAGGTAAGAGACCAACACAATCTACCATTTTTCTGTTAAATAGTTTGTCAAATGGAGAGATGAGCCTTAGATAACTTCTGATTGGGTTTTCCTACCATTTGACAAGTATGGAAAGATCTGCAGCATGTACAAACATCACCTTTAATTTTTAGAAGTGATTCAAGATCTTGTGATAAGTGTTATTAATCCATAAATGACCAGCCAAAGGAGTTTGATGGGCCAGACGAAGAATTTCCTGTCTGTACGATTTTGGAACTACAGTTTGACAGTTCACAAACCACTCGTCACCAGCATGTACATCGGGAAGTCTCTATTTTCTCAAGAATCCCAGTTTTAATAAAATAACAAACAGGTACTTCTGTGGATTGACTTTCACTAATGGCCCTTTGAAACAAAAAAAGAGATCTCAGAATCGTTTCCCTGTCACGACGACAAGTGATTGTCATTTGTCACCCTGATCAGAATAAGGAGAATGAGTAGTTAAAAGAGGACCACTGTGATCAATACCTTTTGATTGATCCAAATAAGGAGTGAAAGTGACATCATAAGCCTGACCAATACTTTCCTGATCAACATCATTCTTAAGAATTTCTTGGCCATAGCTCTAGTAATCACACAAGCCTTGTATAAATCAGGGATTTTTTTTTCTCAATAGGATCGACTTTCTGATCCAAACAAGGTTTGTCAGTTACAAGTGGATTAACCACAACCTAATCTCCAGCTTGGTTATTGCCTAGTAATAAATGAATACCCTAAATGGATAAAGAATATACTTCCGACTGTCATGGTTCCTGAGTCTAAATCTGATGACAAATTTACAGAATAGATAGGAACACTATTTCCTGAATATGAACACACTCATTAGAAGAAAACTTCTCAGAACAAGGCAAAGTATTTGATAATAAAAGACAGAAGCTCATATGTCCCTTAAAATTTTAATGGGTATGGGATTGACTGAATCAACCATGATTAATATAGAACCCTTCGACATGAATGGTTCACAATTCTCCAGAATAAAATCAGACAGGTTTATTAGACCCAACAAATATATTGTTTTCCATACATCATTGTGACCTTGATCTCTTAGAAATAAGAGCATTTGGAATAGGTCTCTCTTGATTCTGATGCTTATTTTTCCATTTGTAGCAATCAGAAATAATTTGTCCATTCTTCTTGCAATAGGCATACGTAGGAAGAGATAAGGATTTCTGATCAATCTTAGAAACTTTATTTCTAAAAGTTGTGCCAGATTGAAATTTAGAAAGGATCATATTAGGCTGATATACTTTTTTGCCAGAAGACTGCCGAGTGAAAGACTTATAAAAGAAACTTTTTGAGATAAGGAATACTCGTCAGCAGCACAAGCAGCAATTTCCAAGGTTTTGACCTTATGCTCGTCACAAAAAGTCTTAATGCCACTATGGATGCAATTCTTGAACTTTTCAAGCAATACGAGTTGTCTTAGACTTTCGTAATCTTTATTAACATTTCTAGAAAAGCACCACCTATCAAATTATCGTGCATTTTCCCATATAAATTCGACATAGGTCTGATCAGTTGATTTTATAGAATTCCTAAAACCATATCGATAGGCTTCGGGTACCAACTCGTAACCCTTTAAGATATGCAGTGCCGGATTGACAGAGTTCGCACAGGACTTAGGGTCCCACGCCTTTTATGGGCCCTGCGATAACCGATTTAAAAAATATTGATTTGATCTTGACGTATTAGGAGATATTGGGGGAGGGCGAGATTTCGACTTTCTAGGGGCCTCCACTGGGTTTAATCCGGCACTGAAGATATGGTCCTTAGCAACATCATAATCAGCACTCTGCTGTTGTGACAATGAAATGTAAATATCACTAGCTTTACCAGTAAGTTCACCTTGTGGTAATAGAGTCAATAGAGTCAAGTACTCTCTTAAGCAGTTAAAAAATTTCTGCAATTTCATTTCTCAAAATGAACAAAATATTGATCTACTTCTGTTTCCAGAAAAGTGGGGGGGGGCACTAACTCGATATTTTTTTAAATCATCAAAACTTGAATTTGTATCTAAAGTGGGGATATTTTTCATTTGCTAATTCTCTAAATATAAATTGAAATTTTCTTCCTTTTCTGTGTGCATTTGCATCTCTCTTTCTCCATTTGCAACTGCATTTGTTTCTCTGCGCTCTCTCTCTCTCTCTCTCTCTCTCTCTCTCTCTCTCTCTCTCTCTCTCTCTCTCTCTCTCTCTCTCTCTCTCTCTCTCTCTCTCTCTCTCTCTCTCTCCAATTGCAACTGCATTCTCCTCTCTCTTTCATCCTTATCTAGTTGCATTTGCTTCTCCTCTTTCTAAAGTTCAAGCTTCTTTAACTCTAATTTCATCTTGTATTTTAATTTTAATTTCTTTACCTTCATATTAGTGTCTGATACAGATTTACTGATCGAAACCAAAGCACTTTTATCCAAAACATTCTTTCCATAAATATTGGACCACAATAAGTAAGAGAAAAGAGTCAAGACAACAACCTTTGTAGTATTGAGTAAATACTTAATTTCCCTAGAATGCAAAGTGAAGAATAAAAAAAAAACTTACTGTATTGCGAATTAATCCAAACATAATCCAAGAATTAAGTACACCAGTCTTAGTAATAAAAATCCTGAATAAAATTCAGTTCAAGTCCCGAGGATATTTAAAATTGACGGAGGTGATGTGTCTGTTAAGGCCTGCGTTGTAATGATGTGTCAACAGTCTCTTGTTGAATCACTGAAATATTATTCCAGGTTTGCATTGAGTATATATTCCAAAGAATGTCTTTATCCAAGAAATTTGTCAGAGTACTTTTCTCCAGAGAAAATAATCTCTTGAATTAAATAATTGAAAGCAAATAAAATTCAGCCCAAACCGAACACAACAAAACACAGTTTAAAGTACTAGATGTGAAAACACAACTGGTAAAATTATGACAGTCACAAGATAATAATGTTTTCTGTTTGATCTTGGGTCACAAATTAGTATTTTCTAAAAACAACCATTATCTAATTGAAAATAACTTTCTTGTATGATTTAATGAGCCTTGTTTATTTAAAACATAACACACTATAAAATTCACTTTGGAATCCCCCAAAACTCTGATCCAAATCAACATGTTTATTTGAATAAACTCATACCTTTAGAGAATAATGAAGTTATTATAAATTATTTACATTAATAAACTTTAAAAAGTCAATCATGTCAAACAACTGAATTTAATTCTGGACAAGGTTAAGTCCATTAAACAATGTTGCATTACAATAGCATGTAATGGAACACAAGTTTTTTAAAACGAACAAACAACTGAATTAAATATACATAACAAGAGCGAAAACCAAATGGTTTCGTCAAGTTCATTAAATTTATATCCCTTGAATACAAAGAGAAAATTCAAAAAGAACTTACACATAACTGCAATGTCAAAGTATTAGTCAAATTAACGATGATGAAATTCACATTTCCATTTGCTTCCCCAGTCAGCAAACTCGAGTAAATGATCTACTGTCTGAAGATATATGTAACCCTATGAATGCTAGATTTTTGTTTGGAAGCCAGATGCTATATTCTAGTCGCACTGGCACAAGACATCTTCCACCACGTACCATATTGAACTCAAAGTGTTGGATATGCGTAAGAAAGTCTTTGATGCTGGATCTGGCCTCAATAGAGATTTTCTAGTTGGAATAAAAATCTGCAAACCAAGAGGTCTAAGAGTCAGTGGCCCAAATTGCTTGGGTGATTATTAGAGCATCTCACTATAAAATGTCTAATACGCCGATAGCTTTTGCTAACCTTGATTTAATATATAGCGATTCGTGTATACACATCAAGTTGTTTAAGTCACAATTTCTTGCTTTTAAAATGGCTCATTTTGGATCACCATTGCTCTTTTGGGATAAAACTAAAGACGTTTGACAGCAGGAAGATCAAGAATTGCCTTTCTAACTGGCCGCTACACTAGTACTCTCATTTAGAAACCCGCCGTCCCAGACACAACTAAGGGACGAAAGGCCAGCCAGACAAAATTAACCATTTACTTCCCAAGGTTCGTTCAGTTCCCGACTTAATACTAGCAGACAAAACTGATGCGTAGTTTCGGAGGGTCTTTGAGTTTCGATTATCTAGTCCACTCTTTCTTCCTCTACCCTTCTAACAAATGTGCCTTCCGATCGGGAGAAGGACTATGTATCTTCAGCAAGAAATAAAGCCACTCATCTACAAATGGATGCTGTAGATTGTATAAATGCAGCAGTCTCAGAGATTTTATTCATTGCTGTTCCAAATAAGAAGTCCAATGTTAAGTTAAGACCTATGATAGACTTGAATCGCCTAAACAAATTTATTCTTCCGGTGAAATTCAAACTGGAAATGATGAGGATTATGCAAGTACTTCCAAAAGGGCAAGTATGCAATGAATTGTGATCTCAGAGATGCCTACTTTCATGTCCATGTTTACTTGGCATCATAAAAGTTTCTCCATTTTCCTTTCCGCGACAAAGTTTACCAGTTTCTCATCTTCCTTTATGGTCTACGTATCAGCCCATGGACCTTCGCCAAAACGATGAATTGTTTTGGAACATCTCAGGCTTCCTCTATGTAGGAGCGGATAATATCCTGCTGTTAAGCATTTATATGCACCAATTACAAACGTATGCTGACTTAATGGATTAACTTTTCCACCCAATTTGATCAGAAGGTCAGTATCACGAATTAAGTGCAGTAATTCCTATTTCAGTTGCGCATCTATGGTTGGCGCGTGACACGATTTCCTCTGGAGAATCCTCAACCGGAAATGATGTGAACAACTGTTACTACATCAGTTTTTTTAGTCCATTTGCTGTTCATTTTGATTTCTATCAAAATGATTCTGCCATTTCCAGCAGAAATTAACATGATTGAGGTCATACGTATCACGTTCGTCGAAAATTTGTACATCCTCATTATCTTCATGTCAGTAAATTTTATTTTGACAGTGAATATTAATATAAAAGAAGATCTTGGACAAAATATTTTTTTCTCCTCATGATAAGACTCCATGAAACTACATTTTTGAAAATGATTTTCAACTGAATTGCAACTAATGTATCTTGTGTATGGATAGGTAGCTCAAAGCGACATTGAATGCATGAACAAATGTGTTGGTCAAGACCGAAAAAAACTCATTGATTACTGAAACACCCCTATAAATTCGATCCACACTCTTGTCAATACAACTAATTCATTCTCCCTGCCACTGCAAGGACAGCGCAGACAGATGTATCTAAACCGTTCTGACCTTACTTACAATTTCGGTAAAGAATAAGAATGGAAGAACCGCTAGAGATTTGGACAATTTTCTCTACTCAACCGTTTCTTTTAATAAAAAAAAAACAAACAAAATTCATTCAACAAGATGCTTGCATATGTTCCACGACATAACTTTATTTGTTTGCCATGCCCTTGACGGTGCTGACGATGCAAGAATCCGAGTTCGTAGAATATCATTAAGTGTCTTATTTGATCACCTCAGTTCCTTTCTAGTTTTAAAGCAATTTACAAAGAAAAGATTGCAATGATCTGAATAACAGTTACTTGTACATGAAAGTCAAAGTCCTCAAAATTGACAGCTACAATATAGGAGCTGATGCTATAGTGGCTCCCATCCACAATTTATACTTAAACAACAAACTGATCAGGAGCGCCATGGACACTTGCCCTTACCAAGCTTACAAGATAATTTGATAATGTGCGGAAAAAAGTCAACATGCCTTGATGCATTGATGGTGCTGTTGTATAACACCATGATTCAATGAATGGGTTTATTCAGTGTCATAGAGTTGAAACGACTGATGATCGTCATAATGCTGGAGTTTTAACCAAAGAAAGAAAATCAAACAGCACTTAAAACAGCAAAGATGACAATGGAGCAGTAGAAGTCTCCTTGGAAATGCGACTCCAATTTGCCTTCAGATTATGACACATTTACTGAAATCAGGTTTACCTGGCATCATCACTGACGTAAAAGAGGAGGAAACGGCAGAAGAGGTGGGTGCGGTGCCTACAGGACGAAGTTTCTGTTAGTATGTATGTGTTCTAACCGCAGTACCTATCTTTCTTGATTGTGAAAAGTAGTGGTAGGTTTTGTTTTCAGTTGTTTGTTGTTTTCTGAGGTTTTTTTATTCTTAGAAGAGGATGATATGGAATGTGAACTCACTCCTACATTTTTCCTTTCGTTTTCTTTTGGATTTGTTTAACTTTTTGGGGGAGGAAGGGGGCTTGGGGTATATTTTTTAGCTATGGTATCGGGATTCCATCGCAAAAGAGAACGAATAATCTCATGTCCTAACATTCATTTTCACCCAGTTCAATATAAGGTGTTTCTTTCTTTGAGTATATTTATTTTTGTTTAAAAACTTTTTTTTATGACGGGCGTGCATAATTTATCGAATTAATGGGTGTGATGTCATAGTAAACCATAGTAACATTTCATTGAGATTTTGCAGGAGGATGAAATGAAAGGAAGTCATTTTGAATACCTGCTAGGAAATTTATACCTTTTAGCAGACCAAACACCAGGAACACGACGTGCAGATTACTGGACCTCCTTTTTTATACCAATCGGAAATCATTCAATAAATCCAGTGTGCTCCTTATTTTAACTTAAGATTTATTTCTTCATCTTTAAAAATGGTGTGATGTTGAAATTCTGAATACTGTCAGTCTTTTCTATAAATGAAATCGATTATCCTTGCCTTTCTTTTAGTAAGGTGTAAGCCGATTGCAAATATGTGTAACACTGCGTAATATGG
Source organism: Potamilus streckersoni (assembly GCA_016746295.1). Lineage (NCBI taxonomy): Eukaryota > Metazoa > Mollusca > Bivalvia > Unionida > Unionidae > Potamilus > Potamilus streckersoni. The sequence goes on from JAEAOA010002008.1 coordinate 372,354, forward strand.
TGTGAATGACGATTGAACAGAAGTGACCTGTGTTCGCTCAGACATTCTACAAATTCATTTTATCCCAAACCCCTTAGTTCGTCGATCAATATTAAGGGATGCTAAAGATGTTCTGACTATTCATCAATCACTTGTGGAGAATGCAGTCATAACATATAGAGTGGTGTCTAAATCTCCTATATAAGCCACAGAAACAACATGTTTAATAATTTGTCATAATACAATACAATAATTACATTTGTTTTTAAAAAGTTCACGTTTTGTTTCTTGTAGGGGAATTAGCCACATTGGCATTATCAGTGGCTTCTTGTGTCCAAGCGTCGAATACAATCTTTACACTTCAATTTATGAGTCTCGCACCACAACTAAAATAATGTACTTACTCTCCTTGCAATAAGGCAATAAAGTCAATAACTCCTGGTCTCGCTTAAAATTTTGATGTGGGTCCTACCAGATAGATGGCCCATTTCCTTTTAACATCTGGAATCTGCTCGCAAAATCACAGTATTTCAGTGTGAATCCTTTTATTTTATAATATGAATTAACTCGTCCTGTTTTATCTCGGTACCGATTGCCATAATTTTTAACTGCACCACTGGCAAAACTCGCAAAAGTATCTCCGGAATGTTTGTCAATCCAAACTCCTAATAATTCCTCTTTGATGAGAGGGCGATCGACATACATGCAACTAAAGTAAATGACACAATTCCTGAAGGTTTCAACGTGGCATACAATTTGAAAAAGGCTTTGGCTGTCACATAAGTAGCGATATTACCATATTCAGGCTTGTCGGGTGGAACAAATTCATGACCTTTAACAAATCATGTATGATTTCCACGTGATTCACAAGGTTTTTTTTTTTTATCGTCATTGAACTGAAAGTATTGACTTAAATCTACTAAGTATTCAGTCTTAGGCAATCGAATGTTGAGCAAGTTTTCCCCATATTCAGCAAAATTTTACCAAATTATCGTCTTTCATCTTTCTGTATGTATGTTACAAATAGATGCCATCAAGTGGACGGCACCGTTATTTGAATTGATCTTTTTTTTCTGGAGTGTGTCACTGGGAAGGATAGAACCTGGCTTCTTTTTTTTTATTTTACAGAAATTCATATACAAATTTAAAAAAAAAAAGTTATGGACTCTAATCATTGCCCTGTTGGTTCCTTCTGTGTGGTAGGGAAGTACCAAATTTTGTAAAAGTTGATAATAGGTTTCAACGTTTGAGATCACACACACACACACACACACACACACACACACACACACACACACACACACACACACACACCCCTTTCTGTAAAGGTGCATTTTCGGTAATTGTGGCAGCAAGGTTTTTGTTTATGATATGTTTAAAGAAATACATGTCATAACAGAAACATGAGTTTCTGTGGCAACGATATGAGGCAAAACGGTAGACTACAAGTTCTTTGGTAAAAAAAAATAATTGTCATTTGATTAAACTTCGTACTTGCAAAGGTGATCCATGTTGATGTATTCAGTCAAAATTTCAGGGTTACCATAATAAAGCGAGCATATTGACAGACCCAACGATACATAGAACACAAAAGTATATTTTATTTGTTCTCCTTTTTGAGATTCGTCATCTTCATACAACCAACATGTAGCATAGGCCTGTGTGAGGGTTTTTTTTTCTGTGGGAGATTGGGGTGGGGTGCTCACAATATTTTATTTAACTATTGTAGAGGCTAGATTTTGTTGAAAGTTATATTAATGAAAGATAAATATAAAGCTTTGAGCCCCCAGTCAGTAATGCCGACGGTTAAATGGTTAAATGCACAAAATGGTTGAAATTCAATGAATAACATTTTAAGAACAATTCAATAATCGAATTATTTAAAATCCCAATTACAATCCTTCCGTTCGACCTTTTAATAGACTATTGCATCACTTGATTAGCAATGAGAGATCGATTTCCACCTGTTCCTGTATTCTAATCATCTGTGGTATTATTCTCTCTCTTATTCCTGCAAATTCCTTCTCCTCTTCCTCCCCGACTGTCTCCAAATTCCATTTCCTCCTCGACTTCTCTATGCTCCTTCTCCTCCACTCCCTCATCCAGACTCCTTTTCCTCCTCCTCCACCTTCTCACCACTTCTGTCGACTTCGACTGTTTGGTTAGTCTTAATTCCGTCTCCACGTCTTGGGACTCAACTGAACCGGAAGTTCTATGTCCCCCCAAAAAAACTTCTGACCTTTTCGAAGCTGTTTCTTTCCTTAAAATCTACTTCTGAGTTTCACCGCCAAATTACAAGTGGCTTCCTCGGAGTAACCCTATTGCTTATCAATCTTTCTAGGCGAAACTAAGTTAGTTAACGAGTTATGAAACTTATCATTCTATATTGTAGTCTATCTCAGCTCTGATTGGATGCCGCTGTGAACCGATCCAATAAAACTTCGGGGACAATGTCCCTCTCGCTGTCTGTCAACGTGGCTTCTCGTGGGTCGGTGGTTCTTCCCTGGGTTTTCCAGGGTTCTTCCTCCACCATTAATACTGGCCGCAATGTATAGCCTATCTTGTGCTGAAAAATGGCGTTAAACCCTACAACAACAACAACAACAACAACAATCACCTGTTGCCGACTTAAGATTCCGCTCCCCGGCTGGTCATGTAGCCTTACGTAAGAGTTTAACACTAGCCCACAGAAACCTTTAGACATCAAACACTTGGCCGCAGCAATATTCCCAAGAGAGTAAATGTATTGCTTATACATTACTTTATAGCTGGAGCTTAGGAAACATGTCAGCCTGTCCTCCAAAACAAATTATTGGTTGAATTAGAAGGCTTGATTCCCGCCACATCATATTCTTCAATGGTGTGTCAAAATTCTGGATCTGTTTTGAAAGGTAAACTTTGTATCCTTCACTTACGTTACTAAGTTTTTTTTTTTATAGTACAAATCTTCCATATTGAACATTGCTAAAGGATTGTTTAGGCCTCTATGAGAATAACATGTTAGATATCCATGAAATAAACATATATGAAATTTTAACACAACTATCCATACAAAAAGTCCCATTTTTCACTGTTTCATGGATGTTGTAAGTAGTGCAAAGCTATGGCTGAATACCGACGACTGACAGATTGTTACAATTGTTTGTGGTGCTATATTAGTTTGTTCTCTCACAGGAACTTCTTTTGGTGCAGAGAACCACATATACGGCAATAGTGACAACTTTCTTTAAGGGATAAATACTTCCATGCTAAAGAAATAACTGTCAAAATTTTCTCCAACAACACTGTAAAATGTCCACATAAGATTGACAATATTCAAAATTTCTTCTTTAAAATCAAAATGATCTGAACAGTCGGCTTGGTACCAGGCATAAAAAGCTTCTCGATCCTCTGCTCGCACATCATCGTGGTCATAGTATGGGCTTCATGCAATATGTTGACTTTCATCAGTATTGAAAAGCCCTGGAAATAGCCTTTTGCCACTTTACTCAAAAGCAAATCCAAATAACTCAAGAATCTTTAACCTTTATGTTTCCTACCTGTCGTATTTGTTCTGAATAATATTTCAAGAGAAACTATGACTCATGAATGTAATATACTGATAAGTTGCTCAAAGGATACACCTCTTTATTCCACATGTCAGCCATGCTGTCTATAACCCACCAGGTGAAATAAAAATATCTTTATACAACCCTCTTCTTTCCGGAATCATGCTACAAATCCAAGAAAGATGCAATAAAGATTCCTGAATACAATCATGACACTAGCAACATGTGCAGCATAAATGGTATGAATGTTAATCCCTGTCTCTTTTAAACAAGTCAAATAATGATGATCAATGACCTTGCCACAAATACGACATCATTTCTTTCTTGGACAAATATGTAACTCTTAAGTTATTCATACAAATAGGTTGGACACACTGTCAATACTTCAAAAGCACTATTCCATTTTAGAAATTGTTTCATGCGATATTGCTCATAACATGCTGAACTCGCGAGTGTTTGCCTGCAAGTAGAGCCTCTAATCATGTTGGGGGTTTTTCCTTCAGGAACACCGATCAATAGACAGCAACATCTCTTGCCAGAATAAATCTTTGTTCACATTTGTCACAATAATATGTATAACTGAGAAAACCTACGATAATAGCAGTATCATAAAAATGATTTTGGTGATGATTACTGTGAATGGGTTCTTTGAAGTAGATCTACATAAAGTACTTGAATATAAACTTTAAACATATAATGAGAGGTTAACACATCTTAATATTTCGTTATTTCTGCTTTATTTAGCCATATATAACAAAGAGCTTGAATGGCTTCAATAATGAACAATATCCACAGATACTGATGAGGTGATATTGCATTGCTATCAGCTGGATTTGGTACTACTCCAGAGACTGTTTCTGATCAGATTTTAATTAAACATCATACACATACATTTAATCTCTGATAAATGTGATTATGAGAGATCCACATACTGTATGTGTATATTTATTGGGTAATCTTATATCTTATTATTGCTGAGCTTGTTAAAACTTTTATGACTATTTCTAGATTGCAGCAAACCTTGAAAAGCAACTTACATCAGAATATCCAACAAATTTTAATGTGAGATCTATTCATGCTGTACATTTCAATGTGAGTGAGATCTATTCATGCTGTACAAGTAATTTTGCTTTTGATTGGATGAAATTACCCCTCTTAAGATGGTTCTGACAGAATATTAAGAAAGCTTTGTATACAGTCTGATATCATCAAGATGTTAGATGATTCAAGCAAAATTTAGTACATAAAGTATTAAATATTAATAATCTCACTACTTTTATACAATCCACTGCTCTCTTCTGTCAGCCACATCAGAATCACATATATCGTGATGAAACCAGTGGCCTTTATATTTGGCCCTTTGATCAAAAGGCATCTTCTTTACACAAGACATCAATAGATTCCAGGTCTGTGATACAGATCTAAAGTTATTCCATGGAAACCATATCTTTTCTTTCAGTCATAGTTCCCTTGACATTTGACATTTTGACCCCAAAATGGATAAGCTTCTTTCTTAACCCATGTGCAAACCTTCCACAAAGTTTTGTTCAGGTCTATGACTTAATGGTACTGTGCAGAAACCAATATTCTTTACAAGCTTATTCTTATTCCAAGTGCTAACTATCCACAAAATTTGGTAAAGATGGATTGTGTAAAAACAAAAGTTCCTGTGCATAAACTGAAAAGGTAACAGACTGATGGATGGGCAGTGTATATTGTCTTTTGCTGAATGTATGAAAATAAGTAGTTAAGTCTGTGGCATCATGTAGAGAATTTATTTTGGTAACACATCCATATTTTGAGCAATAAACAACATTTGATAACAGAATAAGCAAAATATATAATTTGCATATTGATGCACAATGACCTGTACAATTTATACAAACTTACACATTTTCTTTAAAGAAATAGGAAATTATGCTTCTTTATTTATTATGTCCTTCATTAAAAATAGAAACTATGAATTTCATCCAAGCAGCAAGTGTAAAAATACAATACAAATGCAATAAAAATATTACCCTAATGATTTTTCCTTTCTCATCATTATAATAAAACTTTGAGTTTCCGAATTTACTGGGTGACATGGATTTGACTAATATTCATCAACATTGTGGAATAGTTTTGGTGGAATATAGATCGTTAAACTTAATATTTGAAATTCTTTTATTGTTGTCTCAGAAACTCAGCACATAAATAAAAAAATTGTAAAAAGTGAATTTCAACAACAGATGAAACTTGGTCCAATTGAATGTATCTGTTTAGTAGCAATTAAATTTTAAGGATGAATAAATGGTGGAAAATTGACAGCCAAACTTGGCTGTTGGAGGAAAGTTGGACTGTTTCTGAAAACATTTAAATAACTAAAAATCCAAGTTTCACTAGATTTTCAGAAAATAAAGATGCTGCAAAATCTTGCTATTAAACTTCAGGCAACACTGCAATTTTTCGTAGACATGGTGAGATTAAAATCAAATTTAGAAAATATAATAATAAAATGTACAAAGGATATCTTTTCATTTCTGAAAAAAAGAGCAGAGGAATTCCTGAATTATAATTAAGTCCTTGAAGATAAAAATAAGACTATTTTCAAATGAATTTTAGATACTATGTCTGTATTTTAATACTTGATTGTTAAATGTTAGCTTTAATTCCTACTTTCCATGCAAGTAATAGAAAAGATAGTTTAAATATCTGAGTAAGAAAACGTAAGATGCATTGTGAGACTGGAATGTTAAAAATACTGATGCCTCACAGCAAACTACAGTGAGTGCAACCTGTGTATACTGGTCCTGAAGTGTTGCCAGAAATTTCAACTGGAATAAGCAGTGAACTAGTTAACATCTAGGAAACTAACAAGAAGCTGGCATAGCCTGCACATTGAGCCAACCCATAAACTTAAAAGTAAATCAGTTGTTTTGTTTTTTTTCAGACATCATGATGCATTCATACACAAATTAACGGAGGATTCCACAAAATATCACTGCAGAATGCCAATCATCTGTATTCCAATTATCTAGATCATTCACTTATACAGATTTCCACCATGTTCCCTGAAAATTAAAATCCCCATGTAATTAAAAATCAATTCAAACAAAGACTTTGACAGACAAAATGAATATCTTCCAATTGGTCTAAATATGTGGCATTATACCATAATGGAAAATTGACTGCATGGAAAAAAGACTCAACAGAGTTTGTGATTTAACAATAGGTACATATTAGGCATACATATGGGCAAGATAAAACAGGTTCCACTATTGAGACAAGATTCCACTATCGAGATTTTTAATAATGTTAAATTATACACTATTTATATTTATTTTACTTTTTTAAGCAATGAATGAAGACATGTTAACATATGGCTATTGTATTATGGAGGTAATTTTACTGATTATTACAATTTTTCCAACTTGTAAATTAGCATGATATCATGTAAGGCAATGGTGTAATGACCAAGAAATCATAATGTATTTATAACTCATTGTAATACATTCTTCTGTGTTTTGTCAAATTTAGTCAGTGTTGTTTTGTTTCTTTGTCATGTGGTAAACAGAATCTTACATTTGTGCTATTTATGAAACAAGTTAAAGAATATAGTTTGTTAAATTTCCTTGGAAATTAGCATGAATGTAGGATCTACTATATATTCTTACAAAAATATTGGTTAAAAGAAAACAAAAATGCTATATACATGTACATGTATATATGCATTATATGAATAAATGCATAATTGTCATCTATAATGTGGCTAGACAAAAAAAGCTTGCATGTTGGATTTAATCTCTGGGCATCTTTTTTGGTCATAATACACTGTACAATACACATCAAATTTACTCACATAAGGAAACTGACAGAATGAATAGTTCACATGTTTTCCAAGAGAAACCTTTGTAAGAATTAGCAAAGCGCTCTTACATTTTGTGGCACAAATGAACCTTAAGTGAACGTTGTTTATCCCAACCTAATTCATACAAATCAAATGTATTTCCCAAAACTACCTGTATGGTCTGAATCATGCAAAACTGGTATAAGCACAAACAGACTTCATTTATCTGAGCTTTTTCAGACAAAACTGAAGCCAACAGAAATCTGATAGAAGTTTCATTTCTACCATTATCTATACAGGAGAATCCTGTTATAAATTTGACATGGTTGAGTTGTGGCTGATTTTGATTTTAGTTGCCCTTATAACATGATGTATAACCATCAGCCAAACTGATAAAAAAAGTTGTGTTTCAGAAACATATATAGCTTACAGATCATAGTTTATATTTTACACTGCAATGATTAATTTTCAATGAACATGGGAATATCAAAATCTGATTTATATATAATATTGGCAGTTAGTAAAATTATTACTAGCTGTTTGACTGGCATTTTGTTTAGCCCCATCTTCCTACACCCTTGGACTCAAATACATGCATTCATCAAATTTTGGATCATTCTCATTAGGCAAATAACATGATTGGCAGTTAATGACCCAAACTATTATATTATAGTGTAATGCACTCTCGATTCATTTGGTTAACCATAGACATGTACAGTAAAATTACTAAATAATCAATTATGATTTATGTGATTGAATATTGGTTGAAATTCAGATATGTATCATTCCTGCAGTTTCAGACTTAAATCTACTGGAAATTTAGACCTGGTTTTGGCAGGACATTATATGATCGAAACTAATCAATTAATGATCAGTTAGTAGAAACTGATGATGATCATGCAATTTTATCCTATGCCCAACAATACATTTGAGACAAACCAAAATAAAAAGGAATATACTTACTGATATATATCAGTTTAATTCTGAGTAAACTGGAAGGTTTTGGTATGAAATTAATTTCTTAATATTCCTGGAAGAAAATTTTTCTATGACATTTTTGCAGAAATTGAATTTAAGTCATGAAAATGATACCCCCTTCCATTTCACTTTACCTTTTTTTGGCACTTTCAAATTCTGTTTTCTTTTTAACTAAGAATAAGCAAGCCAATTTTCTTAAGCAATCAACATGTATTCTGAAGACAAAAAGACCCTTATTCATCTTTTCAAAGCTTATGCATACCATGAAGGATATGGAATGCCAAATACATATGAAGCAAAAAGAAATCAATATACCCTTGTCTCTTTATAAACTATCAGTAGTGTGCCAAGTGACTAAAGTAATATTACAGCCAGTTGTTCTCAAACAACATAAAGGATGACTTTCTACACACTCACAGCATTTTGCAAATAGTTTTTAAGTTATTTTAAGCCAAATGGCAAAATTTGAAAATTTTTAAATAAAAATATATTCTTTAAAATGTTCACAAAATTCATAGCTTCCTTTACAGTGTGTGTGTATATATATATATATATATATATATATATATATATATATATATATATATATATATATATATATATATGTAAATGCCTGGACAGTTTGACAAAAGTCTGATATTGATACATTCATTATCATCAAGTTAATGATACTAAATAATACTGTTATTATTTTCTTTGGATAGGATAAGTCTTTATCTTTAACAACTATGTTTACTACAACTGTTATTTAAATTAACAATACAAAAGACAATTCTAATTTACTTTGACTTTAAATAGCTGTTACAAGTAATGGCCACATATACAAACTAAAACAGCGGACCCCATCATTTCAGGCCATACAAACATAGCCATTTAAGACAGGTGGCTTCTTGTGGGAGAACCTATTTATAAATGTGATGCAGGATGAGATGATTTGCTATTAGGTATGAAATGGGGTTGGAGTTACCTTGCTTGAAAGAAGTCTCACAATACAGAGAGAGACCAATGTATTCACACCATTAAACATCTTTCTTAATATCATAATGAAATTTCAAAAGAAAATATTTTTTAACAATTGCATAAACAATTTTGTGAGATACATTAATATATTTCTAAAACAAATCAATCATTTTGAGAATATTATATATATTTGAAAACTTGTGTGATAAATATTTACAGATTTCAATCTTATTTGTACCCATTCTTAAGCATGTTATATTAATTGTGCTATATTCAAGAACTCACATAAGACCAAGCTCAGTGACAAGTTCATTCCCAAATTGAAGAAAATTGTATTAAATTGTAGTTTAGGAGTCATTATCCACTGATGAGACCACCATCCACCCCAACCCAATTCCACTTATCCCGTAATGTATGACACTATGAGCTTATTGCAATTAAAAGACTGTAAACACAACAGAAATACAATATTGGATCAATTCCTATTACTCCGAATGGCTTCAACTACCAGTGACAGTATATTGTGGACTTTTAAATCCTGAATTAAAATAACTTCATTAAAATATATTGTTATATCATTTAATTAACAGCTGAAGTGTGAACCAGAATTGACGCCCTACATATTTAGAAAATAATTCAAATTTTTTTGATTTTTAATATTTATCTAAATAATATAAATGTTCCCTTTTACAGGCACTTTTAAAAATCACATTCTGCATAAACAAAAGTGATCTCCCTTATAAGATGAGATGTTGCATGAGGTTTTGGCTTTATACCAATGAATAAACTATTGTGGAAAATCCACATAATTGTTTTGTTAAAGTGCTTTCTTTGACACATCATTTAATATTTTGAAAATTTCCATTCATTCTGTATTTTTGAAACAGATTTTTTAAAATTTTTATCCATCAATGCTTGATATATTTACATTTATTTCTATTAAAGTACTTCTACTTAAATTTATCCATTTTGAAATGTGTGAATGATTTGATTTATTCAATCTCATATTAAAACAGAGTTTTAAAAAAAATTCAATTTTACACATGTAAAATTGGAGTGATCTAAGGCACATGCTTGTTCAGATCACTGACCTCTGTCCCCTTATGTTTGATTCTCAGGCTTGGCCAATGTGTTATTTGAGAAAGCTTACCAGTATCTTCCCAGCAATTTATATTTCTTCCTCAACCAAAATACTGGACACCATGTATCATGTGCTGAAAAATGGCATTAAACTCACAACAACAAAATGCAAGTACAAAATTTTTATGCAAGCTGGATTTGTGAATTTGATTTTTGATGCCAAAATAAACATTTGACAAAGTCTACAGCTATCTTCCTGCTATTTATACACCAATAAATATTGGAGGGAAAATTTATTGAAATTGACAAGTTAATAAACATAAACAACATTTGCTTGATCTTTAAGGTGCATTTGTATTTGAGGTCCATAACTAATTTAACAAAAGACATAATAAACTGTTTTGAAAACTGTGTACTTTCTTTTTTATATCATCTGTATGTCTGTATACACTGTTCATACAAGTGTAACGTTTTGTCAATAGCATTTATTTCCCAAATGGGTATTTAAATGCATGGTTGTAATAACTACATATCCAAAAACCAGTTGCCAACAAAATGAAAATGAAATTAGAGGATCTTATTTACGCAATATTTATTTTTATCATCTGCTGTTCACCTTTATAAGCATTATGACATCATAACAAAATGGCTAATGTTGGGCCTGATATTGGTCAGACACTGATCTAAGTGTCAAATAAAGTAGTAATAAAGATGGCTACTGGGATTAAAAGGCACTAATATAAAGACAATTTCCAGTTTTGGGGGCCGAAATGATGGTGTCTGACATGCTGTTTAATTGTTTTTTGTCTGAGTAATTTCAGCTGAACATTATAATGTTTTTGCTTCTTTTGTATAAGTGTGAATGGAGTTCATGTTTGATATGGTCAGGAAATTTGGAAGAAAAAAATTAGATAATTTTTAAATAAAATAAAAAATAAGATTAGTAACAATATCCATAGATAATGGAAGATGAGTATCATTTGTAGGTTTATTGTGGTTGTCATGGAGCCAAATAAATGTTATTTGATCCCTCCTTAATGTAATTCTGGCACAGGAACACTGTACCAAGTTTAATCCAGACTGTACGAAGGCATCTGGGTAGCTACAGAATCTACATGAGTGCTTCATATTTTACCATTGGTACAGCAAGCTCTAGATATCATTCCAATAAAGTTGGATCCAAATTAGCTCAGCTGCTTTAAAGAAGAAATTAAAAAAGTTTTTTCATCTGGTTGCTATGGAAACCACAGTTGCTTGGGAAAACATCCATACTATAATTCTGGTACAACATGTTCTATGTAAATTCCTATTAAACTTGATCAAATTCACTCATCCATGTTGGTGAAGCTCTAATATGTTTTCCACTTTGTTGCTAGAAAGGTACACCATTGATAAAGAGGCATGTTTGATAATCAATTGTTCCAATGAAATGCAATAAAAATCAACCTAGTTATTATAAAGCAGCAATTGGAAGGTTTTACATTTCTGCTATGCTAGGAAAGCCACACTGCACATAAATATGATAGTATATAACCTAGAAATATTCCTGCCATGTGCGATCAAAACATCTAGAAAATAAGCTAAAAATAGATTTTATAAATAGTTGTTATGGCAGCCTCACAAATTTACCAGAGAAACAGTAACCAATACCAATTTCTAATAGAGAATGTCCTGTGAAAGATTCCAACCAAGTTTAATTGAAATATCTTCAGCTTTTCTGCAGACTGAATAAGTTGAAATTAGGTTTCCCACCTGGTTACAAAAAAAGCTATACCATTGCTTTGATTTAATTCTGATAGAATACATAAAGAGTATCCAATGAAAGATTTCTACTAAGATCAAAATGAATTGGCTTAGCCATTTTGGTGAAGAAGCTAAATTTGGTTTACCATATGGTTGGTATTGAAGCCACACCAATGCTTGGGATACACCATGGAAATAATTTTCACAAAGCATGGCCTAAAACCAAGCCTGATGTAAATGAGCTGAGATATTTCGGAGAATTCCATCTAGATGCAAAGGAAACAACAACAAATTGTTAGAGGAGTCACTACAGTGGCAATTTTGATAAATCATGTCCACATAAATATTTATAAGAAGTCTGATCAAAATAGGTTCAGCTGTTCTTAAAAAGTTAAAAAAAACTTTTAAACAAGTTGCAACAGAGAGGTCGCTGATGCCTATTGATCCACTCTAGGCCCAGTGTTGATAAAGCATGTATCAAGAAACATTCCAAACTAGTTTTTATCAAAATTGGTTCAACCATTCTGGAGAAGTAGGCAAAAAAAGGTGCTCCACCTGGTTACTTTGGAAGCCACACTAGACAAAATTTTGAAACAGCATGCCCTAAAGAAACATTCAAACCAAGTTTGGTAAATTGTTTCAGCTGTTCTAAATATGTTGCTAAAAGTTGATATGGAAGTTATACCAATCACAATTTTAATAAAATATTTCCCTACGGAACATTCCTACAGAGTTGAGCTAAATTAGTTCTGTGGATTTTGAGAAATGGCAAATAGCAAATATGGATATATGGACACAGACCCATGCCATAAGCTCACTTGGTCCTTAGCCAGTTAAGCTAAAATAATTTTTACACAATGGAACACAACACTTAGCAATGTTACACATCAACATCATTGAAAAATGCAAAACTCCTCAAGTTATGTGATAAACAGAATCTTAATGACACTTTCCTTTTACATTAAATGCATTCACCTTGTATTACAAATATTCCACTTTCTGGAAGTAACTTATGGTATATAATAGTCAACTCCTTTCAAAAATCTCATATATCCTATTAACATTAACATATATGTAAGACCCTCTGCCAATCTATACATTTCATAATATTTTCATTTCAAGAGAAACTATGACAAAAATATTTACAACCAAGGGGATATTTCCAAAAGATTCTGAAAAAACACGATGTCAAGCTGACATTTTGATTAAACCTCCTTAAAATGTGTACAATGAAAATGTTAAGTTTTATTTTACGTAACTAAATAGAATCAAGTTTGCATTAATTAAGATTTGCTTCTAACAACTGTCTTTTCTATCTATTTACACACACACACACACACACACACACACACACACACACACACACATACATACATACATACATACATACATACATACATATATATATATATATAGTTCTAATACTGTTCTTGTAAAATGGCAGTCACACATTTTTTATTGTAATTAAAGAAGCAGAACATGGGTGACTTTTGCTCTGTTTGATGGGCTATGAAAGTAGTAACAACATTCTATGAACATTTGGATGGTGATTATAAAAATGACAATAACCTTTCACAACAAACTGTACAGGTAACTGCCCTTACATAATTTTAAATACCACTATATTTAGAATGAAATCTGTGAATCCAGGAAAATCAAGGTACCACATTTTGTGGACACATGGTAATTTTATAAAGGGCAAAAATGAAAGTACTGATAGGATGTCATTCGTGAATGTTGTTCCTCATCAAACTGTATATTTAACATTGAAACATTTACAAAGGCATGGTGTATTTTATTCTAGTAAATGCCAAGATCTGGTAGATTATCAGCCCTACCACACTTAAATACAAAATTAAACAATTTTGGAATTAAATTTTCAAATTTATGAAGCCTCAAACAACAACCTCTTCCTAGAATGTGAAGCATTTTAATAAATGACCAAGTACTTATTAGAATGGGTAAAGCATTCTTCACACAGCTAACATGGAATTGACAAGCACCATTAAAACATATATTAATAGTCATGAAATGACTACCTTCAAACAACACAGTTACATAGTATTCTCAAATGCCATACATAAAATATATATTTTTAAAAAAGTATAATAAAACTTACAGACTTTTTATTTTTACAAGAAATACTGTTTGTTTGTGCATGGTAACTAACTTGCTGTGTTAGCTTGTCATTTACAAATTTGTTGTACAAAATGACATTTAATCTAAACTTTACATCAATAGGTAAGAAATTGAAGAAAGTGAAAATATAATATTTTAAAACTGATGGTTTGCAGTAAGAAAGGGAGAATATTTTGTTAAAAAGTTCAATCATTAAGTTAAAAACTGGATACATTTATTTTATGCCAGGTACCTATGTCAAATGCTAAACCTTTACTTAAAAAGTAATGCATATCTACTAGAAGAAAATAATTCAAATTCAATCAAAAAGAAATAAATCTCTGACAATCTTGTCTTTCATCAACTTAAATCTTTAATATACAACAGCTTTTTCTTTCTGAATACTGGTGATGAAGGCATCAAAAAAGGCCTCACTACATTTTGCATGGCAAAATAGAAACATTTGTCTTGGATAATCAAAGTTCTGATAGTAGGCAATTATGGGATATAATTCATTTAAATAATTATAAAAATTAAACTCATTCAAGGGTTCATCAATATAAAATTCATGAAAAAACTGGTAAATAATAGTAAAGTTATGTTGCTGAAGCCAGAGGTGGTCATGCAATCAAGGGCCATAACTCTTCAAAATGATATTCTCTAATGCTCAAAAGTAAACACATTCAAGATTGCATCCAAACAATAATGCATGCCAAATTTGGTTACAACATCCTTGGTAAACTAATGCTGCACAAACCAAAGTTAAGAGGACAGGTAATGACAAGGCATAACTCATGTAAATGAAGTTATAGAATACTGAAAATTGAGCTCTCTCCTGTTTCTGTCAATTTAAAGCCCCCATAACATATCTGACTAAAATCCAATAAATCTTGGTCAGGATATAAAAGCCAAAGTCAGTACAAAAATAAGGGCCATAACTCCTGTAAATTATGTTGTAGAATGCTTAAAATCAAACTCATTAAAAGTCTCATCAATATAAAGTCAAATATCTGAATGAAACTACTCCACCCCCCCAAATCATGCAAACACCAGTCAGAAGGACAAGAAAATAAGAGGCATACTTCCTATAATACTCAAGGGATGCTGTAAACCTTAGATCTTTCAAGGTCTAGGCCAAGGGCATCTAACCTGGTTTGGGTGGGGGCCAAAATAGACAAAATGCTTTTAAGGTCAAGGGCAGTATCAGCAAAAACAGTTCCTTATCATTAATTATTCATATTAGTTAAAATACATATTTTCCAAATGACTGCTTGACCACAGGCTGCATGATGTCATGGACTGGGCCATAGAATCCATGGGTTGGATACACCTGGTCTAGGGGCATGCCAAATTTGCTTGAAATCTGACATACCTTAGTCAATTTTGTGCTCTGGAAACCAAAGTCCAAGTTAGCTCCTGTACATGGGTTTGTAGAATGCTGGAAATTTAATTAATTTAGGATCTTGTCAATATGAAGGTGCCTGTCAAAACTGGTTTAAATCCAACAAACCTTAGTAGGGTTATTTTGTGGAACCAACAGCAATCAGGAGGTATAACTCTTGTGTGAAGCCATGCACTGCTGTAAATCTCATTCAAGGCCTCATCAATATTAATGTGCCATCAAATTTTACTGAAAACCAACATATCTTGGCAAAATTATGTTGCAAAGGATGCTAGCAGGGGGCATAATTCATCTAAATGAAGTACTGGACTTCTGGAAATAATTCACTCAGGCCCTTATGAATATAAATAAGAATGTCAAATTTGGTTGAAATCCAACAGACATTTGTAAAGTTAAGCTGTAGAAACCAGGTAAGGTGGCTGGGCAATCTGTTGATTACCGTTGATTACCCGACAAATTGATGGACCAAGAGATTATAATAGGGCTCCACTTACTTTGGGGTGGCACCCAAAAAAAGATATAGAAACTTACCTTTCACAAAATTAAATTTATTCCAAAAAATTCTGAGAATTCTGAGATTTCTTTCTTATAGTAAAACATGCATGATATTGCAGACTTAAACAAATACACATAAAATAAAACAGTTTGAGGATATAATACTGATTTTCAAAAGGAAGATAAGTCAACTTCTTAAAAGAAGAGAATAAAATCTTACATCTTACAATCAACTGTATGCACCAGGTTATTCAACTAGATGTAATGGACACAACATAAATAATGCAAAATTGAAATGCGTACTTCACATAAAGTGAATGTAGCTTGTCTTGATTTCACACAAAATTGCATATCTGATCGACTTCATGGAAGTTGTATCATAATTAAAACAGGCATTGAAATGGGGAAAAAAAAGTGAAACTAAAATGATAAATACCCTGACAACAAATTAACTCTGGTGAGTGTCAAGTAAACGCAGAGTATTTCTCTGGTAGCATCTTCATTTTTTATCTGTCCCTGATGGTTTTGGCAAAGAGCTGTAATATGGTCTTCATTTCTCAGAAAAGTTGAATTTTATAACACTATTACACTGTTGGTCTTCATCAAAAAGATGCACTTTTGATTAAAAAAAAATCTTCTCAAACTTGTAAATTGTGTTGGCAAGTAGGGTAGATTATTATTGTCATCAAATCTTGGTTAATCTGGTAATCTGTTGCCTGTCACTCAGAGATCAAGGTAGATGTCATCATACAGATGGGAGATTGTCCACTTTATCTGAGGAATGGGAATCTACCTACAAAGAGAAGGAAAATTTGAATAATTTATTGCACAACAGAACTAGCCAAACACAATCAAAAGACCAATATAATTAGACAGATTCTGCAGAGGAATGCCTCACTTGAAACCTTTATTTTGACAGATATTCTCTTTAGATGTATGGCTAAAGAGGAATGTTTTTAATATTGTTGATACACAACTACTATTTATGCAGAAAAATAGATACCAATCTTTTACTATCTGTTAATGCTGATGCTATGGGGGAAAATGTACACAGCCTTAACAATGCCCAAAACAGAATCTCCTAAATAAAAATAAAAATAAAAATAATAATAATAATAAAAATAATAATAATAATAATAATAATAATAATAATAATAATAATAATAATAATAATAATAATAATAATAATAATTAGTTGATGAGGGCAAATCAGAATGAAATACTATTCTACCATGGGGCCCACAGGATGAACTATTGAAAGTGCGAGAGAGAAAAAAAATCTAACAATACAAATAGTAAAGCATGCTTAAATAGTTAGGCATAAAAGCTCAAAGTGTATATGAAATGCATTAAAAATAAATTGGATTGAATGTACTTCGATATTTACAATGAAAACCACATTTTGAGATAGTAGTTGTAGACATTTGTTTCCAACACATTTAGGTTTCCTGTTTGAAATGCTTAGGAAGTTCATTTTATTGAATAGCATCAAAAATTGTGGACAAAGCTCATTCTTTACTTTGAATAATAATATGGACTTTTGGTAGGTTAATCTTAGTTCAAACTTCAGCCATTTCAATGATTACAGGGTCCTCTAGCATCTGAATTATCTGAACCAGTATCCATTGAAGATACATTCTCCTGCTTTGGGAGACATGCCCTTGTGTCTCAATAGCTACAATGATGAGTTTTTTTCCAAATCAGAGTGAAAAACTAGCACATCTAAGAGGTCTTGAAAAAGCTGATTGCACTGCTGTCACCTGATGTCACAGGGAACAAGCATATTCAGTGAATTTTTGTCAATTGCCTACTCTGACAGGGTCATCAAAAGTATACAGTCTTGAAATCTGGTTGTAACATTGTGACACAATTTTTGAATTACTGGGCATGCATGGAAAGTAGCTAAGTTTTCAAAGTGCATTTGGGCAAAATTGCAGAAAAGGGGAATAAATTCGTTCATGACCTTAAGCTAGAAGATACAAAACTGATTGTATCTTCATAAATGCCATAAAACAGAAATGCAAACTATTGTACCATGGTTCATCCCTGAATTTCAAACAGCTTTTAAGATATAAAGCAGAAATTAAGCCATGAAATAGATACCCATGACCTTGACCTTAAAGACAAGACCACAAATGAGGAATGCCACAATTCTACCAGTGTGAATATGTTTTTTCTTTTTTTAAATAGCTCATATGTTCTAGAGCAGAAGGGAAAATGTAACAGAATATTAAATTAATTAGCCTCTGACCTTACCTTGATCCCAATGATCATAAAGATTCATCCATTAATCTCTGATCTGTTGTCATTAGATGTGCTGACAGATCAATGGTCTGCACTGTTTGTTCTGGTAGACACAAAATATCAAGCTTAAATTCAGTCTCAAGTTTTTATAAACACAGTTTCAGTTAATTTCTAATTTCCTTGCCTGGTCGGTGCTGTTCACATATGGTTGTGCATTATGCACTAACAAATACTGTCATATACTTTAGTTCAATAGGTATAACTGTTAAAAACACAATAAATTTTCACATGTAAAATGCTGTCCATAATGTTTTTGTATGTTACAAAAATATACAGGGTTCAACTTACAGGTTTTGTATTTGTAAACAATGAGATTTCAGCTTGTTCAGCTAAATTTCTTCCTTAACTCTGAGATTTTACACTATCTTGCTTGTGAAACTTTGTACAATGGACACATTTTTTGTCAGAGGGAGAGACATAGTGTGTTCTATTTATTATGTTGTTCAAAGTAGCCATAAAAGTGACTGTGTATAATAACTCAGGGAGATGTGGGATGTTTAACCAAGACTATCATAAATAACAGGGTACCATATATACTTGCTCATAAGATTACACTAACAGGGTACCATATATACTTGCTCATAAGATTACACTAACAGGGTACCATATATACTTGCTCATGAATCCAACTGCTAACTGCACAGACCCAGATCTGCAGTCACATAATCTGGCAGATCTGTATCTGTGCAGTTTGTTAGGAGTAATCAGTAGAACAAACAAAAGACCCTGATCTGCAGGCACATAGTGCTATGGAAGATAAGGAAGATAACATTGTTTGCATTTTGCCTGGACTTAAAAGCATGTACATATGATATTTAATGTGAAATCATATTATGATTGGTTACGATTAGCCAAGAACTAGAAAGGAAAAAATCAATGAGACCAAGTAGCAATAATAAGACAAAATGTAAAAAAAAATAATGTCTAACATGACCATATTGGCATTATCAAAGAAGAATTGGTACACATAAAGCTTTACAGTCAGGAACCATGTACTAAAAAGGATGGAAAATAGTTCTCTGACACTTCTGCATCTTTTTAGTCTAGAAAAATTATTTACATATTTCCTCATATTCCCAAGTCACCCTAACAAATAAAACATTCATCCTTGCAGAAGAATTCATGATACATGTACTATAACTTTATCTTAATCACTGATGAGTGATGATTGTTCTGTGAAATTGTTATTATTGCAAACCAAGCCATGAGAATAATGTTAAAAAATATCGACTTTTGGAAAACACTTTAGTGAAACTGGGGTTAAAACATCAAAAATTTTTATTCTACAGTATATTTTGGTCACCTAAGTTTGGTATTTACATCACTAGTTTGTATAACCAAGTGGTGACACCATGGACTTGGAATCTGAGAGTATTAATTCTGATTCCTGCCCTAGCCACTGCCTTAAGCAAGACCCAGATAAAACACTGTAGGGTTAACCTGCAATGGACTGGTGTGTGATCTGGAGTCATGCAATTTCAGTTACTACAAGGCATGGAAATTAGTGTGATACCCATTCCCATCACAGTAATATTGTAGGTCAGCTCATAAAAACCCCAAGTGAAACTCATCACTTTGAGTAAATAAATATCACTCCAAATTAAGAAATCTTACTTGAAAAGTACAAATACAATCTTTTGATTGGCCTAAGTATTTCTGAGATCGATTTTCAGTTTTACCAGACCAGACACCATAGGTCACTAGGCTATGGCAGGCTTAAATCTCTTTTCAGACAGCATGAACCAACTTACATTATTTGTTATCTGGGTATTGCTACTGAAGGGATCTAAGTTTGTAATGTGTGGTATTGTAGCGACGTTAGACCTCTGTAATGCTGGTTTGGTCTTGCTCTTTCCACCAAATGCTGCAACAAAAGAAAAACAACAGAATACACCTTTATAGCCAAGATAAAGCAAAATAATGTTTCCTTGCTATTTTTTGGTTTTGAACACTATATTAATTCTTATTATTAAACTTTTGCAAATTGTAGGTACCCCAAAAATTATAAATAAATAATTTTCTTTTGCCTTCATTCTTGTGTATACCTCACAAGAACCTTCAAGATTAATGTTGCATCAAGATCATATTGAGCTTATGATGTAGTAGCCCAGGTCATGACATTAAAGGCCTAACAAAATTTTTTTTTTATGTAAACAAATGTTTGAAAAATCCTATGTCTATAATTTACATTCAGTTTCTTTTGAATAAAACAAAATGAAAATTTGCAAAATAATTTATTAAGAACCTTTATGCTTTGGAAGTGACAGGTGCATCAGAAATGGTTCTGCTTGCAATAATTTGTTTAGAACAGCAAAAAACAGAACTTTGTAAAAACAAAAGTGGTTATTAAACAATAATTGGCCATAACTATACAAAATGATAATGTAAAATGCTGGCAATCAAACTCATGCAAAAGTTCAACGACTTAAACCTGCACGTAAACATTTGCTTGAAGAACATTATGATTCGGTGTAAAAGTCAAATCAGATATAATCTGCTAATGAATAATATTGTTAACATTACAATGAACATCATGGTAAGCTGATACAAAAAAATTAAACACAATTTAAATCTCATCAATATAAAACTGCATGCCAAATTTAGTTGAAATGTTCAACAATCTTAGGTAAAGTTATGACCAAAAAAAACCTTCTGACTTTTGGGAATCAGGGGGAATAATTCTTGCAAATGATCATGTTGGATACTAGAAATAAGAATCGTTACAGGTCTTAGCAATATAAGGCTGGATATCAATGTGGTGGAAAACAAGTTAGGAAATTTAAGGATTAAGGACCATAACTCCTGGAAATGATAAATGGAATGCTGAATGTCTAAACCATTCTCCAAGACTTGGCAATATCTAGCTGGGGCCCAGAGTGGCTGAGTGGTCTAAAGTGCTGTTTGTTACGGATCACTGCTATCTCATCTCTGACTGTGTGGGTTCGAGTCTAGGATTCGGCAAATGTGGATATGTGAGAGAGCTTGCCAGTAGCTTCTCGTTAGTCGTGGTTCATTCTGGTGATTTCCCAGTTTTTTCCTCCACCATTAATACTGGCCGCCATGAATAGCCTATCGTCTGCTGAAAAATGGTGTTAAGCCCAACAACAACAACAATATCTAGCTGCAAGCAGAATCTGGTTCAAATCCACTATCAAAAGTCAATTACACAACAGAAAACAATGTTAGAAGGGCAAGCAGTCTGGAGCTATAAACCCTGTCAATAAGGTTATGGAATGCTAGAAACCAAACCACGATAAAGATTGCATGCCAAAACCAGTTAACATCAAACAATAATATGTAAAGTTAAGCTGCAGAAACCAATTTTAAAATGATGGGCTATCAGTGACCTAACTCCTGTAAAAAATATAGAATGCTGGAAACCTAATTCTCATCAGTATAAACTGCATACCAAAATTAAGTTGAAATCCAACTATTCCTTATTAATTGATCTTTTTGGAGACCAAACTGTTAACAGAGAGATGGATTGATGGTCATGTTTAATTATGAAAAGGTTCTGCTTTCAGTCAAATAATACACTAATTAACAAAAGCTATGAAAAATTACAGACAATACAGTGAGGAATCTTACAACCTAAGAGCAAATTTCATGTGAGATTAAGAAACATGGCTTTGCAAGTCTCAGCAAGCAAAAGATTCAATGTATGCTGAGAGTTTAACACATCTGATATGATTTTTTTTCTCAAAATATTAGAGTATTTTTTGTTACATAATAGTTATAGCAAGGTGGATAGGGATCTCCAACTTGTCTGGTTCCATTTTACCTCAAGTCAAAGGTAACAGGTAAAATTGAATCCAACAGGTTTGCAATATTCCCATCCACTGCACTGAAACACCCTAAAAACATTTATCCTCATTTTTAAAAATCTTTGGCTCCAAACATTAACATTATTAATATGAGACTGATGCAGAGCAATGCAAACCTCTGGAATGAATTGCTATTAGAAAGATCATACAACATTCCAGTTGTGTTAAAACGATGCAGATGGTGTTCTAAGTATTTGTCAAATAAAATAAACTATATGATTCAAATGGTACTTCATGTGCATACACATAGTAACAGCTTTTATTTGTATACATGTTGTTCTCTGCAACTTATTTCTGACATTACTGGCCCCTGTAAAGAAAAACCATATTGTACAGGTGCTAACTGTCCAAAACACAAGAAGTTTTGATTCCAGGAGACTCACAAAAGCTAATTTCAATTGTACACACTAATCTATGTATGTACCAAAATATAAAAAATATAATCCTGTTTCAAACAATCCAGTGCATCAAATCTTTTTCAACATTTAAATATCAATCCTCACTACCATCAACCACCTATCAGTCAGCAGCTATTAATCTAAACATGTTGAATTCAAGACCTATTTTACTGTCAAATTTTTGATCCCAATTAAGGCCAGTATCTACCCACAAGAATGAGAAAAAATGTTTCAGATGTGATAATGGCTGGGTACAACTTTGTATTCTTGCATGATCTAGCCATGACCTTTCTAGAGTTCTGAAATGTGGCTGCATTATTATTTTCTATCTTGTGTGCCAAATTTCACACTACACAGATATGCCTGGGTTACTGTTATTAGCCTATAATTCTTGAACTTTAAAAAAATGAGGCAACCAAATCTTATTTATAGTATGCCAAAAAACACCACAGGTTGTGTGCTAAATGTGTCTTTGCCTGATAAAAAATGACTTCCTCAGTCTCATGACTGTGTGATGATCTTACACATCTAGTAAGAAAAATACAAAAAGGTTTCATCAGTTATATCAAGTGAGAACTTCAGAAAAATAAACTGTACATTTACTTAAAATGACATTAGGCATCTCCTTTGCTGTAGCAATTTGTCTTTCATTACATGCCATCATTGACATAAATATCTCAATACTAAAACATAATTACTTTTCTCTCATCTGATAATTACAAAACAAATGAAAATTATAAATTTTCCCAAATATTGTTTTGGAATATCTTTTTATCATCTAGGTAGGCAAACCATACTACATTTTATCCTTGCTTAACAATACAAAATACTTGCATGATAAAGTTTCATAGTTTTGTTTGCAAATAAAGAAATCTGGTGCATGTTTATTTTTTTTCAAGTTTATAAAGCTACAAAATTCTGTTCATCAGGTACTAGTTTTGGGTCTTGCCAGAAACTTGACTATGAAAGTAACTAAGTTCAATCATCAATACTGTTTAGGGGCCCCGAGTGGCCGAGTGGTCTAAAGCGCTGTCTGTTACGGATCACTGCCATCTCACCTCTGTCTGCGTGTGTTCGAGTCTAGGATTCGGCTAATGTAGATATGTGAGAAAGCTTGCCAGTAGCTTCTCGTGGGTCGGTGGTTCTTTCCGGTGATTTCCCGGTTTCTTCCTCCACCATTAATACTGGCCGCCACGAATAGCCTATCGTGTGCTGAAAAATGGCGTTAAGCCCAACAACAAACAAACAAACAACAACAAACAACAATACTGTTTATTTACATCAAGATTATTGACAACAAAATACCAAATAATATACATTAATGTTATCTGTAGTAGAGCTGAAACACTTAGACTGGTTCAGGAAATTAATTGTAGAATACCACTATTTGTACAAATACTCAAATAACTGCAACCTTTTTGTAGCAAATGCTGCTTTATCACAAGTCATGAAGCGTGACTGCTGTTCTTATCACTGACTACTAACAACACTCTTCAGGTAATCCAACTTAAAATTAGGGTTTCAAAGTGGTTTCATGACCAATAAACAATTTTTTTAAGTACAGGCATTAAAACATTCCTTTGTTTACATTCCAACCTTAAAATTTTTGTCTGCATAAAAACAAAAACAACTTAGCGTCTGGAAATTTTTCTACTAAAAACTATAAAAATATAGTGTCCCAAAAATAGAAGAATGTATTTATTTAGGTTAATTATGGTAGATTATATTCTTTTTAACTTTAAACTAAAAAAGACATCCCATTTAAAATGATGCAGTAAAGAAACAACTAGCATGGGAGGGTTAAAAATTTCCAGGGATAAGGTGAAGAGACTGCTGGGCTAGTAAAATTGTTGGCAACTTGCCAAGACTTTTGCACAACTAATAATGAAGTTAATGTTCCAATTTTGGTGTAAGCTCATGAAAATTATGATTCTGGACAAGTAGACTATTTGAGGATTTTTTAAAAGTCTTAAATTCTATAAACCAAAATCATAAATGAAATGAAATAATGATGTCAATTTACTGAACTTTAAACAATTATCACTAAAAAGTATAAGAGCTCTTTTTCAGATGAGAAGCAATATGGCTAACCAACCTTTTACTATATACATTTATTATAAATATCTTCATTTTGCATGAACAACTTTATGACACATAATAAAAAGAAGGCGTGTTCCTTTCAAACATCTAAAAAAAATGCTGATATAAGTTCAGAAAGCAGTATTAACATACCCTCTGCTCCTTTAACTTCAGGAAAACTTATGAACTCCTTGTCCTTTTTCTCTGTCGATTCTCGTGGCTTCATGCGGTGCTTCTCCATCAACTTATCATGCAGAGTGCTTTTCTCAGACTGGAGAGGCTGTGGACTTAGTGATACACTATGATGGTTAGTCATGGACTTCTTGTAGTTTGGAGGCAGGGTGGACTTTTTGACAGGCTTATCTGTTACCCTACAAAATGTAAATGTTAAACATAAAGCATAACCTCATGTGGAAAAATGATTTTGCATTTAGCCAGTATCAAGGTGTTTATAGTTTAAAATGCATATTGATGGCATTCTAATTAAATGTGTTACTTAAGAAAACTTTAGACTTTTGTTTCCTATACAGTGGCTTTATCCTCAGATTTGGAAAGTTCCTTTCATCTAAATATTAAATACTTGTAGGTACATATAATTACCGAATGCTAGTCAACAAACAAAAAAATATTAAAGTTCTGCATACATAAATTATAAATCCCTTGTATGTAGTCTAGAGTACAATAAACCATAAAGAATTTGAAAATTGTTCTTAATAATTTCTTCTGTTGCAATCAGTACAAAAGCAAAAATAAAACTTTTTCCAGGAACATTTTCCAAAATACATGTACTGTGAATTCTTTGTTGTAGGTACCAATTTTCATAGTTTCATAAAAAGTAATCTGTTTTCAGTTTTTAAAATTGTGGTTTGGGGAGGCATCCTATCGTTTCCACATTAGTAGAAGGCTCCATGATTGATTGCTCATTAAATCTGTGGTTCACATTGATCATTAAATCCTTGAAAAATGATACCCAATGAAAAATAGTGAATTCACTGTCCTAAATTAAATACCCCCCAAAATATTCTACTTCTTCACAACAAAATCCCTTGCAATTATGAGAAAATTTAACACTTCTTGGTTCTAAAACCCTTTTCTTAAAAATAAAACAAAATATGCTTGTTGGTAATTGATACCAAAACACAATATTTATGGCAGATAATTTCACCTCATATGAATGTGACTCTATTCGCAAAATTATAAAACTAAGATAATTATGTGAACATTATTAGGCAGTTAATTTCTTCACAAAAAAAAACAACGAAACTTATGTTTTTAAAATGTACAAAGCTAAGAGAAGAAAATAAAAAATATATCTTCATGCACACATAATCTTTAAATTTACTGTGTCCTGTTATCGTTTTTATTCTATTGATGTAAATTATAACCTTTTAATGCTATGGAAACATTTAAATACATTTTTCATATTTTCAACTCTTGAACATCTTTTTTTAACTTAAAACCTTTAACTATAGGTGTACAATGAAATAGAATGCAAACGCAATCCCATTATTGAAAATGACACATTGTGATATTTTCTGGTGAACAAAGACTGCAATTCAACACTCTTTTGTGATACACAATACACAAGCTCAGATATGAATAAATCACCAAACAAAAAATTGATGCTATTTGAATTCTTAGTGCTAAAACCTTCACAAGTAATGTGTATGATATGAAAATGAATTGCTATTTTTTATTCTTCAGAAACAATGATATTGGTTTATTTTTTATTTTGCTTTAAGTTAATGACCATTATACAGGCAATAACCATGGTTACAAGCTTCATTTTTGTGCAAAACTCAATATGTAAAGGTTATTCATTTAAAATCTACCACAAAAATCATTATGCACTGGATCAAGATGGGACTTTTGTCATGTTGTCTAGCAATACAATTTGATCCATAGTTGCATCAACAATAATTTGCTACTATGAAGCTTGACACCAGTTACCCTCATCATGGTTTTTGTGACAATTTTTTTTCAAAAGATTACAAAGAAAGAGTGTTATGGTCCTAAACAAGTTTAACCCTTTCCCTCATAGAGTGTATGGCTTTTGAGCCCTTGGATGCTCATGTAACAAAGTTACTGAGTGCAGTCTGCTACACATAGGCCTGTTAAAACAATAAAAATAGAGCTTAACCGAATAAAGATAAAGATGTCTCTTAATTATTTTGCAAGATTTACAAAGAAAAATCTGATAACAAGCTTAGTTGTACTAAGCTGGATTTTCTCTCTTGAATAGTTTATACAACACTAAAGCCCCTGCAGCTATGATGCAATTGAAGTGCAAAGCACTATGTCAGACAATGCCATAGATCTGCAACATTTTCTTGAAGATGATGAAAGTGAACCTTAACATAGCTCATTTCTAATCTAAAGCTGGATATCAAATTTGATTTGAATCCATTTAATCATTCAATATTATTCAGCAAATATGTGATGAACATGATGCTGCATGGCTATGACTTTATATTTTTGGAACTTTGCTTTTAATTACTACTGTACAGCCAGGATTATCCAGATGTTCTGCTACATTCATACATACATACATGCATACATACATACCTACCTAGCTACCTACTTACATACATACATACATACATACATACATACATACATACATACATACATAGCTACCTACCTACCTACTTACATACATACAAAACATACATACATACATGGATGCATGCTTGCATGCATACATACATACATATAAAACATACATACATCCATACATATATGCATACATACATACCTACATACCTATCTACATACATACACATATACACAAATACATACATACATACTTATATACATACACATATACATACATACATACATATGTACATACTGTACATGCATACCTACATACTTACATACATACAAAACATACATACATACATACATACATACATACATACATACATACATACATACATACATATATACATACATACATACATATACATACATACATATGTAAGTACATACATACATACATACATACATACATACATACATACATACATACATACATACATACATACATACATACATAGGCAACACTCCATACAGGGGCTGGGGCATGAAAAATGTAACTTAATACTTAGATGACTCTGATGGTGACAGGATGCACAATTGCAAACATGAAAAAATGGTGAAGAATAAATATCATTCATGAAAAAGCTAAAAAGACAAACCAGTGTACAAACATTAAAGAAATTAGCATTACATAACATTATTCAGTGTACAAATGGGAAAACTGTTGTTGATCATTTTTTTATCAGCAAGGAATGGATATTTATTGGAAGGACTATGTGAAGGGAATATAATACCACTTCAATCATCAAACAACACTTACCATGCTTGCATACGTCCTGCATTTGGATCTCTGTTTTACATTGAAAAGATAATTCTTTGATTTTATTCATATAATTCTCTTTCTTAAAAATTCCAAACTTTATAAACAAATAAATAAATATAAAAATAATTTTTTAAAACCCCAATATATTTTTATTCTACCTGTGATTTGTTTGAAAACTGATGTATGAACCAGTTTAAGCAAGCACTAAATTTCTAATGCATTCTGTTTTTTGATACAGAAACCTAAATACCACCAACTTCCCATAAATTCTGACAATATTTATTAAAGCTTCCTTAACTACTTGTTGGTAGTGGTGTAAACAACAAAGTTCCATAATTAAACTGCCACTCTACATAGATAATTAAAAACTTGATCATACAACCTGTCCTAATTGTTGACAAATTGACAAATTTGCTTAAATACATATTTCATCTAACAAATGACCTTGAACCAAATCTGCCAACATGTGTGATTAGGCAGATGAAGAGTTTAAAACACAACCTTTTATCCAAGTTATCTTCCCTCGAAAAGATATCTGAGTAAATCTTATGAAGAAGTTGTATAAAACGCAACTACAATGACCTTGACATTTGAACTATAGGCAACTTCTATATCTTATGTGAAAGTCATCCTGAAACTTTGGTCAAGGTATGTCAACTAGAACTAAAATTATTATGCAAAAAATGTCTTCTTTTACTCAGTGACCTTGACCTTCATACCCACAAAATCAAACAGCTTTCTTCTTACCCAATATGCACATCATCCATAAACTCTGGTAAAGATCATGGTTGACAATTGCAAATTTTCTGTGGAACCATTTTCCTTTTGCTAGTCATAATGACTTTCGCCTTTGACCCTCAAATCAATAGACTTTTCCCTGATTCTATGCACAAGCCATATACAAAGTTTGGTTGAGGTCTATGATGAAAAGCTAATGTTATGTAGAAGACTATTTTCATTTCTTTAGTCACAATGATCCTGACCATTGACTCTTGGCCTTGAAAACAACAAGTTTTTTTCCTTACCCTATGTGCAAGCCATCAACAGAGTTCAATAACTTCAGATGATGGAGAACTTGAGAATTGTGCAGAAATCATTTTTCTTCTTTAACTCATTATTATCACAATATCTGACTTTTGATTTGAAAATAGGATTCTTTTTCACCCCAGGTGCAAGTCAGCCAAAATGTTTGGTAACTATAGATGATGTACAACTCCAGGTTTTGTGCAGAAACTTGGTAATGGATGAATGGATGGACAAACGAACAAAGCCACAAAATAATATACTCTGCCTTATGATGGGTGTACAGTAAACAAGTCATATTACTGCTCTTTTTTTTGCAGGACAAGCAGCAATTTAAATACAGTAATGTTTTTTTTTTTATTTTAGCCCTGATTGTGCTAGGTAAATTTCTTGGTAGTTTCAGCTTGGAGCTAAGTAACAGAAACAATATTAAAGATAAAAAGCAACATGTCTGTCTATTGCAACATGCAAATATTTTCACACCTGGTGTAAATGCAAGCCTACCTCCAGTTGATAAGGGCAGACTACCTACCAAGTAAGTATTATGAGTATGTGATGACCTCCCTGCTTTTACCTCTCCCATTTTATACATACAGGACAGATTTATGGTTTTAAACATTGCAATAACTCTAAAACAATTAAATTAAACATTATAAACTGTACTGTCTTATACACTCTGGCTTGACTAGACATGTACCATAATTGAGCTGGGAGCAATGTATACTTACCACAGCATGTGAAGTCTATATGTGATCAAAGTTATTTTTTTTTTAAGATACTGATGATAATCCTCAGCTCTTTGGACCTAAGGCAGTAAGTTATCATGTGGTGGAAGTAATTAATGACTGATTTACACAATATTTACTAAACAGCCTCTAACTATTTTTAAGGATGCACCCCTTCATATTCTCTAAACAGTGTCAAATTATATTGAACTACAAGTTCACTAATCCCATATTTATTACACTTGTAAGAAATCTGTCAAAGAGCTTTATCTATTACCATACAGAACATTATATCACACTTTGTTCTTCAAAGTTTGACATTTTATATTCACAAGTGGCTGATGTAAGGTAAAATGTTGAACAAAAAATCAATAGGTTGATGGGCAAAAAAAAAATCAAACCAGTTGACAAAAGTTCCTCAGATTACTCTAGTGATCCCTTCTGAAAATAGATCCTGTTTTTCCTACTATATATGATCCATTCTGACACTAGAACCTGTCTATCATTCTATATATGATCCATTCTGACACTAGACCCTGTCTATCATTCTAAATATGATCCATTCTGACATTAGACCCTGTTTATTGTAGTATATATGATCCATTCTAACACTAGACCCTGTTTATTGTAGTATATATGATCCATTCTAACACTAGACCCTGTTTATTGTAGTATATATGATCCATTCTAACACTAGACCCTGTTTATTGTAGTATATATGATCCATTCTAACACTAGACCCTGTTTATTGTAGTATATATGATCCATTCTAACACTAGACCCTGTTTATCATTATATATATATATATATATATATATATATATATATATATATATATATATATATATACATACATACTGTATATATATCTACAGTAAATATATACATACATACATACATACATACATACATACATACATACATACATACATACATACATACATACATACATACATACATATCCATTCTGACACTAGACCCTATCTGTCATTCTATATATGATCCATTCTGACACTAGAACCTGTCTATCATTCTATATATGATCCCTTCTGACAAAGGACCATATCATTTTATATTTGATCTGTTCTGACCCAGATACTGATTATAATACTATGTAACAGACTCTGATTTCTTAAAATATTCTTGGCTGTCTACGATTAGCAACAGTTTGGCAAAAACATATGTTACAATGATTTTTTTAAAATAATCTTTAATATAAAATTGGAGAACCTTCTCTGTTCCATGCCAGCCATTTAAGTTCATAGATGATGAAAAAGGTTAACAATTGGTGGCATAGAGAGGATATTTGCTTGAAATGAGTAAATAATGGATATGTTTCACTGAGTGGATGAAAATATCTGTTTCACCTGAGATTAAATACATACATTATTCACTTAGAGAAACAAATGATTTTGGTTAGTTATGCCCAAACATAATGCTTAATGAAATGTATAACATATCTAAGCAGCAGATTTGTAACTGTATCCAGTTTATTAATGTCAACCATTTTGTTGTGTTTGTGTATATTCACATATAGAATATAAGCATTAACATAATTCTCCTTCATAATTCCAGGGAATAGAGCACATACAAAAAAAAATCAAGAAAAAAGTATATGCACATTGCAGGATTTACACTTGGTTTCAATATGCATACTTGATGGTCCAATTTACATCATCAACAACAAGCAGTAATCTAAAATTAGCTCAAATTTCTTGGTTATAATGTTATCTATGTGTATTGACAATCAAGTGAAAAAATAGTCCACTCCAGTGAAATATCAAAATTATTTCTCTTGGAGAATACAGCAATTCATGGCTTAGCATAAAATTAATATTAAAGATTATGAAAATTCCAATTATATATTCATGATTTTTCTGTACCAGTTTTAAATGCAGAAAACAAATAGTATTAATAATAATTTAGCATAAACTACCTAGCACAAATCACATATCTAAATCTATATTTTGTTTTGCTAGTTTAACATAAAAAATGGCAAAGCCATGATCAAACTTCTCTGGAATATCTATAACTAGCAGCAGACTTCTGGATTAATACATTTTTAAAATAATTATCAAATTAAAAAGATATTTATTTATTTTTCTTTGGGGTAGTGGGGTGGTGTAAAACTAATTTTAATGATCTAACACATACCTGTTGCAATTGCATAACAAGTATGTTTCTGTGAGAAAAATAGATGAATTAAGAAAATTTTGATTTTCCATTAGGATTAACCAGAAACTTCCAGAACAACACTGGATCACCAACTACATTTTAATATCAGTAATACCATACCTGTTGATATCACATATCAGAATTTTTCAGTTTGGTGAGAGGCTGATGAAATTATTTCACAACTGGTGAATTAAATAACACAAGGAATAATCACCTTCATAAAAGAGCAGGAGACTACTGCAAAATGGAGTTCACAAGGCTACTTTCTGGGCCCAAGAAGAAATGCCTTGAATTTACAAACAAGCAAAGGCAAAATGAGGATAAGGTCAGTGTGACAGTACCAAAATGCATTTTTCTTCACCTTTTAATGATGAATGTATAAGACAGACACACATAAGACAGACACACAAGGCATCAATGGTTGGACCTCATGGACTTTATTTCTCATGAAAGGACAGGTCCCTATCAGCAAGGAACTAGGTAAGCTTTCTTACTGCAATACACCTAAAAATATGGAAACTGAATATCAGTTGAAACTTTCATAGGGAAGAAAATTACATTCCCTAACCTACCTCCTTTTTAGATGCTGCCAAGTAAAATCATGGAGTTCTAAATGGACATAAAAGCTTATCTTGGTCATACCCCAAACATATACAGCTCAGACTGGGTATCTCAGTCTGAAGTGAAGCAATCAAATAAAGCTGTTTTTTTTTTGCTTCTAAGAGAAAAGTAGATGAAATTAATTCCCACTGAACTGGATACTGCCCCGATTTACAGATAGGTCTTGAAGCTTGCTTATTTTTCTTGCAGATCCTAAGTAAAGCAAGAAATTGTCTTGAGGGTTAAAGGCACTCAAAGAAAGCTTCACCCAAAGATTCATCCGGTGGAGGTATTCAGAGTTCACAAGAACACATGAGAGATTCCTTTTAGACATTAGAGACCAAGACACTGGTCTTTACAATTCAAAATACTTGATCAGGTCTACTAAGTGAGAAGATATCCAATGGTAAGGACTTTTGAAAATTTGAGTGTTTTGGAAAGGGCTGCTTGATAGTATTTAACTGCAGAAACTGACCATTGTTTCTCCATAAAAAGGAAGAGAATAAAATAGGCCAGTGCACTCTCTGAGGGACAGATAGGTCTGAAGCATTTTCTACTATACCAATCACAAAGGATTCTCCACTAGGCATTATACATCTTATTTCCTGTTGGAAATGTGACAAACTCAGAAGATGTAAATCTTCTAGAGGACAGAGAGATGCACTTGGCAATTTAATCAAAAGAGAGATCATTTGTGATGAGCCAAGCATAAAAGTGGATAATCTGTGGTCTGTGGTGTAGGAGACCGATTGTGAGGAGGTCCCCACTCTGAACTAAGGTCCTGGATGGTCCATCAGAAGATCAAGACCACTGAAGGGGTCCACAGTTGGGCAAGAAAAATGATTTAAGCCATGAAGTGCCTGACTTTGTGATGGACCTGTTGGATCATCATGAAGGGTGAGGTGTAAGTGAATAGCTGAAATTGTCTACTGCCCAGACCATCTGGTTGGGGACTGAAAAAATGTAAAAAGGGAGTTTGTTGTTCGGCTTGGTGGCAAACAAATTCACAATGGGAGGTGACCAAAGTTGGAACAAAGAGTCTACTAGTTGTGCGGTCATTCATTATTGACTATCATTCCTATTTCTGAGAGACTATCAAAATATTCTTATTGCTGGTAATGTGACAAACTCAGAAGAATATTTCTCTTTCAGTTGCCTAGTTAAGGAGGTTCCAAACATCAATGCAGAGAGAAGGTTAATGCACGATTCCTTGTCTTCTGAGGCAGGCTACCAATGATAATTTGTCAGTGGAGACCATCATGCAGTGACTTCTTATTTGGTAGACATACCCCTGAAGGTCTAAGAATACTGCCCTTATTTTCAAATTGTTGATGTTGATAGTACATGTAGATTCTTCCTGAGATCATGAACTCTGAAAAATGAGTCCTGGCTCTAGATAAACAGATAAGAGTGGATTTCATGGGAGTGAATAGAGACTCAGTCCTGAAACCAGTCAACCCATTCTGATGATGGTGAAAATCTCAAATTTAATCTGAATATTCAAGAGGTCCCTGTGGAGTTTCCAAGCAGCTAAAAGGAGAAGCTGGATAGGATGCAAGTGCAGTCTGCCTAGGGAAACCAGGTTTACTGCAGAATAAAGGTTCCAGGCAGAGAAGAAAAGAAAAAAGTTGTCAACATGGTCTTTGCTCTCAGTATCTCAAACATGGACAGATTCTTGTATGCTATTGAGAGGGGCATGGACTAACTGTCGGTTTGTTAGGAAATTCATCCCCATACAGACAAAATCTTTTGATGCTTTTATTGGTAGAAGACCCAGCTTGGTCACTATGGACCAAGTGTGAGACAGGTCTAGTCTGATAATCTCTAGATTGCCATTATGGATCAATCAGTTAATGAAATATTTGGAAGACTGGGATACCTAATGATCTTCAAAATTGGAAGACCTCCCCATCCAAGCAAACTCAGAGGTAGGCAACCTGAAGTCTGATGGAGACTGCCCAATTGCCAGGTCTTATGGCATACCTTACTGAGGTTGTGGTTGGTCTCCATTTTGAATGCTCCTCCAGCAGAAATTTCTTGTGAACCAGAACAGTCTGGAAGTAGAAGCTAGAATATTTGTCTTTCATCATTCACTCTACTGCACACTCTCAAAGAAGGGAATGAGCTTCTTTCTTTAAGTACATCAAATTTAACTAGTGAATTAAAGCCAGTAGCCATCTCTTATCATACAAGGGACATGACCATTGACCGTTAAGCTCGACCAAGCCTGTGCAATGAGGTATAGCCTGGCGCCAAGAGTAACCAAAGCAAGAGGCATGCTTTGCAGGAGAGGGAATGAGTCCTTAGAGCAGATTACTCTTGTCCTTAGGAAAGTGGGAAGGGTCTGCAAATGTCTTTGCTGTACATTTGCAGTGCTCCCTTCTAGGGCCTGCCTGCTGAAGTGGAGATTTGAATTTGGGTTGTTGCTCTGTTACTAGGGCTGTGTAACTTTAAAGAATTTAGCCAATTTGCAATAACAGAAGCCAGGATGATTTCTCTTCTTGGTTGGTTTTGAAGAGAGAAACGTAGATGCAAGTAGTTGGTGTTGATGGCATAACAAAATATGGGTAGCCACAGACAGGGTGAGCCCTCCGAAGATAGTCTCTACCTCTAGGGTGGCAGGCCTTATAAGGTTTTACTTAGCTCTAGTATGGAAGTATCATGAGCAACGTCCCTGCAGAGGTGCAGAAGCTCTGCTGATAAGATCATGAACAAGAACAATGCATGCCTGAAGTTCTTGCCACCACTTCCACTAAATGATGGTCAGCAATTGACGATACGATTACTCCTCCAGCAGGCTGAATGACGCTGCTGAAAAGAAGTCAACATACAAGGCTATGGTTACAAGTGACTTAGCCATTTCTATAAGGCAAGCCCAGCTATACACAGAAATACCCACTTAAACTGCTTCAGCAATCAAAGGGGAAGTTTGGTGAGTTAGGATTGGGTATGAATTTTATAGCTTGAAGCAGCTACCAAGATTTGCAGTGGAGGTCGAGTGAGGTTACAGACTATGATGCCTAGGAAAAACTGAGCCCTTGCTAAACATTTTTAAGGAAGAAAGTTTCTCTAAACAGGAAAAACCTCACCTGCCTATACTACTAGTTAGTACCTGTATTATGATGCAGTTGGAAGTCAAAACATAAAATGCTCAATGCTCAAGGTTGCAGGCAATATCAGCAAGAACAGTTCCTCATACCTAATTATATATATTAATTAAAATAAATATTTTCATATGGACTGCCCACAAGGCCACAGGTTGCAAAATGTGAAGGACTGGGCCACATGCAGCCCATGCCCAGTTTGCATGGATACCTATTATTATAATGATGTTTGAAATAAAATGAAGAATAAAACCTTTGTAATGACATAAACCTCAACTATGAAGTTAGATTAACAATTTCTTAAACAGAAATTTGACCTTAAATTTTAAATTACTTGGTTCTTTCATTGATCCAAAGCTAAATATTGTTACCAAGGTTGAACAGTTTAGAATTAGCTAATCATTGTCTGCTATACATGTTTTCATTATTTCAATGATCGTTGTTTCTAATTTTGGAATCACAGGCCTGAGTGTTTTTGATCTTGTTTTAGTTTCTTGACTTATGGGCCTATATAATCTGAGAGACATCTATTAGAAAAACAATGAAGTGGAAGAAAGAATATATAAAGTCACTGGCTTACAATCATTCACATCAATGTTCACAATAATTCTAAAGAAAACTACATCTACATCTATCCTACAACTCTAGTAGCTCTAACACTGAGCAAACATCGATTTTTTAAAGACACTTAGTGTGGGACCCAAATAAATTTCTAAAGGTATACATTTTTTGTGATTTCAACATTTTTCATCATGCAATTGTGACCTATATCACCCTTCTTGGAGATCCATGAAAAATAAACCCCCACCCACATCTTCAACCACATTTTTAACCAAGTAAACATAGAATCAGTTTTAAAAATTTGCATTGCTGATATAGAAAAACAAATACAAAGGAATAAAGGAGATAACAAGATAGTCTGGACCTTAGATCCTCAGAGAAAAAACTAAGACATAAGCAAACATTGAAAAATACAAAAGTGATGCATACCTTACTGTGTTGCCTTTAAACATTTCTGGATATAGCAATCAAACACCCCTCAACCCCATTGTGATGTGTCGAATTTTGAAAACTCTTAGAAGCTTTGGTTAAAGGAATGGTATCAAAGCCAACTTAATTAAAGTAGAAAGGGCTAGAGATAGATGATTATTTTCACTTCATCTCTGAATGTCAATAGGGATTTTGTTCTAGCCGACGTAACATGACCGAGTCAGATGCTATGGTACAAGAGAATGACATAAGACCCTTTCCCAAAATCGACCGGTTAAAGGGCGGCAGCTGGCTATAGATGATTGTTCAAAGTAATGATTAATTACGGCATGATTAGTTGTTTAGTTGTTTTGTCAATCCAAAAATTCTACGGAACAGGTTTAGAAAACAGTCTATTCCGATTGGTTAATATGGATTTATGGGCGTAACTCTGTAAGAAATTAAAGGTTTTACTTTAGGAAAATTCTTTAGTCTTTACTCTTTCGCGAGGAAAGTTAAACAATTCCGGGATTGTGTAAGACGTTATCTCGTGATTTGGCAGTAAAGCAAGAGTTTTGTCTCATCGAGTAAGCAAACTCTACATTTTGAATTCGTAAAAAGTACGTTTTCATTATAGAGTAAAGGGCCAGATAGTTGTCTCAGTTAGGAGACGGACTATATGTGAGGTTCGTGGAAACAAATAAAGAAACAGCAAAAGGAAACAGCTTTCCTGGATTCACATGAGAAATCCCTGAACAATCACAGGACCAGAACAAGTTCTACGCAGAAATCTAAGTCCAGAGACGATTGTTAAGTCAGAGTTCGACGGACAAGAGTCCAAGACGAAACAGCTAGACAAAGATCGGCAGAGCAGGGACGAACGGAAATCTTGATGTCCGCTTAAAATAGGTGATGAAGTCTCTCATCGTTGCACTCAAAGGTCACATCTCATTGGCAATGAAGATAGTAATTTAACGTTGAAAGTAATTTTACAGTTAAAGAAATTTGTATTTTTTTTTTATTTGAGTACATGTTAGTACCATTTTCCTTCTTTTGTAACCAAGTCATCGATTTCTTTTCATTTTAAATTCTGTTGATAAACTGATCAAATTTTATATTTGTTCATTGAAAGGGGGCTCGTTTTGTTATTTCTTCAATATACTTGTTCAGTGATCTACATTTTTCTTTCTATCTATCCACACTGGGTAAAGTACACCGTGGAGGTCATTCCCTAGCAACAAACCGTAGTGAAAGAGGTTGGTGTGTTTTGCACGCCGCCAATTTGCACACCCATATAAGGTGTGGAGCCAGAATTACTTAATAATAATAATGAAAACACCATTTGGACATTTAGGTTGAAGCAACTGCATATTGAAAGTTTGGAATTTGCTGCCACTACAAAGCGGTAGGGATATATGGTAGTTGCTTACTAGTGAGCCTACAAAACTTAAACTTATGTTATATCAACTTATACTTGCATGATATCCATAAGAAAATTATTTTCTCAGAAATGACAAGTATTTGAATGATTATGTCTTTAATCAGCTGACAGACTAGACGAAACTACGCCATAGATGAAACTTGACACGCTACTTGCCATTTAAATTACTAGTAACTTAACTTCAAAAAACTCAAATGACAACATTGGAAGTCCAATAGTCATGTGATATCAACAACAAACTCCTTTTTAATATTGTTGTACAGAAATTTAATTATATTAAATGAAAGTCAGATATTTTTTGTAAAAATCAGCAATCTAGCCAGTCTGATTTATCAAGCAGAGAGCAAATGTCATCATGGTAATCTCACGAGACAACAAAACTCCTGAGGTTGTTCTCGTAATATATAAATATGTAAAAATTTGTGCTCTTTTGTTTTTGTATATTAAATACAAGCAATATATGACTTTCAATTAATATTTTTTTTAATTTTTTCTCTACAGCATTTCAAAATGTGGGTTGTTAGATTTGTGTACTCATGTGACTATAAATCCGAATCCCTAGTACTAGGTCACATTTAATTAATGCCATAGTTTTATCTTGTCTTTCAGCTGATTAAAGACATGATTTTTATACAATTTCTGAGAAAATAAATAATTTTCTTATTGATTTCAGGCATGTATCACTTGATCTAACAATGTTTAAAGTTTGTTAGACCATCTGGAAAGAGGCTACACTATGCCACCACTATGTTGGTCTCTTGTAATGCTATACTGGTTTTCATATCTTCCATGTATACAACAAGGATCTCGGAAATGCTTAATTATGCATATTTGGACACAAACATTTAATTTGGGATCCATAAAATTGCTTACACAAGAGTCCTCCATACGCACTTTTTTTTTGTAAAGATGAAAGTTTTATGGCAGAATAAATATATTCTAATCACTATGAAAACTGAAGCAATGATTTTATTTAATTTGTTGCTGATGTCTTTGATCAAAGGTCGCTGGCTTTCTTTTTTGCACGTTATTAAAGGCACCACTAAAGGCTCCCTTTGAACAACCAAACAAATAACCTTTT
This sequence comes from Potamilus streckersoni, assembly GCA_016746295.1. Classification (NCBI taxonomy): domain Eukaryota; kingdom Metazoa; phylum Mollusca; class Bivalvia; order Unionida; family Unionidae; genus Potamilus; species Potamilus streckersoni. The sequence goes on from JAEAOA010002008.1 coordinate 411,570, forward strand.
GTTATTGCAGTGGCAACATCAAGTAATTGTAGAAGATGGAGACAATTTTGTATTAAAAAAAAAATTTCATATATATATTGTTTCTTCAGCGGTAATCAGTGTTCATTTAAGTTCCAGAAAAACCTTTCCATCCTCAGAGGTGGCTGATTGTAGCTAGTTGGTTGCATGGCTATTTTGATTATATTACAGCATACAGTATCAAGGCCAGGTATCAGCATAATCAGATTATGATATAACTGTGCACTGTTAAGGTGGTTTGTCAACATGAAACAAAGATTTGTTTATGTAACAATAGATTCCAGTACATTTTTATATCCAAGTATGTGGTTTCCTTTCATGTTACCTTTGAATTTCTCTATTTTAAACCCAATACTGTAAATAGTTTTTATCAGCCAAAACTGTTGTCGCTAAAAATATCACCAGATGGTATATTTTGTCACCAATGAGGAAAACAAAATTGCAATTTGCGACATTGGCGAAGCTCAGAGCAATCACTATTATTAATTTCATTTCTGATTGTAGCCGTATAAATATTGTGAACTTAATATCAAGAGACCAGACAAAATGCCATTTGCAAGTTTAGACAAGTATTTTGGAACTTAACCGGAAAAATTATGAAGATTTCAATGAGATTCAGAACTGTGCTAAAGTTGCTAGAACTGAGAGTTCAGATAGTTTGGATGTGACAGTAGGCAAGTGTAAGAAAGTATGTGATGCCTGGCTTAGTGTGGGGAATCAAAACTTTCCTTGGAATGACAAAATTCATTCTGATGGACAAACAAGAGCTATATGCCAGTGGTGAAAAGAATGTGGGAAATTAAACTCGATGGCAACTACTGGTTCTTCAAATCTGCAAAGTTCCTCATTTTCTAGACATGAGACATCTAGAGACCAACTACTTGCTGCTGAGGCTTATCATGCAACACAATGCAGATCAACTGTTCAATGTGTGAGTTATAGTTTTCTCTTTCTTTCTAGCTTTCCTTACTACTATAAGTATTATAACTTCTGTGATGTAAGGGGTATATGTGTGCATTTACTTTTTAAACTGCACCCTGACAAGGGTTAATGACCTCCAACTTCATTGGGATGTACAGTAATAACTGCTGTAACTTATATTAATATGTCAAGTCAGTCAGCAATTCTTGTTTTAAGCACTCATTCATTACAGTTAATTGTAACGAGCATACTAATTGGTTCGAATAACATAATCTTCTTTTTTAAAATTAAGTATTAATGAAAAGTATTGGAAAAGAACCTTTTTCAAAAATTACCACTTTTACCAACATTATCTTGCAATGTAAACAAAACAATTGATAGTTTAACATTTGTTTTAATAATAAACCAGTGACATTTATGGCATACGAGAAAGGCTTCAGTGCAGAAAAAAATCAAGAAGAAGGTAAGGTCCAGAATTAAACATGAGATCGTAACACAATAGATGCGAGTTAAAGAGGGACCTAGTGTGGAGGAATCCTATTCAAAGCCAAGCTAAGATAAAGATATTTGTACATGATGTAAATTTTAATGCATACTTTTTTAGAGAATAATAAATAAGTACCAATAAATAAATCTGAAAAAGTTTTGTCTGTTTATTCTTGGCATTTTAATGGCTATGCTTCTGGGACAAGACTGCAACTTTTCCTGCTGGGACTGTAACTTTTGCTACTGGGACTCCTATTTTTGCTGTTAGGAGTCCTGGACTCCAAGTTTTAAAATCCTAGTGAGACCTCTGATAGAAAGATATGGATATCAAGCTGACATTGAAAATAAAAGTCTACTAGATGATTTAAATCCAAATGAGCATTTGGATTGACTCAGCATATATGTTTTTTGCAAGCACCCATATGATCCATACTGCATCCTCCAAATATTAGAACTCGATAAATTTAACTCATGATGATCAGTTTAGTTACAACTCAATTACATGATTGCTTCAGGTGTCAAGTGGTGGCTAAAAATTCCCAGGTCTTTCCCGACTTCCATCAACATTTGCGAAATTCAAGGACTTTTCATGGTTGGGAAAAAAATTATCATTTCTCCTGACTTTTTCCTGATTAAAGTACCAATAGAATGGGAACCCTGAATATGGCAAATATGATGCTATAACAGCATGTATTGGCAAAATTTTCTGTACTGGAAGGCTGCAAAAACTGATTTTGGGAGATTCCAGATGATTTGTATACTAATATGATACCTGGCACAGCTGACTTGGTTGGCATGGATGGCTGAGGCAGTACACATGGCTGGGTTGGTACAATTGGCTCGTTAGCCTGCTGCACTTGTGTACACTGAACCTGCGTTATGGATGTTGTTAAGTCAGTTGTATGGCAGGAAGGACAACTGGTTGGCTGGTCCAGGCAGCAAAGTCAGCATTAGACATCATCACTGATGGTATGAATGAACAGTGTTGGATGAATAAACTCATATAGTATCTGTTGTGTTCTAATGGGTTTGGTCAGTTTGTTGGCCAGAAGGCTGGATGGGTTTGTCAAAAGCTGGAGCAGCAAATAATTGGCGATAAGAATGATACTGGTAGGAACACTGGAAAAAAAATTCATAAAATACTCCTGTACACTTGGCTTCATTGCCTATATCTTGTCTGGATGGGGAGCTTGACTTGTATCATATGGGTTGCCTAAATTTGTATAACACAATATCATTGTATCTGCTTGTCTACATTCTTGTTGAAGCTTTATGAATCATATTGATCACCCTTGATTCAAGATCTCTGTCCAGTGTCCATCTGTAATATATCTTCCATTAAAAGCAATTTAACAGATGGAGGTGGAGGCATTCAAGTATCCCTTGTAAACTAGATAACAAGTTGGAGAAATGGTATAAACTTATATGTCCTGACCACTAGATTTTGACCAAGCCATTTATTACCTACCCTTATTTTCATTAGAACATTGGACCCTGCATCTTCTGTCCACAATGAGCACACAAGTTTTAGATGATGAGATTCAGTGCAGATAAGGCAGGATTCATAACCGCCTTCCACAACCTTACAACACCTATATCATTTACATTTAGTAACTATGTTGTCACAGGCCTTTTAAAAATATTTTTAAAAAACACACCAAGTGTAAATACAATGTGAGATAATGGCTGTTGAATACCAAACATGTATAATTTTTGAGATATCCTAAATCTACAATACTCTTCAAATAGTATAAGAAAAACAGTTATTAAAATCAAACTAACAAGGATTGACTGAAACGGTAATTAAATACATCTTGATAATATTATAAATATATCAGAATAAAGTGATAATAATTATAAAAAGGCAAACCTATGAACAAGAACAGTTGTACTGCAGCTGAAATATGGCATTACCAATGTAAACATGTTATATGAAGCGGTTAAAAATTTGCTTATAATATCTGACATTTCAAGAAAATAAAAAAAATGGAGAATCCATTACATCATATAATTGTAGCACCTAAAAGACTGTTGAATGGCTAATAGACAAGGATCAAAATCTATGGATTCTCATAAGCCAGTTCACAGTTTGCAAGGAAAGTTAAAACTGATGACTTCCATTATATGGAGAACCACCTAGTGCAGTAAGGGGAGGTTACTTTCTTTTGACTATAGAAAGTATAACCAGAGAGACTTTTTCAAGTCTATAGGTGGGCTGGACTCAGGAGGTAACAGAAGTAATCCCTAGTGTTAATGTGATTTGGTAAAATATGAAACAGAAAGGATCATTTTGATGCCTACTGTCTCTTAACAAAAATGCTAAAAAAAGAAAAACATCTATAAATAAAAATAAACCAGCAACTACCATAAGTACAGAAGTTTCAATCTGAATCCAAATTTTTTTTTGGATTGGCCCTCACTAGAAGACTTACTCAACATGAATGATGAATGCATATAACAGTAGGTAGCAGCATACAAGCAGTATAAACTGAAGAAAGCTCATTAAACATCTGCACTTCTAAAGACAAACCAAGTCACAAAACATCAACAGCACACATTCAACATTTAGACAATTAGTATTGAAGAACTGGTCTTATTGAATCCACTGAAAGGTTTTAATTTGGATTTAATGACAGAGACAAATCTTTTCAAATAAGATGAATCTCTTAAAATTAGACTGAGAATAGTTCTAAGTTCCCAATTTTAAGACTGACTATTTGACTATTCAATACAAATGGAGACTAATTGCACATTTCAATTCAATGGATTAAAAATGAATAGAAAGTCAAATAACAGTTTATGTGAAAGAGTGAAGAGATTTTCAAATGAATACCTAGCAACCCCTCATCCAACATTAATAGTATTTTCTTTTACAGGGTTATAAAGGCAGAGAACAGATCTAAAAATTCAAATCCACAAAACCATCACCAATGACCACACCAAAGAAATATGTGTAGATAAAGAACTAAAGTCTGCACAAACTCAATAGCAATGTACAAAAGATATCCAGTTTCCAAAAAATTAATTATAAAGTGACATAGTTACATGCATGATGAAGAGAGATTAGTGAGTTGTGCAAATTAGTAACAATGACCCAGTGAACCATGGATATGTAATGTTTATTTGTACATAATGTGTTCCCAAATGCAAACATCAGAGACTCAAATATGGAATTGTATAAAGTGCTGAGAGATCAGGGTCAACACTCTTCATACTCTTTCTGATCGGCCAGGTTCTATGCTGTTTCACATATGGGTGCACACTATGCATGAGTAAACTCAGTAATGAAGATGTTAATGATCAAGGAAGCTTACCTCAGTGTAGGGGTACCAGAAAAAGAGTATCCCCAAGGACTTGCCAAAGTTAAGTTGTTTACAGTAGCTAATTGAGGGGAAAACGACATCATATTTGGACTGGAAAATAACAAGCAAGCATGCAGTGAAATGGAATAAGTATGAAGTCTCCATTGGCTGTGCTACTAATTTGGAACATGCATACAGTGACTGCTAATAATTTACAGCAGACAGTTGGCCTATCATGCTGTAAATGCAAGCTGTGAGCTTTAACTTCATATGAAAACCTCTTTAAGCATCGATTCCGGCATTTTTTGGTTAATCAAAGCAGCTCTAAAGTTCATAAACTATTACTGCTTAAAATAATGAGTGACTGAAAATCACAAAAATCTAAGAATTTTCAGTTGTTAGTATAATAAAATTATGAGAAAATATGACCAAATCAGAAATATATTTGAAAATAAATGCACATTCTTCCATACAATATTCATCTACAACAATTTGAATCTGCAACTCTTTCTGGTCTGTTGTTCAAGAAAGAATACTAAAGCCATTCAATCTGATTCCAAACACCTCCATTATGACTTCTTTTCACACAATTTTGTTATTATCTGGGGTCCAGGATTGCAACAAAAAAGGTAAAAAAAAATCCATCTAAAATCTCCAGTCATAGTCTTATACATTATACAATTTTTTAAATTCAAATTTGCATTTAATGACACAGAAAATTTAAAATTATATTATGCCAAGGCAAGTACAGTCAAGTCACACTATGATAGTCATTTCAGAATTTCAGACTAATCTGGTAGTATGAAATTAACCTGTACCTTTCTGTCACAAGTCCAATCACCTGACCATTACCATATATACTCACTTATCAGGCATGTTAAATGCAGAAAAACAAACACCCTGATCTGCTATAATATATTGCACCTGCAGATCAAATCTATGTTGTGTTTCTACTGATTACTTCTAAGAAATTGCACCAACAGATCTGATGGGGCATTAAGTGACAGTAGATCTGGGTCTGTGCAGTTTGCACTTTGTCTCAATAAGTGAATATATAAATAAGTGAATATATATGGTAAGCTACAATAGCTCTCAAATCACTGTGAAACCTTGCTTTATCAGTGACTCTATAAAGGGCACTTAACTAAACTAAAAAGAGCAACAATTATCAGTCCCATTTCATAACTAATCATTTTGTAAACCTCTCTATAAGAGACCTATCCATAAAAAGGAACCAATAACACATTGATAACATCTTTATTTAAACCTGCCACAAATAAAGCAATATATGAGGCAATCGACTTTTCATCTGATATGAAGATGTTTAAAAATTTAATCAAAGTTTTAAAAAAATTATTGTAAACCTCCACCAAGCTGAAAGCTGCTAACTACATGCAGGTTACTGGTTACTGTAATTACTATGTTAAATTAATATCTACAAATTACAATCACTAGAATATGAACTTAAAAATTTCAATATCACAAAGACATCAATGAAAGAAAAAAACTTTGCTTTGGCAATGTACATTTGTAATGACAGGTAATGAGTCATGCCAAGTAAAGAGGAGGGGCAATCATTCATGAACATGCTCTACTGAATGTATTACTTGTTTGTTTTTTTTTTGTACAGACTCCATATTAAAATACTGGTACATAATTCCCTCATTATAAGACATATCAGTACAAGGCAGTTTCTTTCTATTCAATGTATAGTCATGGATCTCAATTCATTATTTAATACTAATATTATGTATTGAATACCTCTATCAGGCATCTCATATTTTAGCGCATTTATGGCAGTAGATCCCATTTCATTATTTTAAACACAATATTATGAATTAAATACCTCAGTTTAATGCATTCTCTTTTAAAGCATTTATGGTCATGGATCCTGTTTCATTGATTAACATGTATATCATGTATTATATATCTCAGTATTAGACATTTCTCTTATTAAGGCATTTAGTCATGAATTCCATAGGACAGTCATCGTCCGACTGCAATAACGATGATGAGTCATGGATTCCATTACATTTTTTATTACTAATCAAATACCTCAGTATAAGGTAACTTCATCTATACAGCAGACCACTTATGGTTCCCATGAATAATTCTATGATGATTGAGTACTGTATTAAATAACAACTTTAGTTATTGATTACAATTTCACAACCTAATCTACTTAATCAATTTATTAATTGCTTTATTAATTATAGTAAATTGTCAGTAGCTGCATACAAAATACTATATTATCCGTAACACTATTTTGTTATGCCAATTAAATACATATATCTTTGTTAAAAAATTAATTGTTTCTAGTTTTACAATCTTACCAAGTAGGCATATTTGCTGGTACAACAAGTCTTAAAGTAAATAAAAAAGTGACACCTTCTTCATTTGGTACTAATGAGACTTCATAAGAAGTCTTTTAGTGAAAGCCCATGTCAATATGACCATCCATTCAGTATGAGCAGAAATAACAAGGTGTCCAAGATGAAAGCTATGGTGGATCAATGAAACATCAGATGAATAATAATAACAATAATACTAACCTTATTTAATAGGGCGAATAATTCTCATTTTGGTCATTTATTATCTATACATTTACTTATATAGTGTATAGCTGCATGTGCGCTCATGCACACACACACATACAATCTTCATTTTTGGTGACAAAAAAAAAATTTGATGTTTGTCAAAAAACAGAAATGTTATAAGAGCATATTCCAATAGTGTATATTAGTATAATAACAGTGAGGGGAAAGTTTAAGAATTGATACTCTGAAGCTGTAGTATATTTGTCAAATCAACTATGTTCCACTTTTCCTCCAGTTGTATTCTAATGAAATGCATTTATAGCTGAACCTTATTTAATTTCCTATTTTTTTTAAATTAAAAAACAGCCAAATTTGAAACACTAATGCTCTGAGAAGGGTGACTGGGAAAAATTAAAATGCCAAGATGTACACTGCATGAACAGAACAAATGTCTAAAACAAACTCTTAAGAGTTTAAATAAACAGTGTAAAAATCTACTGATTATGTCACACACATGACAATTAATAATACATTCACTGACCCACAAAGTGGCTGCTAATCTTCTTTACACAAGCTATGCTGAACAATGCAACTCTGCAAGTGAAAAAATTATGAAGAATGATGATTTGGTTTTTATGTAGGGGAGATCCTATGTTCTGAAAGCTCTGGTTCTCCTTAATGGGAAGGACAAAAATTTTTCATTTGTTTGGAGTATTTTCCTACGGGACTAGTACTAGTTATGCAACAGCAATAGGCATGGTATCACTGATATTAAATCCATTTTTACATAGTAAAGTGTTTATTACTATGAAATTATTAAAGCAGGGAAAAAATATATATATGATGAAAAACACTTGTGAGCTCACCATTTGCATGATCCTCTCTTTCATTTTTTAAATCAAATTTATAAATGTGATGTTTATTTATTGTAAACAATATGGAAGAAAATTGCTATTTCCTCCCATAAGTTACCTGCGTGATAAAATTGGAAAAATATGCACACATTAATGGAATTTTTCAAAGATACTATACTTTAATGTGTTCATTGTAATTTTGAATGAAGAAGAATATTTTTTAAGTTTGTAAAGATATTTCATCAGGTCAAACAATTTAAAAACTTGTGTATTTTAAACAGGCAATTTTTTGAAAATTTTTGCATTTTGTTCTTGTTTTTTGGACAGATAATTGGAAAATTTCATTATTTCACTAAATGAAATTGTAGAGGTTTTAAATAAATGTCCAAGTCTAATTTAAACTAATGAGACAGCTGGGTTCATTTGTAATAACTTTTTGGAGTGCAGCAATAAAATTTAATAAACAAAGTTGCTGATGCTGTTATGGGTTTTACCACCATTTTTTCAGTTACACTGGTATTATATAACTGTTAGAAAAAGAACCCAGGAAAACCCTAGTAAAAACTACTAACCATGGGAAGCTATTGGCAAGCTTTCTCACATAACTGCACAGGCCGAGCCTAAAACTTGAACTTATGTGGACACAGCTGACATGGCTGTGGGTGACAAAGACAAGCACTTTAGATAACTCTGCCACCAGGGGTCTCTAGCAAATGAAAGTTTTATGGTTAAACTGTGTCTTTCTTAGTTTTCTCCTGTTGTAATATCAATTTTTACTGTATTCAATGAGAGCACAAGAATAAGACTTCCCACATATAAAAGATTTATTCAGAGTAATAATGTAATTAAGAAATGCTTATGGTGTCACCTGATTTCAAAGAATATTTTGCATAAGATATCTATGCAAACAGAATCTTTGCCTGAATGGCTTACATGTCTAGTAATGTAGAGCAGATATGGGAAGGTAAATATGGAAGAGCTTTCCACCAACATTTAAAGATGCAGGTTTAGGTAAGTTTCAGTCTATAGTTAACTCTCCACAGTATCAAATAGGAAAGAGAAGGAATGTTGTAGGTAATAAGTAGGTCAGACTCAAGAACGTAAGGGAAAAACTCTTTATGTAATAGCAACCAGACTTGGTAGACATGTCTTATCTCATGATAACAATGTCTACCAAGTTAATATGGCTGATGCTTCAACAAACATATAGTGGTTGTGCACATTAGTTTTGTTATAGTCAATTCATATACAGTGTGCATCAAAAATGGGATAATATACTTAATTATGCATCTTTATTTAAAATGTCATTTATATTATCTCACCCATCACTATTCAACTAACCATTTCTTTCCTTGACTTCTTGATGCTTTTAATCATTGTCACACCCTTTTAAAAGCGTGACTGATTCATTCTTTATTAACACTTTAAAACTTAATGCAATCTGTACCACATGAGAAGCTTTGCAAATAATCAAAACTATTGATTTATGCAAATACCTCAATAAATCATATCATTAAAAAATTTTCAAGTTCTTTATTTTGATTACTGTGCATTCTTTGCAAGATAGACTGAACTCATCAATCATAATACATTTACCATCATAAGATTTTGAAGAATTCAGACAATTTGACAGGTTAGAAACATTTAATTGTTGCAATTAATATGGCCTAATATTTGATCATTTTGCGTATTAATTTTTTTAAAATGATTTTTTGCAAATAGGTTTCCTCACTAAATTAACAAAAATGTTGTCTAATATTTAGTGATCTACCAGTACTGTAGGTTGATAAATTAAGCACACCATACAGGTCTATAAAACTAGAAGAGGCTAGTGTATCAATCTCAATAGAACTTAGTAGACACCTACACCATTAGAAAACTAAGATGGTTAAATTTTGGATTCCAGAGAAACGTGTAGTATGAGTTTCTAATTCACCTCAAACACTGTAGAATAATATTCACTCTGGGAAGGAAAAACAACAAAATAAAATATGATGATAAATACTGCATGAATTCTAAATAAAAGTAAATAAAACCCTGTAAGACTGAAATAAGATTATACACTGGTAAGGTAGACATGTAGTGTTCAAATTTAATTGCTTATGGCACTCAATTTTTAATGCATTTTTCTTTCTTAAAAGAAATGTACACACTTGCATTTCTTAAAACATTTTTAATCAGAAGAAATAAAGTATAAAGTGGAATTGTTCAATCCATTTGCATCTGAAAAAAATCACTAAATGAAGCCAAGGTTAAATCAGCTGACGTCCACCGTTTGCCCTCTGTATACCATCAATTTAGATATTTTTGCATAAGTTTAATTTACTGATTTGACTTAATTGCAGACCTCCAAGCCAGTTTCAAATTTATGGAGTCCTTACTGTAAATTTGGTCCCAAAAATATATGAAAAAAACAGTGAAATGATATGTGGATAATATTAAGCCCCAAAATGCAGTGATATAATAAGGATTCTGGCAAGCTATGGTCCACCATAGAGGGATACAAAGGATAAGGACCTAATACAGATTTATATAAAATATAGGAATGGCTAGGAGTCCTAAAATTCCTACTTTTACAGATTTATGCATGGGGTATTTACATTTTTATTTTTATCTACTGCTGGATTTCTGTTTATCTGTAATATTTTCATTTACAGATCTGAATACCAAGATAAGAGACTAATATATAAATTATCAGATATGAAAAGATTCAAAACCTCATGTTACATTATGTTGGGTCTAATCAATCCTCCATGAAATAGTTACAACTTTCATCAGGAATTTTAAATTTTTTTGATATTGAAACAAACCTTTGATCTCCAGACATATAAAAGGTTGATCAGCTGGAAAATAAGTGTATTTCGCACTGACTAGCTACTGGTTAGCATATCAGTTATACCATAAATAGTCAAATTCTTTAGGACACATTGTTGGTGCTTTTAATTTTTCTGTCTTGAAGAAATGTGCAAAATTGTAAACAAATTAGCAAAAATATATTTAATAAAAAATACTTCCCTTTTATTACTGTATCTGTCATTTATTCATCAGTATTTTGCTTATCCATAATAATTAATTTGTCACCCTCACAAATCTATCAGAGAATAGTAGAAATCCATTTCATTATATGACCAAATCTAAAATATAATTGAATGATGCTTCCACAACATACAAATGAATAGTTTGGCATTAAATATGAATGCATGTGTAGCAATATTACTGAAAACTGTAGAATGACCTCATTGTATTGTTTTTTATTAGGAAGGATCTGGCATTTTAAAAAAACAGTTTAGGAATCATTTGTAAATCCAGCATGTACAGTCAAACTTAAAAAAGACCTCCATAAAAATACTAACGAAATAAAGTCAAGATATGTACCTGTTGTTATTGAGGTACATGTTATAACTTTTGGAGTTAGCTGTCATATCAGTATTGATACTTTTGTTATTATCTCAAAATCAAACAACGGTAATATTGCATAAAAGAATCTCTAAGTAAACACTACTGACATACATGGAAACCAAAAGTTGCATTTTCCCTTCTTATATAACTGAAACATTTAAAATGCATGCATAAGTATTTAAATTTTATGAAGAAATAGTGTTATATATATATATATATATATATATATATATATATATATATATATATATATATATATATATACACATACATATGTGTGTATATATATATATACATATATGTGTGTATATATATATATATATATATATATATATATATATATATATATATATATATACACACATATGTATATATATATATAAATATAAATATATATATATATATATATATATATATATATATATATATATATATATATATATATATATATATATATATATATATATAGTTTGATTATTCTCATCTCAAATCAAGTCTCATGGAGTAATATGGAAGAAATTATAAATCTGGACAAACTGCATTAACAATCTTGTTAATCAGTCATTGTTTTCAAATAGAAAAGTAAATGTAAAATAACAATTATGAAATTCATATGCTTTTATGTGCAACTGATACCTTAAAATTAATGCTTTACTCTTTTCTTCTTTTCATGTGCAACAAAGATGATTCAAAGCAAAAGAAAACAAAAAAATTTTGACTCTATTTATAACTAGCAAAATCAAAATTAAAAACTACAACTGGAATGTATCATTTCATGTATCATACCTGTGAAGCGAGGGTATAGATGGTGTTATACTGTGTATTGCTTGTGAAGAACTCTGAGGAATTGGAGGTATAATTGTTGACTCTTTCTCAGATACAGAATTTTCCTTATCAACTTCTTTCTCCTTTTCTTTTGGTTTCTCATCCTGCTTAACTTTTTCAGTACTTTCTTGTGTCTCTGCCGACTTTACCTGCTTTTCACTTTTATCAAATTTCTCAACTTTTTCCACTTTATCTACCTTTTCCTGTTTTTCATTCTTGTCCACCTTTTCATTCTTTTCAACTTGCTTTTGTTCTATTTCTTTTACGTGTTTATCCAATTTGGAATCAGTTCTATCCTTGTTCTCTTGCTTGAGATTAGTCTCATTTGCATTTCTTTCCAACTTTACTTTCTCATTACTTTTTCTCTGTTTTTCCTTGGTCTTGCCAGTATCAGTGTTTTCTTCCTTTATTTGAGATTGTCTACTATTAGAGTTGGCAGGAGGTAATGTAACAACACTAGTGTTTTTGGTATGAGAGTCTTGAGGGGATGGCTTTTTGACAACTTTTTCTGGATCTGGAAGTTTTCTCTTGGGTTTTTCTTCTGTATTTTCTTTTGAAGAATCCTACAAAATAATTGGAAAGTAACTGTAGCAAATATCTTCAACACCAAGCATTCTTTCATACACAGCTTGACATCACCATTTTCAGGGAATAGTTAGTAAGAAACTTTTAATGCAAATGTTAATTTACTGCTCTCCACACAAACTGCATACCATATAATGCATTACACTGTGAAATGTTAAAAACAGTCAGGGTAATTTTACCCCACAATAACTATTTTTCGTCTTTGTCCACATGCAAATAACACTTGTATTATTCAGCTGAAATCCTAGTGACAGAACTAAACATTCTAGAAGTAGAACTAGCCATGCTTGTAAATCCAGAAAATGGAAGAACACAATAACTGCATTAAAAAAAAAAAATTTTTATTTGAGATCTTTGACAACTAATTATCTTGTTTATAATGCACTTGCCTCATGGAATCTTTCTTTGGTACATACATGTTTAAGTCTAATAATATTAAATGGATTTTAATATGATATGTGTAAATGAAACAGATATAAAAGTCTCCATATGACAGAAATATCCCTGCCAATATAATGCTATTGATAGGTAAACTTCCAAGTCAAACAAAAGTCATACTAAAATTCTATCAGACCATGATGAATGAAACCTGACCTTGGCCTTGTCAAATGCAAAGCTTCAAAAGAAATTAGGTTTCTATCCATGATTTTCACTAGTTACCATGTGGAAACATAATTCTTAATTGATGGGACAGGAGCTTATGTCATGTGACTTGATGTGATATTAATACTGTGGTGGATGGGTATGTGTAACATGGACTAAACATCATGTGACTTGATGTGACGTTAGTACTGTGGTGGATGGGTATGTGTAACATGGACTTACCATCATGTGACTTGATGTGATGTTATGTACTTAGTTGGATGGGTATGTGTAACATAGACCTAACATTATGTGACTTGATGTGATGTTATGTGATGTGGTAGACGGGTATATGTATTACAGAACTTACATCATGTGACTTGATGTGATTTTATGTACTGAGTTGGATGGGCATGCGTAACACAGACCTTACATCATGTGTCTTGATGTAATGGTATGTGCTGTGGTGATTGGGTATGTGTAATGTGTAACAGACCTTACATCATGTAACTTAATGTGACATTCTGTGGTGGATGGGTATATGTAACACAGACCTTATGATGTTATGTAGTCCCCCTCTTAAACATACTCCCTGACCAGCAGCAATCCACTCCTTATGGCCAGAATCCATCGGCACTGACAAGTTTGTGTTCAAAAGTACCCCGCACAAAAGGCAACCTCGCTAACACGACCAGCAGCCAGCATATTAGTGCAAAAATATAAAATTTACCCCTCACAAGCGTCTGCATTTTACTTTTTAATATGTATCCAGACCCTGTATTTTATTCTATAACAAGTGTTAAGTAATCTGATATATGTTTCCCAATGTCAGATTTCTGTTACTGAAAGAAGTGTTGACTAAAGTACCTGTACCACTAAGGTTAATATTATATCATTCATACCTCATAAAAAGCCACATTTATTCCATAAAGCTGAGAAAGATTCAAATTTTAATCCATACAAAAAGGTAAGTACATATAATCTGATTAGCCTTATTGCTGTGTTGTCATGAGATATTCAATTTAGTCATTCTGATAATAGTTAAGATTACAGTTACTGAACAGTAGTAACAGCTGAAAAGTGGCAGTATTGATGTACAATACACAAGTCAGCAGAAAAATACTTTGATAGCCTTTATGGCTTACCTTAGCAAGATGCTAAGCTTGTTCACTTTCATAATTAACTGCTATTACTATTGACACTAATTGTCAAGTTTACAAATCCTAACAGCTGCAAGGTGCTATTGTTCAAGTCAAATTTGCACATATGGAAGCCATTTTGACTTCTTGCACCAAGTGTCAAGAACTGTAAAAACAATAGGGTATCAGACTAATGAATCATGTGACAAAATTGCTCATGGCATTTTGTTTAAATGCAGAAAAATTGCTTAATCAGTCTTGTAGTTGGCAACATTGATGATTATAATCAGAAGTAATTGTCAAGATCATAACAAGGTCAGCACAGGATAAAAATAGATTTTGTGCAGAGAAATTAACCTTGAACAAAAAAGGGTACCAGACAAAGACAGAACAATCATGCAACACAATTGTCACTTCCTTTATGAAGAAGGCATTTCATCTGCTCTACAAATGTTTCATTTGCATAATTTAATCACATACAGTTAGCAAAATCTTGATAAATCATTACCAAACATTAATGTCATCACATAAATGAAAACAATTATTTCTGAAAAAATTGGTTATTATAGTCTATAATATTGGGTGAGGTGGCATGAGGGGGACTGTGCAAACAGTTTTAAGTAGAAAAGACTTGAATAAAACAATTTTATGTTGAAAAGACTCGAAAAAACAACATCATAACCAATAAGGAAGTTATTTCATCAGCAGTGGGAAAATGGAGCAAATGGAAAGAGAATTATGTATGTACCAAGAATTAAATGACATTTTTGAATGGTTATGCAATGTGCAGGACAACAACACCTGCTAGCATATTATGCTTACTTCAAGAATAAGAACTATCAATGCATATTTAGTAGCAATAAGCCAATTATAATAACAAGAACTTTTTAATAATTAATGTTACTTTTAAACAAAGATATAAATAACTTTCTTAATACATACATTACATATGCTTCTCACAAAAAATTTAGTCCCCCTCTGGAAAGGCTTATAAGGCCACTTTACCAGTGCAGAAGGGGTGAAAGGGGGACTACTGTGTATATATATATATATATATATATATATATATATATATATATATATAAAATCAAATAGAATAATGGAATAATTGTATGAAAGCAAAACTTAATGGGACCTGTGATCAGGAGGTGCATTTACGCTAAATAATGATGCAAACAAAATGCTGAAATATCAAATTAAGCCAAAATATCATCAACATAAGATGCATATTAAGGGAGTGATGAAAGGAAATGTGACAAGTCCAAGAATCAGTGTTCATACCTTGACTAAAACATGATGATGCAAGCAGATCATGCATCAACACCTACAATCAAATGCAGAAGGAAGACTCTTTGATATCAAGGTGCCAAACAAATTTGTTAATATCCAATAATATGTTAACATTCAATATCTGAAACAAAACTGGGTAGGTTTGATAATCATGGTCTGTAACTCTGCAAAAAGCCACAGAATGCTGACAATTGAACTGAAGTTGCATGCCATATTTTGGCTAAAGTCCAAATCAAACTACAGAGTTAGATATGAATGTGAATGGCTCAGTGCTATAACTCAGCTAAATAATGATGCACAATGCTGATCAGCCTTGGTCAAATCATTGTTAAGCTGTTTTGTTTAAAATCCAATCATAGATATAAAAAAACAGTTGTTTTGGAAATGAAAGTAGGTGGGTTGATCCTTCAATTCGAGACTAATTCTATTAAATGAAAAATTGGGAAGCTGACAATCAAATTTAGCTGAGGCTTCATCAATTAAAAGCTGCCAATAAAATCTGATTGAAATCCAATAATAATTAAAGGATCTGATGCATAGAAACACATCTGTATGCATTTATGGACGAATGGAAAACAGGCATATATGTATAAGCAGACTTATGGAAACACAGGTATGTATGTATATGCAGAGTTATGGAAACACAGGTATGTATGTATATGTTGATGTATGGGTTTATGGCACATCAGCACAGTTCTGGCTATTTAATGCTGATTAAAAGTTCTAAAACTCTAAAGGTTAAAATTGCAACGAAAGAGTAGGAAAATAAATCCTTTTTTAAAAAAATTAACATGCAGTCCAACAAGATAAACGATATAAGATAGATAAATATCTTAAAATTCTTGATAAGGTATATAGTGTGTGGGTCTGATAATCAAGGGTTTTAGCTCTGCTGAATGATGCAGAATGCTGACATTGGAACTCAGACACAGTCTTGTAAAAATCAAGCATCATGCTAAATTTGGCTGAAATCCAAAAATAATATAGATAGCTGCTGTTTAGAAATGAAAGTTGATGGGTCTGGCAGTCACATGCTGTAACTCTGCCAAAAGATGATGTAAAACACTGACAACATATCTCATCAAGCTATGCACCAAATCTGGTTGAATCTGATAATAATTATGAAATTTATTGTGCAGAAATGAAAATGTTAGACGGATTGGAGGTTGAACATGCCTAATTTAATACACCCCACACTACCCTTGCTTTTCAGATAAGCAGAGTATTGTATTTCATCTGCTGTTATGAATAACATAAAAATTTATAGATTTGGTATTAAAAGATGCCCTTAAATATATAACTTTTTAACCTGTGTCTTGTGCAAAACTTATTCAAAATGAAAAAAAATATAAATTTTGCTAACATTCTATTAATCGGGACCTGCTTACAGTTTATTTAAGTCCTCAAGAACTTAATCTTGTAAAATACTTCTATTAAAAATGTTTTGGGTAAACTAAGGCTAAATTCTCATATCCAGAATGACCAAACACTAACTCTAACATATGACTTACATCTTTGCTTGGAGTTTTGGACTGTTCTTTGCTATCTTTACTTTCTAATTCTTTCTTCACTGGTGCCAATACTTTCTTTTTCTTCTTTGATGTACTTTTATTGTTTGAAGTCTCTAAGCTATCCTTATTATCACATTCTTCTTTGTCCTTCAGTAAGGACTTAGCAAGAGGATTATCCTGAGTTTCCTTTTGAATTTTGACTCTTACTTCTGTAGAAAAACGTGTCGCAAAACCATCTTTCGTAAAAAACTCATGTTTTAATAACTGAGAACATGTTGGTCTTTCATCTGGATCTAATTTAAGACATTCCTAAAAATGAAAACAATATTCATGATCATTTATACAGATATACTGAGAAAAAAAATTGAATAAATAAACAAACAATGAAATAACAAATGTGTCCATGCAACACTGATGTTCTCGCTAAAATGGTGCTCCCAAGGAAACATTTGTTCCAAATACAAGGACAAAGTTCTTCAAGAAAAATGAGCTATAGTTAACTTTAGAAAACTGGTGATGACAGAATTTGATCTAGGTCAGCTTATACCAACTTTGCTTTCAGTCCATAAACAACTGAAAAGCTGCTGCATGATGATGATGGATGAGGAATGGCAGCTTATATGTCAACTCCACAGAATAATGTTGATGGCATAGAAGTTGTGGTTACTCTGTACGTCCAACATCTGTCTAGTAAAAGAACCATCAACCATTAAAATCTTGATTCACAAAAAGTTTTGTTAATCAAAACTGACTAACGTATATCCTCAAACACAAACTGATCTAAAATAAAACAGGTACCATAAAAATTTTATTTTATAACTATTCTTTCTTTTCTCATTAAAAATGATAAACTGTATCTGACCGCATAAAAGTTTTTGAGATGAGTATAGAGTGAACTCAAAATTTTGTTACTGTAATATCTGTAATTTTTCATATGCATTTTATCAACCATTTCTGGTGTACAAATAATTGTAGGTGTGAGTGAGATTGGATTTTAGATGTAGCTTTTAACAATTTTAATAATATTGCTATGATGTCTGCAGTGTGGCAATTTATAAAGATGTGTAGCACTGGGGCATCATGCCACAGACATGAAACATGATATCCCACCCAGTTAAATTATCTGGACACTAGGCTGACCATCCTAACACGAACCTCTTAATGCTGAGCACCAAGTTAGGCAGTTGCTATTACCAGTTTTATAACTAATTTGGTATGACTTAGCTGGGGTTTGAACCTGCATCCTCCTACATCTGAGGTGGATGCTTTACCTACTCAGGCCACCAGAGTAGTCAAATAAATGTGGGTACATTACTTCAAAAATCTATAAAGTCTTCTTAAATCTAATAATAAGCTTGCATTAGCAAAAATAGTGAAAAAACATAACCTTTTTCTACTGATGATATATGAACAAAAGCTGCTAAAAGAGATAGATGATCTAACAGCTGATAAGTGCATTTTTTCTTCCTTTTATCTTTCTTATTTGCTGGTTATTGAAATTATCTGAGACATTCATGAAAAACTCTAACACACCATATGTAGAGTTATCATGCTTCAACAGACAAATAAAGTATAAAGATCTGTCATGACCTTTGACCCTTAGCCATATCTCACTAAACTCTTCTCAGATAATAATGGTAAGTTTGGTGTAATCAATATTTGTTTATATTTTTAAATTTAAAAAACCTCATCTAGTCACTAAACTAGAATCATTCAAGGTATTCTTCAAATACCTACATGGACTTGGTTTGATAAAAATCCATTTGCAAACCATCACTGATAAAATTCCAAGCAAAGCCTCTAATGATGAAATCAGAGTGTTGCCTATCAACTTGTCTATTATAAAAAAATGAGATAGAAAGTCTGTTCAAAATTCACTTATACATGTTCACAAGTTCAGTGCAAGTACAAATATACAAGCAGTGGCCTTTCACTAGACCCCAAGGTCAAAGTTGGCACAATGGTGATCACATCTACACCATTCTCATATGGGACTAATTAATGTTGTGAGATGAATTATAGTGAAAATCTCATGTGAATGGCACCATTCCTTTGAGAGAAGTTATAAGATTTTTTTTAGATGGCCACTGTACATCACCAGATAAGCAATATTCTCATTCAGGACCTTCTACATGCTGTTTAAGTGTGTTAGTGAAAAGATGTCTGAATTCTCCAACAACAATTCATTGAGAAATTTAAGTACCTCAATGTGCTTTTCCCTATACAAAAAAATGTGATATAAATCTGACTGGCTTTTCTAATTTTATATACATGTTTGTTTGTGAAAACTGAGCACTCACTCTTAGCACAACGTTTCATATATGAGTGCTGTGGTAATCATATAGAGCAATAGATCTGCATCAGCTAGGATATATAAAATAAATTAAAAATTAAAATTAAATAAAACTGATTTATGCCAACATAACCATGATTCTACTTCATTTTATTTAAAAATTATCCTCATCTGAAAAATAGAAAATTACAGTGGAACCTTGAGAATTCCTTTACCCATGAGAAATGTACTTTATTTTAAAACATTGCCTATATTTATAAGAAAAAAATTTAATTTTAATAAATAACATTTACCCTGTGGATCTGGAGAAATTGCAGAGTTAAGACAGCTTAACTGTCATATCAGTGGGCATAATTTGACAGAATTTAGGTTTGACACTAAAACATACTCCAAATGTCCAATGTCTTCCCTGGATCAAGTAAATGACAGGACTGGACATGATTTGACAGAATTTAGGTTGTCTGACACTGAAAACCTACTCCACTGTCCAATGTCTTCCTTGGGTATAGTAAATGATATGATTGGACATGATCTAACATACCTTCAATAGCAAATGTCACACCCACATAATCAAATATTAAAGTGTGTAAGCATTTAATATTTGTAACATAGTACCCTGATTTTATACACATTTTGGCACGAAATAGGTTCTGACATTATGACCTATGACCCCAATGACCTTGACATTTTGCATTGCTAAAATATACTAAGATAATAAGAAGAAAGTGTGAACTATATTATGGCATACAGAAAAATGTTGAGTCAGACTTCTTGTTTAATGTATATTGTTATGGTGTAAAATGGGACAATTAACTAAAAGGCCACTATTACATGTAATGGAAGTTTTTTTTTAAATACAACTGTTTTCAGGGGATATTCTCCAACAACTGCCATTTTTTACAATTGATGTTTTTGTATTTACCCTAAAAATATGAAACCAAGCAAACAAACATAGTAACAGAGTAGTCATTGTCCAATAGACTTAAGTCCTTAAGGTTATTCTCCACAATGTTCACAAAAATTCACTTCTTGACTGACATCATCTACATGATGTGCCATCTTTGCTGCGATCATTTCTCAATATTGGCAATCTTTTCATCTCTTATGATCCTGTATTACACTCTCTTTCTATAATTTAAATGATGGAAATCTCTTTTTATTTAGAAGTTCACTCCTCTGCCAAGGATATAACTTAAATGGAACCCCAGGATATGTAACCAAAAGAATATTCTTAAGAAGGCAAACAAGGCTGCAATTATTGTAAGTTAGATCAGCAATATTTTATTACTGAGTGATAAGTCCCATGTCCTATTGACAAGCAGTAATCATCACATGAATTTTAATGCATGATAACCAATGTGGTGGCCATATTGGGAGGTCATCTCTGCACTGATGGCACCATTTTCAGTCCGAGCCATCTAGGAATCATAAATCATCTACTTGCAAAACACCGTGTTAACATGTAAATCTGTGCTGCAGAAGCAGCAAGAATAATAATTTCAAGATGGCCATCGTGGTTTTCAAACTGAATGACAGATCAGCACCATTCTGATATAGGACCAGCAACATGTCCTAAGTCTTTAAGAGAAAATACCATCTGTTCAAGAGCAATAGTTGTAAGTTTTCAAAGATGTCGGCCATGTTGGATGTCAGATGAGCACCATATTTTATTTAGAACCATGTACTAGTCATACGGCTTAGTAAAAATATTAGATTGATATGACCGTTCTATTCAGCAGAAGTGGCAAAAACAAGATATACAAAATGGCCATCATTTTGGCCATATTGGATGTCCAAAGGATATCATTCTCATTCTGCACCAACAAGTCCTAGGGATGAAACTTTATGACAAGTTTCATGGCTTTCCTTCATGCAGGATAGGAGCAGCAGCAAAAAACAAAGAACTGCTAATGGTGATTAACTGAGGATGGATGAGAGGCACAGTGTCATTCTACAGCTCTTCTATTCTTTGACCAATATAACTAAAACTGAGAGATAATAAAAATGTAGTGACAATATATATTCCCACCAAATGTTTCAAAAGTCTAAGTTAAATTCAATATCTCAGTGTAAAGCCCCAAACATATCAATTTATTTCAAAATGCAGGTTTATTTAAATTTATTTAATTTCAATTATTTTATCATAATTATCAGCAAACATTTTACTTTCCACATTAAGTTGAGACATTTTATGAAAGTGGAAAATTAATATTAAGGATAATTTACTCAAGTACTGAACATCATGAACACACCTATGATTTTTAAGATTTCTGTTCTTATGACAAAAAAAGCTACCTGCACTCATCTAAAATCAAGCACTTTAAACTTATCAACAGTTCTTACTAGTGCAAATGCAATGGCTTACCCAAGTAAATCTCCACGCTTTCTTTCCAAATGACTATTCCATCAATCCCCTCACCAACTTACCCTATCTCCAGATAGTCATCCACAGGTAATAATGCAGAACTTGTTTTCTGCTGGTTTTATTTGTGGCACAGCAACACTTTGAAGGTTATATCATGCCAAGACAAGCAGTCAAGTGCATTGCCCATGACATAGTATAGTGCCTGATCCTTGCTGACCTAATGATTGGAATCAAACCCATGCCCTTCTAATTACTATTCTAATGCCTCAACCACCTGCCACCATATATGTTTTCCTGCTATGGCTCTATATATATCTATATATATCTATATATATATATATATATATATATATATATATATATATATATATATATATATATATATATATATATATATATTATGTTTGGTCAGAAAATATTTAAAAGTGTCAATACATAATTTAATTTTTTTTATTTTTAAACATTCCAGTGAGCTCAAGGAAAGCCATTTGTGATAGCCCACTTTCACATAGTTACTCTAAGGGTAACAGAACTACAATGTTCTATACATGTCAGTTTTGGAAATGTAGTTAAAGACTGATGGAGAAAGTGCATCATAATATCTGACAAATTTAAAAGAAATACTTATTATTATCATTTTTCAAGTGCACAAATAATCTAATGCAAAGCTACTGATTAGCATCTTTTTTTTGTTTGGTATGTAATATTTGCATGCTTTTAAATAAAAAAACAAGTTCTATGTACAAATAAAAGAAGGGGGGGGGAATAATTACCGTTTATATTGATAAATAATGTACCATAAAGATGGGGTTATAAAGTGCAGCAGATAATACAGTACTTTCTGTCCCTATATTTTCCCTTCCAGTAATGATGCTACTACAGAGATCAAGCCACAATCATCAGATATTACAATCAATGTTTGAGTTGGTACTGATACAAGGAAATGGCAGTGAAGTATTCTCGTTATTTGTCTTCTACAAATTAAACCAAGTACAAGTCAAGCAATGTCATTCCAAAACTGGAATTTCCTTATCTTGATGCCTACCTCATAGATTTACAAGATGCTGCTAGGATTTTACCTCATGACCCAATGCATCATTTAAGTGTCAATGTACTAATAACAACAGCTGATTTCCAACATAAAAGGGTTATTTTTCCCACATCTTTTATACATATCAGGTACCAGGTACTACAGAACAAACCTCACACCTTGGTGTTGTGTTTAAACTATTTAAACTGCAACAGCCAAGATATCTGAAACTTTGGTTTCTTTCTGTAGTTCATCTAACCCGGCCTGCATCTAACATCAGATTAGAATTACATTACTCCATTTGGTTAGAAACTCCACTTCACCCTTCACTTCTTTTTTCTGCCATTCACTTGACATATCTGCACCTCTATTGACTTTGCATTTAAAAGAATCAGTAATTTTCCACCCAACCATGCCTGACTATATCCTTACCTTCCAGAAATGGACCAAGGTTTGTACATGCATAAATGAGAGGAAAGGTCACCATTTGCAGTATCCCTCAAGTACACATGATTTCTGTTATAAATCTTCAGTGGGATTTCAAGTAACCTTGTTTGTTAACTGACATCTGCATAGTTGAATGGACAGAGGTATTTTGAAAGAATAATTATCCTTGCTGTCTTCAGTTTTAGATTCTTATTTATTAAGTTTATTCTAACAATTAAATAATATAATATAATAATAGTTAATAATAAATATATTATGATGAGCATATTTTATATACGCTACTTTGAACTAATCTGCACAAGTTTTCCTGCATCATTGCTTTCCAAATGCACAAATTCATAATTTTTTGTGATTTGTGCATGTTTGCACCTTGGTAGCATCTCTGCATTAATTTTTCGTCATTGATTTCTTCTTGAAACAGGAAACTAAAATTTATTCCTCTTGTATTCCAATCACATGATGGACTTTTTTAAATTGCTAACACTTGCATTGTGTTGAACATGGCTGCAGACATAGAAGTCAAGAGGAAAATTATGATGGTACCTAAGTGCTTCTTACAATATCATGATATCATCAAAGTAACTTCTGGAGCTTAACCCAAGTCGACCAGACTGAGAAACGTACGGCTTGTTAAATGCATGAAACTTCTGTCACATCATTTTGATCTGGTAATTTAATTAAAGGGTTAGGCTACACTTGCCTGAAAGTAATCAACATTTATGCAGAGTATCTAATTATGCAATAAAGAAAAAACAATGTTGCTTTCAGCCATTCATCCTCAAACTTGACGTACTCTGTACCAGGCTCCTGAGTTTTTATGTTGCTACAACCATCCATTCAGGATATGTGGTCAATACAAGATGTCTGATATGGATGTAGTGGCTGCTAAAATGGATGTCCAAAGGACATTTTCATTTAAGGCCACAGAGACCTAAGGATGAAAGTGAGTGCCAAGCGTCATGAATTTCATCCAAGTAGCTTAGAATGAGTAACAATCGCAAACAACTGCTTCAGCTTATGCAATGGTTCTATGTCAGATAATAGGTGTAGGACCATCACAAGCTCTATTCCTCTTAGGCCCGTAAAGCTAACAACATCATTTCAATTAACAGTCATGGGTATGTGTTGATTTTCCAGAACCTTACATTTGATTTGACAGCTGCTTTGTACAATATAGCAATACACCACTTATGAAAAAATTGCACATTTTGTAAAAGTGAGAAAAAAAAATCATTATATCTTAATTACTAGGAAAATAGGATTAAAAAGCTGGAAATTTCTGGTTCAAAAAAACATTCCAAAAATAATTTTTAAGCTGTAAACAATATGAAATATGTATATCAAAGACCTCTTCTAGTACAAACAATTTAAATAAAATTTTAAAGCCCATCAATAGGTATACATCTCACTTTCATAAGACTTAATGCTTGATGAGTTATTCGAGGAAATTTCTTCTCTAAAGGTGTAGTATCTCTAACTTCTGGTAACCTCATGCCCACAAACAGGGGATTCCGCATGAATACTTCTTTATGCCGCTGGGTTAAAGTTCCTGAAAAGGTATAAGAATCTTTATGAGATAAATACTTATGCCCAAAATAGACAGAAACCTTCTGTATTGCTAGTTCAAAGCCATCATAATAACCTAGAAATTTGACCATTTCATTACAGGTCAATTAATGAAGATGTTGCATGTCAACTAAAGTGCATGTATAAAGAGCCTGATCATAAAATGATGAGCTTTCTCTTCTGGTTCAAAAGGTACCATAAAATGAGACTAAGCAAAAGGTCTATGTGGGTCTGAGATCAATCACCTCATTTACAGCTGCCTAAGAGTCAAGTGTGAAATGCAATGTCTTTCTGACATTCAATTTAGCAGTAATACCTTTTTAAAGAAATTATTTCAAATAATGTTTGACTGCATATGTTAGAAAAAAATTATGCCAAGTTTTATAGTTTGTGTCTTCATCCATATCTGGTGGCACACAGAACATCATTTGTATATCAATGAAAGTATTTTTGACAGAATGCTTTTTCTCAAAGCTGGTCAAAGTCAGACCAGTGGTTTTTTAGAGTCACTTCCAGATTTTTAAATTGAGCAATGGTGACCAAATTTTGAAGGCAGAATTGGAATTGTTTGTATGAATTTAAAAGTCCTAGGATACTGTCTACCTGATTTGATAGAGCATGTCCGAAGAAACATTCATGCCAAGTTTGATCAAAACTAGCTTCTGAGGAATCTGAAAATGTTTTAAATTTGTTTGCTGTGAAAACCACACTAGGGAAGAGTCATGCTGTTGTTTTAGTTGTTCATCCTTCTAGTTTGAAGATGACCATTCATTAACTGATTTGGTTTTTGTTAGAATGTAAATGTTTTACTAGCAATTTTGCACTCTAAACGAGAAGTAGTGCTAGCGTGTCAACTACAAAATGTAGTTCTATGCCTTTTGTGGCAATTCACAATCACCTCTGATTATTGATAAGTTGATTGTTTTCCTTTTTGAGTTTCTATTTTTCTTCACATCCTTAAATCAATTAAATCAATATAATATACACTTAAGATTTAAATATGAACACGTTTTAATGATGAAAGTAGAGCACTACAAACACAAGGTTAGCTACACCATTCACATGAACACTTAGCCAATGATGATACAGAATCTCTGGCAAAAATATTGATGAGTCGAAGACTTTGATCATTTTTACCTATTACTAACATACATCTACATCTGCAGGTTATAAAGGAAAGAAACCTAAAGTGGAAACTGGGTGAAAAGAAAAATCAACAAAAGAAACACAGCTAAAGTGCTTCCAAATCTGACTTCTGGAGACAAAGTTAGAATCAGAAGACAAGATCTTTGGGAACCAGCTTTAGTCCTCAGAAAAAGTAGTACTCCAAGGTTGTATGATGTGAAAACCCTGGATGGTGCTATATACAGGAGAAACCAAAGACATCTGTTACAAAAAAAGAGAAATTACCAGAGACATATGAATATACTAACAAGGAGGTTGCTGAACTGAATGACAAGATGCCATTAATCAATGAGCCAAACCCTACACAAGAGATTCAAACAAGGAGTGGACATCTAATTAAAATGCCTGCAAGACACAGAGATTTTGTTATGAGAACTCAATCATTTTTCTTAATTACAAAAATTGTGTCTTGTGAATATTGGAAACTGAAGTGTTTAAGGGCATAAAAATACATCTGTTATATCACATCAGTTTATATGCATTGATAACTGGATTGAAGAAAAATTTTTAGGACTATATATTTTAGTGGCAATGCCAACATATCACCATATATTTGTTTTCATGAGTATAATAATGATTGTGAATGTCATAGGGCTAGAACTTAATTTAACTAAAATAGTAGAACTTTTACCAGAAACTATTTGAAATATATATTCATGTGCAAAAAATAACTTCTTAAAGTTGTAATATGTTTACAAGTTTATTAAAAAGAAAAGGAGAAATAAATATGTGAATACAAAAGAAAATCATAAAAAAACCATTTTTAGCAGGAGTTGTGGTAATATACGGTATTAACATTCTGATGCTACAAATGGTCTGACAGTTACAGGTCACCTAAGGTCAGCTCCATGCTCTCACTCAGTTTTAGTAGACTAAACCATGTTTTGTGTTATTTAGCAAAGCAAAAACATAACAAAGTGTATACAGTATGTGATCCAGTACTGATTCCATAAATTTATATAATTACCAAGTATGGACCATTTCTGAGAGAATCAGCATGCACTCATCTAAGCAGAATATACAAGTTCTGATTACAAGCAAATAAAGAAATACCATAATGCAGTGATTCTTTCCCATATGCTTGTGATATAATATTTTACAGCAATTTATTTGTCTTCATTTATGGCTACTCTAGTTGATATATATTTAATCAAATGTTTAAACTAGAAATAGAAATGCACTTACCAAATACTTTGACCACATGGTATAGCTGATCTATGTCAGAATCTCCTGGAAATAATGGCTCCCCTGTTAACATCTCTGCTAACAGACACCCAACAGCCCATAAATCTACAGCTCTGTCAAAATAAAAACAAAACTGCTGTTGTAAAATCCACTTAATGTATTTATTCACTTGTATGAGTTGAAAGTTCACTTAATGTATTTATTTACTTGTATGAGTTGATAATTCACTTAATGTATTTATTTACTTGTATGTGTTGAAAATTCATTGAATTTTTTTATTTACCTGTATGTGTTGAAAATTTACTTGCCCAACTTGCCAGTTGTCTGGCTGCTGTTATGTTATTTGAGCAAGGCTGTCTCCTAGAAATCATAAGTTTAACAAATATCATAGACCAAAATCTGTGTGTTATTAAGTTTCTGTCGCAGATTTAACTCCATTTTCCAGCACAAGAAAGGAAGGCTATACATGGCAGCCAGTATGACTGGTGGAGGAAGAATGCAAGACCTTAGCAAGAACCAACCCACAGGAAGCAATTTTGATTAAGGATTTTCACTGTTCACAAAATCACAAGAACTGAAATGCACAAAAATAAATGAATTCACAGTAAAAGAACACACTTGCTTTTAGAACTCATTTAAAACATGGTCTGAAAAAAATGAAGATTGTTGGTTCCATTCTGGCAGTTCAAGTTCCTTACAAAAACTTCTACCAAATGTTTTCACAAATCTCAGGCAAAATTTTCATGCCAGTGTTTGAGAGATCAATGCATATTATGAATAGTCAAATAAATTTGTGGAGATCTTTAAAATTGCGAATATTTTTAACTACAGCATGTTGAATTACACATTCTGTAGAAACACCTTAGAACTTGATAACATGTCCAACATAACAAGTGAAACCAGTTCTGACCTAATTATTGTCAAATTTTCATCAGCTATGTCAGTCTTTGCTATTTCATAATCTTCCCTACTAAATAGAAATGAATGAATTTGCATGACTCAAACTCTTGCCAGTTACAGGAAAAAGCATCCCAAAATAAATGCTCCAGGTTCTGGATTCTATAGAGCAAATTTATCAATTTGAAAATTTAGAAGCAAAATTTAACATCCACTATGTATATTTCTTTAAAAATATCCTGGAGGAAAAATTAGAATCAGCATTCTATATATCGATGTACATCAAAATTCTGCTGCTATTTAAGACCAAGAATCTCTCAACCCCCTTGTTCAATGGTATCATCTGGTAAACCAACAAAAATGCTTTCTTTTAGAAAGGAATATTTTGAAGGACATTGGACTGTCAATCATGATATATCTTTTTTGGGAAGCAAACTCTTTCATCCATCCAGGAAGGCTCTGAACTGGCTTAATCATATTTTGCATGTAAATACAGCACAAATATCTGCTTTCTGTCTATTTTTCAACCTATAGGAGTATTATAATGAACATAAGAATCTTTTTGTGAAAGGTTTTAATAGCTTTAAACTTGAGAGGATCACACAATTTATGTCTGAAAGGCCCAGAAGAGCTAATTGTTTTGGAAGATAATTATAAACAGAAAGGAAGAATGTTCTTGTTGAAAGACTTCAATATGTGATGCAAGAACAGAAATATATCTGCTTTTGTGTATCATTTTTTTCCCCAGACTCTATCACTTTCTTTTGATTAAAAAAATAAATATCCTGCATCCAAAAAGAGAATCTCCACCTGCATGAATTGAATGAAGGGAATTTTGGTTCATCCAACTTGGGTCAGCTTGTCAGGAACTGCAGGATGCTGCATTTGTATCGGAAAATAATATTAACAGAATACACTATAAGTAATTGAATAATGCTGTATTTCAAAATAAATACACTACCCAACCATAGTTGCAACAATAAACTATAATATTAATAATGCACACATAGTACTGCCTAGTGACCTTTGAATTTTAATGGACATAACTTTAATACACCAGAAAACTTCAGGTCAAAGGTCAAAAATGGCAACTAATTATTATTATGCTAATTATTATGCTTTGTAAGCATATAAATAAGTTTCCAATCCATAAGGAACTAATCTGATCTTACTCAGACACTTCACCTGTCCATACCATCCCATATTAAAGTAAAAGTCATACAGGTCATGTAGGCATTCAACAACAATTATTTTAGTAATGGGTATCATAATTTTGAATTTGATTCCACATCCTATTAAATTGCAATTATTCAATTTATTTGGATCCTCATACATCCATATTCCTTTGGAAGGTCAATATTTACATGCCGATGAAGTACTTATGGTAAAATCAATGTTAAAATATGTGGACATTTTTAGACAAGATCAACCTAAAGGTGTGATACAGTACAATCCAGATTGCACACTGTGATATCACAATGAAAACTATAAACAAACTGATAAACAAATTCATACTATCTTACATTATGAGCAATAGACTTGATATGCTCTTTTCTTGACCCAGTTTAGTACATGGCTACCATTGTAAAAGTCCATAGTAATCAATCTTGACCCCGTTTAGTAAATGGCTACCATTGTAAAAGTCCACAACAATCAATAATTTTTATGTAGAAGTTTCTTAATAATAGTTAAGGTGCAGATATTGAATAATCAGGATTAAACAGACTTTGGTAAAGAAACAATAGTTTTATACTGTAAAACATTTCATTTATAATTTAAGATGAGTAAATATACATAAATAACCTGTGTGAATTTTACTGTAGACTATTATTAAAAGGCACATTAGGGGGTATGAAGAACTGTATAAAATTCTTAATATATTACTATGTAAATCAAGGCTGAAATGAGGCTTATTTCAAATTCTAAACCAGAGATATGAAAACTAATATACAAAATTGTATTCAAAAGCAGTAGAGTTTCAGTATAGAATACTCTACAGATTATTACCTTTAAAAGGTTATTTAAACAAGGTAAGTCTAATCCAACATGATCTATGTAGTTTCTGTAAAGAATCAGAATCTATTCATCATTCACTTTGGGAATGTAAACAATGAGTTATGGTCAACCCTTTATAAATACATAATGCAAATAAATGAGTAACAAATTATTGCAGACCTCAGCAAATTATTCTTGACAACACAAAAAACTCAGCTGCATTAAACTGCATAATTTGTGTATAGAGGATCTCAAATGAGTAATGATTTAATATTGAATTTATGGAATGAGCTGAATATGTCCAGCCTTAGCTTACAAAAGCTGGACATTATTTGATGAGTTTCATAAATTTAACATTAAATCATTACCCATTTAAGTTTCTTTTTATCACATAGTTTTTATTTCAGTGAAAATTATTTAGATAGAAAGAAGAACAAATAATTTCAATCATTCTGATAGACATTGCATCATTCATTTGTTGTGTATAAAAATTAGTCCCAAACAAAGCTGACTTAGTATCAATGTTTAAAAGTGGATTATACTTTTCTTGCAATCTATAAGTCAAATAACAAGTGTTCTTCAGAATAAACAGAACATTTTACACAAACAAAATCATTTTTCAACACAATGTCCAATGCTTGTCATATCACATTGTCTGATGCAGTACCGATTAAAATACAGTAGTACAGTAGATAGTCCATGTTAACATAACCCGACATGTCACTTTCACAACCAAACATTACATTGTTGCAATACTCATTTGGAAAAAGGTATCTAGATACAGAAATTCTCATATTTACTGTATTGAATTTGTGACTGGATATTTGCAGTATTTGACTTGGAACAGCAGACTACAGAATATGTAAACAAATTTCATTATGAGTTGAAATTTACTGCACAAATATGCAGTATTTGGATAAACTTGTCAGTTTGGAGACCAATTGATGTCCATGTTCTTCTGTGAACAATGTGAGTTTATTTACTTCTGTAAGTTAACATTTAAAAAATGCTTGTATATAGGGTGGATTCCATGCTTCAAGTTTGCCACCCACCTTCATTCCCAATTCATACATTTGCTATGAACTGAGCAATCAACATGGTTTTACTTGTTGTCCTTATTGTCTTGGGGTTTTAGCCAATTTTCATGTTATGTTATACATATACATGACATAACCAGCCCCTGCAGTGGTAAATTGGCCATAATCAGACGAACGAGACCATTTATACCCCATTTCCTTTAGTGAATCGAATAAAAACAATTGCGGCCAAACTGTTCACTGACAACAAAATATTCCAGAAGATGGGGTTTAAAACATTTTCCCACTATCTCAGCAAATCAGTAAAACGATTACTGCACAATAATTTCAAGGGCTTATTTAGACTAATCAGAATCCCATAAAGCGATATGTTCACGTCATAATATCAAATAAATGAAACTGCACACACTATAAGCAAAAGGTATACTATGTGATAAGACTCAATATTAGTATTATATATGTGTGTGTGTGTGTGTGAACATACATACATATATACATACATACATACATACATACATACATACATACATACATACATACATACATACATACATACATACATACATGTTGAACAGTTTGCCATTTGCCCTGGTTTGAATGTACACTCCTTTGCTGCAGTCCTTGAAGGCATACTGGAGGAGCAAATGACAAACTGTTCAACATCAAACGTCTCAGTGCAAAGACCAAAGTCACAGAGGTTCTCATCCATGAATTGATCTTCACTGATCATGCAGCTTTGACATCACATACAGAAAAAGGACTTTAGCAGCTGGTATGTCGCCTCTCCCACGCCTGTAAAAAGTTCGGATTGACCATCAGTTTGAAGAAGACGAATGTCATGGCGAAGGATGTAGACTCCCCTTCAACCATCATCATTGATGGGTACAACATTGAAGTTGTTGAGAACTTTACATACCTTGGGTCCACCATCTCCAGCTCACTCTCCATTGATGCTGAGTTAAACGGCAGGATTGCTAAGGCAGCAGCAGTTATGGCAAGACTAAACCAGAGGGTCTGGAATAATCTCAACCCCACTGAGAAGACCAAACTGCATGTGTGCTCAGCACACTCCTCTACAGTAAAGAGGCATGGACCACCTACACGAGCCACAAAAGGAAACTCAATAGCTTCCATCTGAGATGCCTGTGGCGCATTCTGCGCATCCAGTGGCAGGAAAAAGTACCCAACACAGAGGTTTTGGAATGGGCCAGCATGAATAGCATGTTCACCATCCTCAGCAAGAGGCACCTTCGATGGCTTGGCCATGTCAAGAGAATGGATACAGGCCGCATTCCCAAGGACCTGTTATACGGCAAGCTAGCAGTAGGCACACGACTGACTGGACGGCCACGTCTGTGATACAAAGATGTCTGCAAAAAGGACATGAAAAATGTCAACATCAGCGTCAACAACTGGGAGAGCTGTGCTAACAACTGCTATGAGTGGCGACTTGCTGTGAGACAAGGCGTTCAGAAAGCCGAGGAAGGGATAATAGCAAACTTCGCTACAAAAAGAGCCAAGAGGAAGGCGAAACAACAACAGCTTCAACAAGAATCAATCTTCACCTGTAGCAAGTGCAACATAGATTGTCATGCAAGGTTTGAACTCTTCAGCCACTCACAACAGTGCAGAAAAGCCACCAAAACAGGGAGCTACAACATCGTCTCTTGAAGACGGACGGATGCCAACATCAACATACATACATACAACATACATACACCACACACTCAATGCAAACAACAAATAATTTAAATCAACAGCCTAATTGAAATTGTTAAAATTTAAATTATTTCAGAAATTTATATGCCAAAAAATAATAATTTCAAAATTCTGAGAAATGGGATCAGGGTCCATACAGCTCTGAATACATTATTTTCAAGGACATTTGGTAGATGTTTCAAGCCTTTTACCTCTGGTTTTTCAAGGAGTCTTTATTCCAAATAGAATACCACATGTCATGCAATGTCACTGTCTGGAACACTGCTTAGAAAAGCTTGTGTGGGTTTTGTATGAATGGTATGAATCTTCAACCTCAGACTCCTTTGTGAGAAATACTTTCAGCATCAGCAAAACATATACCTCATCTTTATAGATTTCAAAATGGCATTTGATAGGGTATGGCATGCAGCATTATGGGAAACTATGAAGAAGTACAGCATCAGCTCAAACATGGTGCAGGTTTTTGAGCACCTCTATGACAAATTCACCAGTGCAATCATCAACAATGGCAGCAGAGGAGATTGGTTTTGAACAACAGTTGGAGTCAGACTGAGATGTATAATGTCACCTATACTCTTTAACATTTTCTGGAAAGGATGATGGAGGATGCCTTGCATGACCACAAGGGCACTGTCAGCATTGGAAGAAGAACAATTGCCAGCCTTCGCTTCACATATGATATTGATTTTTTAGCAGGAGATGAAAAAGAACTGGCTGACTTGGTTGAGTGCCTCAACACAACCTCCACAGCATACAGTATGAAGATTAGTGCTGAAAAAAGCAAACTGATGACAAACAACACCAATGGCATCAGTGCAGAAATAAAGGTCAGTGGACAGAATATGAAAAGAGTCACAAGCTTCAAGCACTTGGGATCAATTATTACCGATGAGGGCTCTAAACCAGTACTACTATGCAGGATTGCCTAGACAACAGCAGCAATAACAAGGATGAGACCAATATGGAAAGATATCAACATTGCTTTGGGTTCCAAAATAAGGCTGATGTGCTTGATTGTCATATCCATTTTTCTGTATGCTAGGAAAACATGGATACTTACATTAGATCTACAAAGAAAGATTCAAATCTTTGAAATGAGATGCTACCACAAGATCTTGGGCATCTCGTACATTGACCATGCATCTAATTACTACGTTTTATGACTGAAATGAAACATAAACAATACATACGAAATGTACTTTTAACACAAAATTTGAATAAAATCATTATGCATAAAACATAGGTAACTGTGACCTCTTTTAGCAAGAAGCATGTAGACAGTTATCAAGATGCATCTGCTCGTGAGTCTATAAAGAATAGTATGCATATAAAATGTCAAAAACTTATGTAGTCATGAACTCAATGCCAACATTAATCAAAATCATTAAGGGATGAAATATTCGTCATGAAGATCTATGTTGTAAAAATGTGGTAATA
Source organism: Potamilus streckersoni (assembly GCA_016746295.1). Lineage (NCBI taxonomy): Eukaryota > Metazoa > Mollusca > Bivalvia > Unionida > Unionidae > Potamilus > Potamilus streckersoni. The sequence goes on from JAEAOA010002008.1 coordinate 446,175, forward strand.
TAGAGATGCATATCATACTCAGTTTTATCTGTCTAGCATAAACGGTTCCTGAGAAATAAGCATCAAGCTAAATTTATACCATGTCAGAAAAACCATAAAATCTGGTCAATACTTACCTGCTATTGAAATGATGGAAAAGTGCTCATACAGATGCATCCCCAAGTTTCATTATTCTATAGAGGATAGTATGCATAGAGCACATAAATAAACCTTTTTGGTCATGAGCTACTTTACCTAAACTGGTATGATGTGAAATAAGAGTCACAGTGATCTGTTTTGGAATCAATGTTGTACAGCAAGAGATGTATATGATGACATTGTTTAAAGATTACAGAATGATCAGCAAAAAAGGTCAAACTGAACCAAAGTTAATAAAATATGAAATATGTCACAGTGACCTACTTTTAATCTTAGGATGTAATACTCCTCAAAATGCATCATCTTGCCATGTTTCTTGATTCTAGCTATAGCAATATTATACACCAGATAAAATACCAATATCATAAGATACATTCAAAAATTTACCCTAAGCCAGTAAAATGTTAAATGAAGGTCACAATAATTTCCTTTTATTACAAGGGTGTATTATTAATAAAGATGCAAACAATCAGACAGTTTGATTATTCAGGCATAAACTGCTTGAAAAATAGGTCATGGGGACCTATTTCTGTTTTAAGGATGTCATTAAGATGCATCCTCTCATTAATTGTTATGAATCTAGACATAATAGACATGTCCCTAACATCTAGACATAATAGACATGTGCTAAATAAAAGTTTTGCTATGAGTTAAACACAAAAACATAAGGGGCCACATGTGGTCTAGTGGTCTGAAGCATTTGCCTTTATCTATCACTACCAATCCACCTGTGTCCACATGGCCTGAATCTCATACTTGGCCAACATGGTTAAGTGAGAAAGCTGCAGTATCTTACCATAGGTCAATGGTTTTTACAGGTTGTTTCCCTGGGTTCTTCTTGAGTTGAATCTATCAAAAGAACTAATTCTACTTAGTGGAACATTTCTAGAATTGAATCAACATAAATTATCAGAAAGGCAACTCTCTCTACTAATTGTATCCATGCTACACAAGTTTGCAAGAAAATAAAAAAAATCAATGCATGAATTACATGTTTTTTTCCTGGCTTACTAACATCCTATCTTTATTGCTTTTTTTCTTTTGCTCCTGTTTTATTCTAAACCTCAGACAATATCTCATGTAAATCTGATGAATTACAATTGATTTTTTAAAATTTACATGTAATACAGATGTGATTTTCAATGTGCTTTTTATGTAAACACTGAATATAAGGCTCATTGACCATAACATTGTTATATGTCTGCAGTACAAAAAAAAAAGAAATATACTCTGTCTGGATAAATGAATGTATTAAATAACTGAATTAGTTTCTGGATAATTCAAATAATTTTCTCACTAATTCAAGTACACATGCTCAGCAGGATTTTTGGGCTTATATTGGTGTTATCCTTTCCAGCTTGATCAAACTGAATTGTCAGGGATAAGCATGCGACACAAAGGTATATTGTCCTTGACCTTCCATGGCTCATGCCCTTAATATGATTTTTAACACTTGAATTATAATATTGTGAAAAGCTAATAAATTCACCACAGAAATGGTTGAATTATATCAACTTTTTTTATTCATTGTTGCAAATGCTTAGGAGTGGGTTTCCTGCTAATAATACAAGAAACCCAACATGTGAACTGTGGTCCTGGCTTGAAAAGTTAACATGCAAACTAGGGCCATAATTTTGAAGCAAATATGGCATTAACCCATACTTAAACTAGACAGTTTTATTGTTCTTTTTTCTTTAATCTGAATTGTAGCACATATTTAAATCTCATTTCATTGAATACTTCTTTATCACCATTTCCTGTCAGTATCAACACATGCTGGTGACTGATTTGATAATGTCAGGATCTCAAAACAAGCATGTGAAGTCCTAAGAAAGAGTACACAAATCAAGGATGGGACCATTTCTTTGGGTGAAAAATCAATATCAATATAACTGTCCATCTAGAAGAAGTACTGATAAGAGTTTCAAGATTGTTACAACTCTATGGTCTTCAAATAAGTTTTCTAAAATTCAATAAATTTATTTCCCTAGAATACAAAGAGACAATTTAAAAAGAACTTACAGTATTGTGAATTATATTCCAAACAGTCCTACAATTTGTATCACCTCTCCAAATGAATTCTAGTGGCAATCCGAATAAATTACAATTTTGAATGTGCTGATGTACCAATAGCCTGGAATATGGTGGTGTATTTTGATGTCTTAATGTATCACAACGATATAATTAAAATGTCCTTGAATGAATTCACAATAATCCCAAAACAGTGATTTAGTTTTGAAAATTAAAGATCACATTGTAACTCAAGTGAATAATTAAAATAAATCCTCTCAAATTTCAAGTCTAGTGAGAATATGCATTAGTTATTTGCACTTGTACAGTTGTAACCAGAAAACCTCAAGGAAAAAGTAGTTCCAGTCTTATCTATGAGTATGGTAATACAAGATCAGAAAATGACATGGTTTTCCTACTGTGGGGATTTGATGGTACAATTCTGCCTTATTCCTTGGTAGAAAAGTATAGGTATTAACTGATGTTACATACTGACCACTATGTGATGAAACAACAATGACCAATTAAAAGCTCATCACCCACTTTTAAACTTAAATGATGACCATATCTCCCCACTTTGGACCTATTTTATACCCGTCTGTCCTGTAAATAGTTGTTTTTCAGATGTAATTAAAAGTTTATGTAATACAATATTAAACTAGCTGACCTAGATCTTTATATTTTTACTAATATACATCATTTTACACATACATTCTACACTTTTCAGTCCCTAACATCTAATTCACTTTATTATACCAATGTAATTTACTATATCTGTCTCTTGCTTCCTTCCTGTCAGCCTTTTCCAAACAAAATTGTCCATACATTTTTGAAAGGTTAACTTCTGAGTTTTATGGACATACAAATGGCTGGTAAAATACACAATAAAAATCAACCTGCAGATTTACCTCCCATACTTGGTATCTCCGACTAGAAGTTCTGGGGCTCTGTACCATCTGGTTGCTACATAGTCTGTATAAATCTCTCCTGGTTGGGCTAATGTCCTGGCAAATCCAAAATCACATAGCTTGACTATTCCAGATCTGCTAACCAGAATATTTTCTGGCTTAATATCTCTATGAATTATCTGAAAAATGTAAACAAGACAAATAATAAATTAATACACAATGAATTATGAATAATTCATGAATAATAGATAAACAGATGCAGATTTTCATAAGAAAAGTGAAGCAAACACTTTCAAGATGATTTACAAAAATATTTTTTATATGATATGTTTTCATCATTATAAGTTTAAAATATGATATCAGTGATGCAGCAACCATTCAATCAACTCACCCCAACCCCACACTGGACCTGGGGATAGGGTATGGGAGGGCAACCCATGCTTAACATCATTCTCATCAAACAACATTATTTAATTGGAAGGGTGCACCATAACTAAGTTTTGCAGGATGGGGGAGATAATTTCTTGTTATGCTGCTGGGTATAATGTATTTGTTTTCTATACTTTCCATAAAGCTTTATTTTTGTTTGCAAAACATTGTTTATAATTCCATGAAAATCTAATCAGGTCATCTGCATACTTATTTAAACATGATTACCAAATATCATTGGTCTACCTTAATCATGCTATCAGTTTTCATAAAAACAATGTGAGCCTTGAATCACTCATTTAATATCAATCTTACAGCCAACTGCAAGGACAGATGACCAAAAGATCAAATGCTGTCAAGTCTGTAAACGTTTCCTGCAATTATACTGTTGACTGCATTCAATTCTTTCACATTTTCTCTATTATTTGTTTTAAATTTTATCCCCATATGATGGTATATCAGTACCATTTATACAATTAAAAAAGTACTTATGCCACAATGCCTTATTTCAAATTAGGCTGAACTCTGTTTAGTCATTTTCTGAGATAAAGATGTTTGAATATTTATTTTTTAAAATATTTTTTTTTACTGCAATGACATTTGATTACACATCAGCATCATTTGAACAAAACTGAAAGCCGTTCATGCCGGTATCCTTTATATCAAGTCTAGTCAAAGTCTGTCCAGCAGTCTTTGAAAAAATACCATTTGAAGGTTTCGTAGTTTTAGTAATGGTACCCATATTTTTTATGGTGAATCATCATTTGTATAACTACAAAAACCCTTTGTCACAATGAATTAACATCAAATCTAGTAAAATTCTGCTGAGCAGTTTTTGAGAAGTAAAATAAGTTCAAAAATGTGCAAAACAAAAATCCAAGTGGTTCCAATGTCACTCATTAGTCTAGAGGCAGATATAGTAGTATGGCATATATATATATATATATATATATATATATATATATATATATATATATATATATATATACATATATATACATATATATACATATATATATATATATATATATATATATATATATATATATATATATATATATATATATATATATATATATATATATATATATATATATATATATATATACACACACAGGTATACTTGATGCTAGGACTGACTATACCTTTTTGGTATGATATATGGTAAAGGATGGAATGTCATTCATTGATAGTTTTTTTTTTAAATAGCAACAGTCACACATGATGGCAGATAAGAATTAGGTCTTTTTTGGTTTCATTGTTATGGAAACCAAACCATTGCTAAGGAAGCCATGCCAGAAATAAGTTCCATCAAGAATGTATCAGTAAAACATTTTACCAAGTTTGACTGATATTTGCTTTGCCAAGTTGTTCTTGAACAAAATAGGTCTTTCAAATGGCTCATAAGGAAGCCACACCATTGTTAGTGGAGTTAATCAGTACACAAGTTTGACAGAGAATGTTCTAAGAAATAATTATACAAAGTCTAATTAAAATTGGCTAAGCTGTTTTGCTAAGAAAGTCACTTTATTGCTGAAGGACAGTTACCTAGCAACCACCCATGCAACCTGTAACTATGAGGAAGCCAAGGTTCCAAGCAGGCCCATAATTCCCATCAAACAACTTTCTTTCAGTTGACAGGTGTCCCAGAAACAAGTTTATGGTGGGAAGGAGTGGGCAGAATTTCTTGCTGTGCCACTGACAGAGGATCCACTCTGACCACATTTTAGTAGAGCATGTCCTTAGGAATATTTCTACCAATTTTGACTGAAAATGGTCTAGCAGTTTTTGAGAAGCTGCAAATGACAATGTGGCTGTATGCAAGATAATATACAATGGACATTAAGGCTATAACATAAGCTCACTTGGCTGTAAGGCTAATGTTATATATATCAATAATTTCTATAAATTTTATTCACAGCTGTATACTGTAGTGATTATCTTTAGCTGATATTTTGTATTTGCATAGGTTCTATTTTAAGCTCTTAAGAATGTAGAATTACATAGGACTTATAAATAGATATTTATGCATGTATTTAGAGTTAAAAAAAAATACAATTATTTGAAAATATGTTGACAAAGTTTTGAGTTCTTTCCCATTGGACTGGTCAGTCAGGTGGTATCTACTTTAAGTTAATTCCCATCGGATGGGTTAACTCATGGGAGTTATTCTACAATGCTGGAAATTTATGGTTTGTCATGTACGAGTAGTGACAATGTGTGTGTTTTAACTTTTCATTTATTTCTGTGAAGTTTGTTATGAGTAAACTGTAGAACAAACACTGTTGACCCTGATCTGCAGGCACATTATGTCACAGCAGATATGGATCTTTGTTGTTTGCAATTTTACTCAACTCACAGGAGAGTATATATGGTATAAATCAACTGAGATACACTAATCCCTGTCTTGTTCACTGTCCATCTTGATAATAATATTAATCCTTTATACCATAGACAAAACTGTACATATCTGTAGAACTAATATGGCTTATGCTTGCTGTAAAACTGCTGAAATGTGCCATTCGAGGCTTAAAACTAAATACCATACTGGACATTTTATCATGACTAGAAGTCCATTTACTTTAATGTCATTTCATTCATGGGTTTATGGGGGTGGGGCTTACACTTTAAGATGAATGAAATATGAAGTACAAATATTTCTACTGCAAGCAACAAACTCTCAGGTGATAATGACTATACAACAACTTGATATCTACACTTCCTTTTCTTTTAAACTCCATACATTTGAAAGATTCAATGGTATCTTCAAAATTATACTTAATAGTATTTTAAAACCAAGGGACTTAAGCTTTACTGGGTGAAAAGAAATGAATTTCCCAAATTCAAAATAAGGTCATTTTTCTTCCCTTTAAACTGTGTTTCAAAAATCACAGATATTCTTCAGTGATAACAAAATTTTCAAATTAGCTGCTGTGGTATACATATTGGATGTGAGAACAGCACCATTTTCATTCTGGAGAAATAGAAATCATTAGAACTCTTTTGTGTTGTACCTAAAGGACAGTAAAAACAAAAGTATTGAGGAAGGTTCATAGGGGAGTTTATTAAAAGCCCACAAGACATAAGAAACATTCCATTTTGGTATTAGTACAACACTGGTCTTGCAAAATACCTGATCACGGCTATTATTAGTGGGAGCTGAAAATGTCCTGATGGCTTGGTCTTTTGAAAATTTGAGTGTTGGCAAGGGCTATTCAATAACCCTTAATAACAGATTAATCAACACTTTCTTTTTGAAAAGGAAGAAAAAATTATCACCTACTGCACTCATTGAGGAACAGCAATGATTTACATGTTTTTGTCAAAAAAGATTCTCCATTTGGCAACATGCACCTTAGATGTCAATCTTCTTGACTACTAAAATTATGCACTTCACAACTATGATTGATAACTTTCTTTACAAAGACCATGTGACAAGTGCCAAGCATAAGGGTGCAAAATCTGCAGGATGTTGTATAGGAAAGAGGAAAGGCCCTGGGATAGCATATCACCAAGATTGTTGAACAACATCATAGATGGGTGATCAAAATGAGCTGATCAGTAGAGTGTTTGATTTTGTGTAGGACCTGTGGGATCATCCTGAAAGGTGGGAAGATCGACACCACAACCTTCAGTCTCTACCACACATTGTTTGAACTAGTCCAAACCATACTCACACCGGAATAAATGTCAGTCAATTTTGTCTGCCTCTACCACCCTCCTCCTAGAAGAAAAAAAAACAAGCTGACTGAATCTCTCTTTTTGGAGCAGTTTCCAAATCTCCTGGAGTATGGAAATTTGATAGATGAACACCTGATTATTCTTGGAGATTTCACCTTTGACTGTCCTGAAAACCCATACACATCAAAACTTCCTATGTTCCATTCATGTTTTCAACCTCAAAAAGAGTCAATTAACCGACCCAACCATAAACATGGTCACATTTTAGTCTGGATTCTTCAGAGACCTGATGATAATATTCATAGTTCTTGCCTGGTATCCCACACCTCTGCATTGTATGCCATCTTGACATATCAGTCCCTAACCCTCCACCTTTATTTGCTACTAAGAGAAACCTATGTATGATAAATAGAACCCAACTAATGCATGACATCCAAGCAAACCTAACAATTTGCTTTACTCCTACAGCAGAACAACTCAATAACTGCCTTCGTTCATTGCTTGACAAAAATGCCCCAGTAACCTAGTGCTGAGTATCAATTCAAAAGTGTTCTCTGTGGTATAGCAGTGTTAGGGACCTGAGCTCCACACTGCTAAAAGAGACCTCCTTAAAGCTGAGATACTTTGTAATTCATGTAAAAAATCTCAGAAAAAGTTGTTCTATCCCATCTTGTATCTCGTCTGAATTTAAGCAGTGTTTTTAGCAATGTACTGAAACTACTCTTCTGAAAGTAGTCAATGACATTCTCTCTGCTTTGGATCATGGAAAAATTAGAGTCCTCGCCCTCCTTGATTTGTCTGCAGCATTTGACACAATAGACCATTAAATATTACTTCACAATCTCCAGCATGTATATGTATTTGTATTTGGCATTCATGATGCAACCTTACTGTGGTTCAAGTCCTACTTGGTCAACAGGACACAAATTGTGTCTGCAAATAGAACACACTCCAGCTGCTCTATGTTGTGGTGTTTCATCTGTTCTTGGACCTCAGCCACAGTTCTCCAAATGAAGCTGATGCTACCATCCAAGGCATAGAGAGGTGCATTTCTGATGTGAAATCATGGATCACATGTAACAAGCTGCAGATGAATGATGATAAAACCATAGCCATGCAGATTACAACATAAAGACTTTCTCATTAATATCCTTTACCTCAAACAATAAATATCAGCAACAACAACATTAAATTCACAGTCAATATGAAACCTAGGCGTTACTCTTGACAGTACTCTCACATTGCACCAACATGTCATGAACATATGCAAGGCTTCATATCTTGAGCTGAGATGCATCAGCTCTATTTGCAAATATGTTTCAGTTGATACCACTAAAACACTTGTGTGTTCCTTAGTACTTTCAAGACTGGACTATTGTAACTCAATTCTGTCCTGTCTCGTTCATCTCAGTATCTACTCCAGAATCTTCAAAAAGTTCAAAACACAGCTGCTCAGATCATCCATGGAGTACCACAATCAGAGCATGCCTCTCTCCTGCTCTGTATCTGCATTGGCTATCCATTCAATCCAGAATCAAACACAGAATTTGCTTTCTGTGCAGAGTTTCAATGATTGGCTCCAGTCCAACATACCTATCCAACCTCACCCATGTGTACACACCAGCAAGATACTTACTCTCCTGTAGTCTTCTGACAACTGCATACTTATTATTCCCACTATGAAAATTAAATCATACGGACAATGTTCTTTTGCATACCAGGGCCCAGCAATGTGTAATGAATTTCCCACTGAACTTAGACACAAAGACACAGTGAACTCAATCAATAACTCACCTATTTTGACTGCAAGAACAAACTTAAAGACCTAATAATGTTTCCTACCTTAAATATTTTCAGCATGTTTCATGTTTTCTAATTTCAAGGTGTTTGTTTTTTGTAATCATTATATGTTTTTTTTTATGTTGTAGGTGTTGTCTAATGTTGCAAAGAGCTTAGACCTAAAGATTAGGTGCTATACAAAGTCCTCATTATTATTATTATTACATGTATTATTATTATTATTATTATTATTATTATTATTATTATTATTATTATTATACAGGATTCACACAAACAGTAGTAGCAGACATGTAAAATAGTAAAGTTTAGTACATGATATTAATGTTGTAAAAAGTAGTAGTACTAAATTAAACAATATCATACAAGTGATTGTTTCTGTAGATGTTGACCAGGAAGCTTTGTAAAAGCTTGGTATGTGTCAGCTGACTTTATATAAGGTGGTATGGAATTCCATAGTTTGGCTCCAGAAAAAGCAAAACTATTCTAATAAAGCTCAGAATTTTGTTAAGGTAGATATAACATTGTTTGAGACTGATCTTAGTTTATACATATTTACATTTTTAACAAATTTAAAATTACATTTAAGATAATCAAGAGCCAAACCATGCAAGGATTTATAGATGGGCAAACCCTTCTGAAACTGAGTTCTCTTCTGAGCTGTAAGCCACTTTAGGGTTGTAAAAAGATTTGTTGATGGTGTATCTAAATCAGCATCAAGAACAACTCTAGGTGCTCTTTTCTGATTTTCTATAACACTTACCTCAGACAGAACTACAGTATTCTAAGTGTGGCATGATATATGCATTGTAGAATATCTTTCTCAGTTCTTGAGGGAGATAAGATTATATTCGGTTCAAGAGATAAAGCAGTAAATTACTTTTTTAATGGCCTTATTAACCTGTTTTTTCAAGCATAAGATATCATCTATCATGATGCCAAGTTCTTTTTCATTTTCAGCCTGTTGTATATCATTCTTTTTTGTAACTCTTAAGTCATTTTTCTCAGCTTTTACTCTTGCTCGACTGCCTATGTTCAAGGCTTTTGATTTGGGTGCATTTATCTCCATACCACTGTGTTCACATCAGTTATTTATTTTTACCAACTCTTTATTTAATTTAGTATTAATTTCATGGCCTGTTCAGAGTGAAACAAGAGAGAAAATACATAACTGATTAATAGTTTGCTTACATAAAAATATTCCTGCATCCCATCCCAACCCCATGATGGAAATGAGTCCAATGTCAACTTTGCTTAATATAGTGTGAGTACAATGACTGATCAATACAATACATTTTCTGATGATCACTATAATATGTACTACTTGCTTCATTGCCATCTTCACAGTTTTCCCACTCTCACAAAGTGTTGATATCTGCCCACCAGAATGTTGGAAAAGGATAGGACCAGCATGGCGTCATTTTCTGCAGGAAGAAGTTTGCAGGGAGACAAACTGAGTCCAAAACAGTCTTTCTCTCTCTGCATCCTGTTGTTGCTTGCTCTGAAGAGTAAGGTTTAGGAGGAGGGTTTCATCACTAGGTGTGCTATGTAGGGATCCTTCTTGTGAAATGAAGACTGTACTCTGGGGAACTTAGCCTGCATGAGGTTTACATTGTAGGTAGCCTGTTTCTTTATATCTTCTATGTAGCCATAGAATGGGAAACTGATAAGCAAAGGCTGATATCTGCCTGGAGAGTTGAGTACCTGAGTTAACCAGTCAAGTATGCAATTAAAGTGCAAGACTCAAAGAGAAGCCAATCCATGGCAATTCTTATCAGAGGTGTGTGTGTGTGTGTCCAGCATATGTAATGGCAACAGTATGTGTTACAGTTACAAAACTACAATGTATTTGATTACTTGATTACAGAACTCCACAATGCCGTTTACAAAGATTAGAAAATTTCCTCAGTGTGTGTATGTGTCCTAAGTAATTCAAGTCTTGGGCTAAACCTGCTCACTCAGATGCACAAATCAATTTCAAGAGGTTTTTTTGTTGTTTTTTAAGATTTTTTTTCTTCTTTTAACCCTACAGTGAAAAATGGGGACAGCTGGCTGACCAAAACACACATATTTTATTTGTTCCTTAATAATCTACAGTGATGGTCACTAGTACTTATATCTCAATACTTGACCTTACTGCAGCTCATTTCAGGTAAATGATTGTTAATTCCCAGTAATTAGATCTCTTCTGTAATTGTCTATGGCATTTATAAGCCAAAAAAATGCTTGATTGATTTTGCCTGTCTGCCATTGTTTTCCATGCTTTTAATTACAGGTAGTCAGGATCAAATAAAGTGCATTCAAAGGTTTAAACTGGCTGTAGATAATCACCCCACCTGCATGACCTGTATGGTGTCTTGGTC